>JBBPBP010009777.1:70458839-70499912 GCA_037974735.1 Cicer chorassanicum | reverse complement strand
TTTTATAAAAACAATTTATTTAATTATTAAGATCAAAATTAAATAAATAAATGTATCAAAACTCTAAATTTAGTCAACTTTAATAGATATTATAATAATGCACACAAACAAATTAAAAAAAAATTATTAATCAAAATATTAATAATACCATATACATGTTTTTTTTTATATAGTACTATAGAAGTTGTCTTAAAATGAAAAGCAAATAATTAACTTGTACACATTTTAATAGATAAATGATATAAATAATAAAAAATCTAAGTGTTTAAAATAAATAAGATAAATAACTAAGTTTAATTTTATGATTAATTTATAATACATTTAAAAATACACCTTTATATCCGTAGGGTATGATCTTTTTTCACAAGGCCAGTCTAAGATCACACCACATCACAAGACAAAATTTTGATCTCTACAATACATGGGATGGTGCCCGTAATTGTGTTCCAGCGTATTTTCGTCCATACCCTTTACACTTTCAGTCATATCTTAATCGCTTTTAAGCATTGGATTCAACAATGAGAAATATCCATATGGTATGTCTTTTTAAGCTAAGTATAAATTACTCAGCATCACTACCCATTGACATCTGAAAACGACAACTCTCCGTGCTCTGAACACCTTTCTTCGTCATCCAGCATTAAGAATCTTCGATCTGAAGTAGCTTCAAAGATTCTGGACCAACAAGGAATATACGCCTTGTGGTTTGATATCTGAAAACGACTACTCCTTTGTAGGCTGTCCTAGGCACACCATCCTGGAAGTGAACGAATGCAACAAAACGGTCAGTTTGCTAATACAACAACCAAGCTTTTTCTTGTAGTTGCCTAGATGTGTTAACCCATCCATTGAACTGGTTGACTTTTTGCTACCGCATATTTAGCCTCGTATAACAGTGGGTATATTACTCTATTAGTTGTCCAATCAAGTTTTGCCTACCTATAAGCTAGAGTAACGTGGCAAAAATAGATGGAATCTGTTATGCACGGCTACATACAATCTACATATATGTGCAGCTTTAACCAATAATACATGCACCTTCAGGCCACAAATTAGAACTGTTAGGGGCTCTCTCAGTTAATTAGAGAGCCACATGCACTGAAAGTTATAACTGTCTCTAGCTTGCTCTGCAAGCTTGTCAGTTAGGGTGTAGGTTAATCCACCTGTGTGTATCATACGCACTCCATAAATCTCTCAGTTTGTTGAGATTCAGTTGTATTAAAAACTGAATCAAGAATACATGAAAGGAGATGGTTGTGTTAGACAGTCCACATTCAATATAAAACTTAGTCGAATTTCGGTGATATGGATCAACTACACAATAGTGTTAATGCTAGGTAAAGAAGTTAGTTCAATAGCGTAGAATTCGTATTGGAACTTGGAATATAGGCACACTTACAGGAAAATCTATGGAAATAGTGGACACTATGATTACGAGGATCAGTTAAGGTATTAAGTGTTGGGTAAATCTATCTTGAATTTTTCGATAACTTTGGGTAAATACATGTTTTAGGCAAACAGAAGAACATCTCATCACTTACAAGAGTGGGGTGCCATGTTTTCAAATTGATTTCTTCCTAATTAAGACTTGCATGGACGGTATAGTCATACCTAGAGAGAGCTTGAGGACCCAACATAGAGTCTTTGGTTATTAATGTAAGGGTTAGGATAGCGAAGAGAAAAAAAAATGATCAAGTGGTGACATTAGAAGGGTGAAAAATTAATGATCTTCCAAAATAAGGTTTTAGAGAGTGGTTTCTAAAGCCATAAGAAAGTGCAAATGACATGTGGGACAAGATGGTAAAGGGGAGTAAAAAAGTACCAAAAGAATCTTGATGGTGGAAAAAAAGTGTGCAAAAGAAAGTTAAGATAAAAAGGGAATGTTTTAACTCGTTGGTCTAGGTGAAAAAAGGCTAAAAGTTTGGAAATCATATGGAAGCAAAGAAAGATACGAAGAAGGCAGAGGGCGAAGCGAGAACTAAAGCTTTTAAGGGGTTATACCAAACTTTAGCCACCAAGGAAGGAGAGACAAGAGACTTGGAACAAGTAAAGTGCATCAAGGATGACAAACGTAAAGTTTTAGTTCAGGAAATAGATATAAAGGATAAATGGAAGAATTATTTCCACAAATTATTTAATGACGGTTAGGCAATTCTATCAAACTCACATGTTATACATTGGAGAAGAGAACCAAAATTATACCTTTTATCGTAGGATTCAAGAACGAATTATAGAAGCGCTGAAAAGGATGAGTAATGACAGGAAGTTGAGCAAAACAGCATACCTATTGTGATGTGGGAAAGTCTTGGAAATAGAGTCATAAGGTGGCTCACTCACAACTTTTTGGTGAAATTATGAGGTCGAAGATGATGGCTGAGTGGAGAAAGGGCACTCTAATTTTGTTTGTTAAGAACAAGGATGGTTAACAAAATTGCTCAAATTATAGGGGGATTAAACTTATGAGTCATACCATGAAGTTATGGGAAATAGTGATTGAACGAAGACTAATAAAATAGAGCAGTTTGGTTTTATGGCTAGGAGGTCGACCATGGAAGCAATCTACTTACTACAGCGGGTGATGGAGCAATATGGGATGGACCAAAAAGACTTGCGCACTTAGCTTTCATTGATTTGGAAAAGGCAATAGAGAAAAAAGGGTTAGGATCGTCTACTTTCAAGCTATCAAGTATATGTATTAGGGGGTCTCGACTGGTGTGAGTACACAAGGCGGTGTCGCAGAAGATTTTCTCACAACAATAGAATTGCACCAATGATCAACTTCAAGCCTTATCTTTTAATGTTAGTTTTGGATGTAATTACAGAGCACATTTAAGAATCGAAGGAGGGACTAAATACGAGGTTAGAGAGTTGGAAACAAGCCTTGAAAGCATATGGCTTCCACCTGAGTAGAAGCAAGAAAGCGACATCTCCAACTTGGAGCTAAAAGTTGGTACCATACCAAAAGTCGCATGGTTTAAGTATCTTAGCTCAATAATACAAAATAACAGAAATATTGCAGGAGATGTAAACCATAAATTCAAGTTAGGTGGTTGAAATTAAGAAGTGCCTTAGGAGTTTTATGTGACAAAAAAGTACCACTCAAATCGAATGACAAGTTTTATCGCGCAACTGTAAGATCAGCGATGTTGTAGCGATGTTGTATGGGACAAAGTAGTGTTGGACGGTAAAAAACTAACATGAGGATACATTAAGTGTAATAGATATGCGAATGTTGTGTTGGATGTGTGGAAACACTAGATGAAATATGATTAAGAATAACAATATTAGAGAGAGTTGGGGTAGCACCTATAGTAGAAATGATGGTAGAAATTCGATTTAAGTGGTTTGAACATGTGTAGAGAAGACCTGTAAATTTTATAGTAAGGAGAGTAGATCAAATGAAGGGTAGTCAAATTGCTAGAGGAAAAGGAAGACCTAGAAAAAATATAAGAGAAACTTTTATGAAAGACCTAGAGATTAATGAATTGGAAAAACATTTGTTATAAGATAGAAAGTTATGGTGCGTTTAACCTATATAGTTACTTTTATATCATCAAATCAAAACAAAATACTTGAAGCAAAAGATGGAAGAGACAATGAAAGCCATTGAAGAACTCTAGGTTATTTGGAAGACTGGATGAACCATCATGGATGATGGGTGGACTGACAATAAAAGGAGAACAATTTTGAACTTCTTAGTGAACAGTCCTAAAGGTACTTTTTTTTAAAGTCCATAATATCAAAAACAGTTGATAAAATATTTGAGATGATTGATCAAATTGTGGAAGAAGTTGGGGAAGAATGTCGAGCAGATTGTGACCGACAATGTTAATGGAAAAAAGAAAGAAAATTTATTGGACACCATGTGCAGCACTTGTATTGATCTTATGTTAGAGGATTTTGAGAAAAAACTAAAAGTTCATCGTGAAACAATTTCAAAGAGTAAGAAAATTATCCAATATATTTATTCAAAGTCTTTTTGTAATTTATTTATTACAGTATTTCACCAAAGGAAAGGATTTGGTGAAACCGGCCATGACTCAATTTGCAACTTCATATATAACTTTGGGGTGTCTCATGGACAACAAAGGAGCATTGATAAGAATGTTCTCATCTAATGAATAGACATCAAGCCGGTTTCCAAAGACATAGGAAGGAAAGCTTATTGAAGAAGTCATTATGAATAAATAGTTTTGGAAAAAATATTGTGATTTGTTTGAAAGGTGCCTTATCTAATAATCAAAGCACTTTGTTTCGTGGATTATGATGATAAGCCAGTAATGAGATTTATCTATGAGACAATGGACCAAGCTAAAGAGAGAATCCAAAGTGCTTTCAATGATGTTCCGAAAAGGTACAGTATAAACCCTGGTTTACATTATATGTTTTAATTTTAATTTAAAAATTTAGAAGTATATTCAAAACTAATTCAATCTTGGTTTTGCCCTATTTAGTTTCAAGCCTCTATCAGATATCATTGATGAGAGGTGGGATAAACAACTACACATACCTTTACATGTTGTAGGTTACTATCTCAACCCTCAACTACATTACAACCCTGAATTTGAAGGTGACTATGAAGTCAAACGTGAGGTATCATTGCTTACACTCAACTTGAATATTTCAAGACACGAGCAAAGTTTTTTGGTAGTGCAATGGTTATGGTTGCACTTAAAAAGAAAACTCCATCACAATGGTGGGAATCATATGGGGACGAACATCCAAAACTTTAATCCTTTGCAATTTGGATGTTAAGTTTGACATGCAGTTCATTTGGATGTGAGCGAAACTGGAGTGCTTTTGAGATGATAAAATTTATTTAAATTTTCATTTTAAACATTTGCTACAACTTGATAGATTCTAATGGAATTTATCTATTAGGTCCACACAAAGAGAAGAAACTGTTTGAAGCAAAAGACAATTAATGTTGTGTTTGTGATGACAAATTCAAAATTGGCCAAAAAGAAGCAAACAAGAAACACTGTTGAATATAACCTTGATGACATTGAATCCGATGATGAAAGGATTGTTGAGAATGATGATAAAGGTTCATTTGACACTGAGATATGAGATTCAACAATTGAAAATTTGGATACTCAAAATGAAAGAGATTCAGCTGCTTCCGTTGAAGATAATTTGGAGATTCCTAACCTGGATGATGAATTTGATGAAGTAGGAGATGAAGATTATATGGAAGATGTTGGTTGTGATAAAAAATGCCTTAGATGATCTGTTAAATTAATGTTTTAGATGGTTCTTAGATGTTGGTGATGTTTTGAAATTTTATATTTGAGACTCTCTGTTGCGATTCATGATTAAATTAATGAAAATTTTCTGTTAGGTTATTTTTTTTAATTATTATATAGAGCTCCAAGTTCTGAGGAATGGAGAACTTCTAAGGAAAGGAATGGTAAGAACTTATTGGAGGACTTCTAAGGAATACTAAGAACTGATCTCCTTATGAATATTGCTTAACTGCCATGGCATGCCTGATTTCTGATGTTGTTCATGCATTCTTGCATTCTAGCCTGATTTCAAATTTCTTTCATGACTCAAAAGGTAGCTGCATTCTAAAACTCATCCAATCATAATCCGTCACAGTAGTTTGACACCAGGCATTATTTAGGATACTATTGCTTAGCATGATGCATTGCCTTTATGAAGTTGAGAACAAAAATAGTTGAAATACCTTCCACTCTTGAAATATACCGAATTTTTGAGCAATGTTTTCAAAGTCCCACTGATCTGTATACTTAATACGGACATCGCCGTCTATATTTTGTGCCTTTTGAATGATGTCTGATCCAGAGACAGGTTTAGCTTTTTTAATATTGTTGGCAAAGTGTGTAGCATATTTGTCCTGAAAATGCAAAACAAATTTCAAATACCACAGCAGCAATTTGTAACACATATAAAGACAAAAATACAACGCGCCATTCACCTCCAACAAATAGCTCAATTCCATTGACTTCCAGTCGACCTTCAAACAATCAACAGTAATAAAACATCATTATAATATAAGAAACATATTTAACTGTATTTTTTATAAAGCATGTATGGCTACCTGGACCTCATTCAGCTTGATTGGCTCAAGATACTGCTTAAAAAACTGTCCCAAACTAGAACCCTGTAAAAATTAAAATACTATTAAATTTAAAAGGGCATGAGAAATACTCATGCTCTAGGATTTGAGAGTTCAGATAAGATCTACATGATGTTGCTTTATAGAGCCTTTATACCAACAACCAGCCAGCTCGGCAAGTTTAGAATAATTGGGTTTCTTAAAATTTTACTGCTACATGAATTTGAAATTTGTGGCAAAAATGGAGAAACTAAGAAAAATTTAGCTGCAGAATTTGAAATCAAAGACTAGGTTCTCCTAAAATACTTTCTTGGCATGGAAGTGGTGAGATAAAAAAGGGGGATAGTAGTCTCTCAAAGAAAATATGTTCTAGAGCTCTTACAAGAAACAGGTATAAGTGGTTGTAGGCCAGCTGACACTCTTATGGACTCAAATGCCAAACTTTAGGAGAAAGGAGACACCCTGGTTGATACTGGAAGATATCAGAGATTAGTTGAAAACTGATATATTTGGCTCATACTCATCCTGACATTGCCTTCTTTGTTAGTGTTGTCAGCCAATTTATGCATGTCCCATATGAAGAACATCTCGAAGCAGTTTACAGAATTTTGAGATACTTGAAGGCAACTCCTGGCAAAGGATTGTTCTTCAAGAAGACCAATGATAAAAATGTGGCAATATTTACCGATGTAGACTAGGCAGGAAATGGCACAAGGAATTTGTGAAGGTATGTAAATTCTTAGAGTTTTGAAAGAACTTCAGATAGTGGTGGAACTTCCACCGAAGTTATATTCTGACAACAAGGCCGATATAAGCATAGCCCACAACCCGATTCAACATGATGAGACAAAGCCCATTGAAATCGATTGCCACTTCATAAAAGAGAAAATTGATTTTGGTATTCTTTGCTTGCCATTCGTTCCTTCCAATCAATAAACAGCTAACATATTGACCAAGAACTTGACCAGGACAAGTTTTGAACATTTGATAAACAAATTAGACATGTTTGATATCTATGCAAAGGATTGAGCTGTCCAAGTTTATAAAGAATAGAATAGTATCCATGATGGGAATCGAGAATACATATTCACCAGCTTCAAAGAAACTGTTGTAAAAAATCAACATTAATGTTCCATTTTCCAAGTGATTTAGATTCAGTATACAACAAGAATGGTTTTAATGCATCTTACGGAATAGAGATCGCTTAAATACTCACCTTGTAAATGAAATGCAATTTATTTTCCATGTAATTGTCGATAATTAACTTGGTGCTAACTTACTCGAGCATACTTAGAAAATATTTTGCCTAACTATTTCCTATTCTTCAGGTGACTTAAACACCATACAGAAGCTAAAAGGACACTCGTCTATGATTTTTGTTGCCAAAACTATAGAATTGTTAAGAGTCCCACAATGGATGAGATATGGTTTGAACATGTGCTTATAAGTGAGGCAATCCTCACCTTCTAAGCCAATTTTGTAGAATTGAGTTAGGCCTCATCCAAATTCTAACATAGTATCAGAGCCTATCTAAGATTTATTGGGCCACCTGATATAAAGTCACAAACGTCCAATACTGGGGCATGACGGGGGCGTGTTAAGAGTCTGACATTCGATCAAATATGACTTGAAAATGTGTTTATAAGTAGGGGCAGTTGCTACGTTACAAGTCGATTTTGTAGAGTTGAGGTAGGTTCAACCCAAAATTGAGTTAATGAATGAATCTGCAGAATATTCACACAATATTTTGTCCCACCCTAAAGATTACCATCAATGCATGTCATCTAAAGAGACATAAAAAAAACACAATAAACTTCCTTTACACCCAAAATGTTAACTGAGTAAATATGAAGTATATCAGCCAGCACAGAAGTACTTAAGTTTTAATTGTACTAATAATATTCTTAAAATTTGAGGTTCGTAGGATACATGCCTTACACATATAACCAAGTAATGCAAACAATCAATCTGATAAGTACAATAAACGAACTTACATGTTCTCCAAAATTATATGTTCTGCATACTTCGGGTCTGATAAACTGTCGTCCTTTGTGATTCTCTTTTAATCTCAACCAATCATCCCAGTAGGTGAAGTCTTGTCAAAGAAAAATTCAAATACATACACAATAATACTGCAATAAAAAAGATAGTATTGTATATACAGAAATCCTATTAGAAAATCATATTGGCTTAAATTAAAATCTCTGAATGGTTGGTACTCCAGCAAGGTATATATTTCTACCAGTGATTCGTAAATTAGAATTCTTCCCCATAAACAAATATCGCAGACACAAAGAAGAATGGTTACAAAAGTAAAAATAAAGGATATGCCTTTGGCCATTTCGGTGATAGTTCATCCCATGTAGATCTAGCCAACATCCACCCTAGTCCAGGAAAGAAGTCTGAGCGATAAAGTTCGTCTGCAGAGTATATTATTCAAAATTTATCAGAATAACAGTTGTGATCTACCCACACATCGTAATATTTCAAGGAATATTTAATATAACATAATTTTTTACGAGACATCTCAACCGAGTTTGTTAGATAGTGGATGTGCACTTCTCAAATTTATCTTCACTGCTAGAACAACTTACTGATCAGCTGCTGTTGTAGATAGTAGTTACTTGATAAGTTTGATTGCTCGTGCCTATGTTATATAACAAAGGCTCCCTTTCAAATTGTTGATATATAGATAGCAGCAAAAAAAATGGTTTGGTATGGTTATATAGCAAAAGCTCTGTTTAGTTTGACTCTATATTATAACAGTTAGTTTTGTTCGTGCACAACCAGTTAGGTTGAAACCGGTTCGGTTCGGTGTTGTTGAACCAATGAAACGGACCAAAGAATCAGTTCGGTTTTTCTGAACGCCAAACCAATTCGGTTTGGTTCACATTCAGTTTCAGTTTAGCACTGAACTTTGCCATGCCCATTTCTGAAGACTCACGGCTGATCCACAACAAACAAAGACAAATCCTCCTATTTTTACCATCTATATCACTTTCTTCTCCATAAAGCAATTGAAGTTGATAATGATACTTGCTGGGCTTCTGACATCAAGTTATGGGTTAGGCTACAAGGACCACCTCACCACCAAATATGATTATGTGGCTATTGTTGATTATGAACATCAGGAAAGGATTGACGCCCAGTTTTGCAGTGTCATCAAGCCTATTCTTCGTCTGCACCTTACATGCGAGTCGATTTGGGAGCAAGCTAAAGCGTTGTAGCCTAATGATATACAAAGCCTCTATGGAGTTTGTCATGACGTGATGAATGGCATTGCATCGAAGAAGAAGGGTGGCCCTATTTCTGCTTATCTAGGTTGGGTTGATGTTGCATTCCATGATTTTAATGAGTTCCTACATCTTGCCGTAAGTCATGACAATCTTGTATCATGCTCCTTGCCCCTTCATGGTTTGCCTCAAGAGTACTCTGTCACTCAGTGTTTAGATTTTGGATCGACTATGAGCTCCCTGGGTCCATGTTTCATTTAAACCCCTTAATTGAACTCCCTAGTACCCCTACTCTTGGTGATACTATTGCTCTTGCATTTCATAACAGCAATCCAAGTCTTGTCCCAAATGTTAGCACTGTCATCGTTTGGAACATGCTACTGATCACTACAGGATATTGCATGACCACCCTCCACGTCATGTAAATGTGGCTCAAATTGCTCAATTTGACTCTCTTTCGACCATGAATCCTCCTCAAGCTTCTCCAGCTAACTATGAAGATTTTCCTAGTGATTACAGAGTTGTCAGAACTCTAGATCTACTACTTATGTTGTACACAGTGGTAATTCATTTGCCTCCCTGTCTCGCACACTTTCCACTGGCCTTTGGGTTCTCGATTTTGTGCATCTGACCGCATTTCTGGTTATTAGGCTCTTTTCTCCTCTCTTATTACAACTGGTTACTTACCCAGTGTATTCAAAAACACAATCCCAATGAATTGGCACTATCCAAATCCCTCATTCCCTGTCTATTGCATATATATTGTTACCTTTATTGAGTTAGTTTCAATTTTTGATCAATTTTATCCAGAAATTAAAACTCAATTTGATGTGCCTATTCACACGTTACGTAGAAATAATAGTTGTGAATTATTGTCCTGTCAATGTCTAAATTTTGTGGCCTCTAATGACATTCTTCACCAAACATCTTGTGTCATATACCTCAACAATATGGGGTAGCTATGCAGAAAAATCAACATCTCACTGAAACCATTATGGTAATGTTCCATATCAATTTTGGGGGATGTTTTCTTAAGAGTGTGCTATCTTATATGTCATTAATAACCAAGTCCCTCAATCCTTTTTCCCAGCACACCTCATCAAGCACTTCTTGTCACTAAGTCGCATGTTTTGTCCACAATCTGTCGGCTCAATCACTCAGGTATGTCTTTCTTAGTTATCATTAATCCCATAAGTGCTATCTCACTGCTATTCTATTATTCTTTGATTGTACTTCAGGTTTGTTGATGTTACCTATTTAAGTGTGTCTCATACTTTACGTCGCCCCATGACCCTCTGTTTGAAGTCATTCCAATGGACACACAGAAGCTTGTCCCACCCAATGTTTTAAAAACAAAACCCGCCAGTTAATCGATGGAGTTGTGAATTAGAGTTGGATTTGATTTGGTCAGACATCTAAAATCATTGGTTTGAAAGAATTGGAAAAAAACTGCTTGACCCGTTTTAAACTGAATAGAACTGGTGTAACCATTGAACCGGGACTGATTTCGAAAATTTGACTGGTTCCAAAAAATGGTTCGTGAATGCTTTTTTTTCCTCAAAGAATTGACTACAGATGAAATGCGGAACTTCTATATATCTTTCCCTACAATTTTCTCTTCATGCCTTAGTTTTGTTTGGCTCTCTTCTCTTTTAATATGAACCTTCAGCCTTGGATACCTTTGTGGCTGTGTGCGCTACAGGTAGCAGAAAATGTGAGACTCATTATGTCGTTGCAGCCGTCTTGATGCACAAGACGCCAAAAATCAATAGCAAGGAATGAAGGCTTGAGCTATTTTTGAGAAAAGGCCAATCTAAGCAACCAAAAAGTGACTTGGATGGGACCCTCAAAGTTGAGTCATGCTATGGGATTCGTTATGTTTTGTATTTTGGTTTTTAATTGGGATTAATCATGCTACGGATTTGACTTTATAAATTATGACTTGCATAAATTACCTTAAATTACCTATGATGTTTAGCATGATATCAATTTATACATTAATAATTTGGTTGAACCTTGTTGAGGCAGTTGAACCATGACCTGAAGGTCATTATGATTCAATGTCCTGTCTAATTTTTACTACTTTTGCCTCTAAATATACGACCTTTTGGGGATTTTTTCGTGTCCCTTTTTATAAGATCTCTTGTAATTTTTCAACTACATTAACGATTTCTTTACTAACCTACCCTTAATTAGGTTGCATCTCTTCCTGTTATTTGTGATAAATATTACAATAAAAACATAAACTAGTTGTTTCTTCAAGGGTAAACTAATAAAAAAACAATTCAAATTGCCAACAAATTTAATACTATAACCAACTTTCTTAATACCCGTGATTTAGTCAACCAAGTCTTATATATAGGTAAGGTAGTAAAACATTGGTTCCACTTGCTATTGTACCACTTGAGCCTCTTGCATTTGTCCCACCAAGGACCCCTCATGTGGACTCTCCAATTGTAGAACCTCTTCAAACTCATCGAGGTTGCGAACCACCTTCCATTATGCATGTCTTTGCACCTATTCCTCGTACTGAGGCCATTACTGAGTCTCCACCTCCACCTCATTTACCAAATATGACCCTGCCATCTTACCTTGATTTTCCCATTGCTCTCTATAAAGGTATATGTTGTACTCGGTAACTTATCCCCACAGTCTTTTTCTTCTTTGCATTATACTTGTTTGTCTTCTATTGATCAGACCTATTGTGGAGGCAAGCAATGATTAATGAGATGCGTGCTCTTTAAATTGTTGGCTTTATATTGTGAAGGTCACTCTAGATGGTCAGATTGATAGCTATAAGAATCGCCTGGTGGGAAAAGGGGTATACCCTAGACTTTTGGACTAGATAACATTGACACTTTCTCACCTATGGCTAAGATGACCTTAATCAAACTCCTCTATTGTAGCCATCTAACATTGATCTCTGCGTCAACTTAAAGTTACAAATGTGTTTTGCATGGTGACCTTGAAGATGAAGTGTATGTGGCAATTTGGTATGATTCGTAATGAACTCGATCATTATGTATTTTATCGCCGCTTAGTCCAAGGGTACATGTTTATGTAGATATTGTCATAACTTGTAATGATAAACACAACATACTCCAATTGAAACAACACATCTTTCATCAGTTTCATACTAAAAACTATGGCAAGTCGGATGATACTTGTATGGATCCAAACATCAAGTTTCTACCCAATCAGGGAGAGCCACTATGAGATTCGGGGAGATACAGAAGATTGGTTAAAAAATTAAACTACCTCGCAGTCACTCGTCCAAACATACCGTTTGCAAACAGTGGTAAGTCAGTTCTTAAACTTTTCTTGTCAAGAGCACTAGGTTGTTGTAATACAAACTAACAATAATGGTTCTCCAAAAAAGATCTAATTTATGAGAACAAATGACATACTCAGATAATTTGGTTATTTAGAAGTCCATTGGATAGACTCACCCATTGATAGACGATCCACTTCTAAGCATTGTGTACTTGTTGGAGCAAACATGATATCCTGAAAGAGTAAGAAACTGTGTAGTTGCACGATCCAGCATTGAAGTTCAATGTAGAGTCAGGACATTGGTAACTTGTGAGCTCATTTTGTTGAAACAATTACTCAAAGAGCTTTAGTTTAAAGAGGCAACACAAATTACATTAATCTATGATAATCAAGTAGCATTGCACATTTCCTCTAATCCAATTTTTCATGAGAAGACCAAACATATTGACATAGACCACCACTTTGTAAGAGAGAAGGACGAATCACGCAACATCACCACTAACTTTGTCAATTCCAATCATAAATTGACAGATCATTAATTGCTTGAGAGGTCATCGAATCGTTTATATATGTAACTATGCAAAGTGAAACAAGCTTGGTGCATATGATTCATACCCTCCAGCTTGAGAGGGAGTGTTGAAAATAAAATAGACACGAACAAATATAGAGAATATCATGTAATTACAAGTATGATATCCTATAACTATTTGTCATTATTTGTATTTATTGTATTTAAAGTGACTGCATTATGTAGTTGACACCTCGGTTGTCGATCCCAACAAGATCGCATGCTATCCTGGAATCCCGGTGCAGTGAACAGACTTACTGCGACGCTAACGGTCGTGGAAACACCTTCGACAAGTTGCGCCCTAATTGCGAACCACTGTCGCAGCCCGACCCGCGATACGACCCGTTCCTGTGTTTTCTGGAAAACGCAGCTTTTTTTCTAAATTTTTATTTAGTCATGAAGGGTATTTGGGTCTTTTCAACGCAACCCACTTAACCTAATTATTTTATTTATTATTATTATTATAAAATCACTTAACCCCTTTTCGCAGTGTATTCAGCTTCTAAGTTTTGTTTTCTTCTTCCTCTGTTTCACTTCACACACGTTCATTTTCTTTTTTCTCTCTTTCACACGTTTGTTTTTCTTTTTCGTTCTTACTGGTCTTTCTTTTTCTTCTTTGCAACCGGTCTGTTTTGCCTTTGTTTTGTCCCTAATATGATTACCCCTTTAATTTAAATTATTTTGTTAATTTTTAGTTTTTTTGTATACAGTTCTCATTTTATGTTTAGTTTATATACTGTTTTGTGGCCTTCGCAATATAGGTTGAAACACACGGTTTTACCATAGGCCCCTCTTGTTTCCTTTCTCTCAATAATTCCTAGCCAATTTATCAAACAATTTGGCGATCACAAGTTATACAAACTCCACTACAGAACTTACATGGATCATGTACAAACTGCTTCTGTCCATTGTCATTCCATGACGAAACAGCCATAATGGACCTGGAATGGATAATGCAAAATTATAAACAGAGATCTGAAAATCTTTAAAAACATGAATAGTGAATCAGGAGAAAGTAAATTCAGCATCCCACTTCTTGAACACATACTTATCCTTGTCAAGGAGAGTTGCCATAGCTTCAAAATAATCAAAGAAATCAGGTGCTATTTCCATGTCATCTGAGATTGGATAAAGATGCTCTATTAGATTCCATATATTTTCAGCAGTGATCGAAGAGGATAAAAAAGCATAATTAAATAGCCCATTTCACCTTCGAGAATGATAACTCGGCTGAAGTTATGCTTGTAGAACAGTTGATCTAGAGCCCACTTGTAGTGACCTGAAAAGGTATCAATTGACCCCTCTCTGAGAATATTCATTTCAAATAGAGAACACAAAACACTAAGGAAAAGCGTGAAGAAAATTCTTACTTGCAATCTTGTAGTAAGCAATTAACTCTCCTGGTCTTTCAGTTTTAACCGACTCAAAATCTAAGTGCTGCATCGACAATTATCAGTACAAAGAGACAGGTTTCCTATTGTCAAACACGGTTATGTCCCTCAGTAACCATACATCACAAATTATTGAGAACAAAATAATATTTTATAGGAATCAAAATATTGATTTTATATCTTTGATGATCACTATGTGATAAGCACCACTTGTTGAATAAGCACAAGTGTTGTCGAATTGCAGCCATTGTGGTGGCCATGGTGCAAAGGTTTGGTGGAAATCTAGCTTACCGCCATACAAAGCTTATGACATGGCAGATTTCGTATGGCAGGGCCATGATGGCGTGACGGGAAATGCGCTTCGACCTACTGCTCTTCTTCTTCCTTCTCTGCGTGCAACATCTTCTATTTCACCTGGTCCAACTCTTCTTCTTCCTAATTCTTCTTCCGCTATGTTCTTATTTTGTGTTCAATATTGTTTTTTTTTGCTTAATTGCAGTTATGACCCCTCTATTTTCACCAATTTACCGAATTGGTCCCCCTATTTTAAAAGTCGACAGTTTTGCTCCCTCAATGAGATTTTTGAACTAAAAAATTACGATTTGACATAGATGTATATACAATTTCATGATATAGAACCATCTACATGCATTAATTATTTATATGTCATTAATTAAATTACAAAAATAAAAAAATTCTAAGTTGAAAGTTAAGTTTTTAAAAGGTTTTATTGTGATTTTTTGAATGTTAATCATTCCACATCATCATATCATATGTCATGTTATTTAAAGCATGTCACGTCGTCGTATTTTAGTTATAAAAAAAAAAGAATGAGGAACCAAAATTGTCAGATTTTAAAATAGGAAGACCAATTTCGTGAATTGGTAAAAATAAGACGGCTAAAACTGCAATTAAGCCTTTTTCATTTAATTTTCATCTTATGCACGCTTATTTTTTTCTATATCTGCACATTCTTTTTCCATTATATGCATATTTTTTTCCATTTTGTCCACAGTTTGTTCACTTTTTTCCATTTTGTGCACTGTTTTTTTCAAACATGTTCTATATCTTCTATGCACATTCCTTTTATTTTGTTTTCATCTATTTTACTTTTCTTTTTTGTTAAGGGTTGTTTTTATTCATGCTTTTTTATGGGTTGTTTTTATTTTGTAGACAATGTCTAGGAATAAAAAATCCTCACAGACCTAACGGGTTGTTAGTTCTAATAGAAGTGACCTTGGATGGAAATATATTCTTCCCGTGACAGAAGGAGATACAAACACTACTCGGTTTGGGTTATGTCAAAAAGTCATGAACGAAGGAATAACAAGAGTCAAACAACATTTAATGAGGAAGAAGGGAAACGTTGATCCTTGCCTCCAATGTCCAACAGAAGTTGAAAAGAGCTTTGGGGTTGTTCAAATGACAAAAAGAAGAAAAACGACATTGATATTTCTACTATTACAAATATGGATCTTGGAAGCATTTAATATGATGAAAGTGAAGATGACCTTGACAAACCAACAACTCCTACGAGAGTAAAAAAGGGGACAATAGCTCTATTTCGGAGGAGGCCTGAAACGGCAATTAGCAAGAAACAGAAAGAGATGTTGAGACAAGTGAGCATAAGAGAGGCATGTGATAAAGAAACTGCACAACGAGGCTACATTGCTCGTTTTTGGTACCATGTTGGATTATCCTTTAAACTTATTAAGTTGAAGAGTTTTGGAGATATGATTGCAGCCGTTGGGTCTTATGGACCACATCTGCCAGTTCCTACCGATCATGGTATTAGAGTTACATACCTAAAGGAGTTGAAATACACTAACATTTTGATCAAAGATCATAAGGATAAACATGGTTGTTCTATTATGTTGAATTCATGGATGATTGTAATAAGGCTGGAAATGATTTTGTGCATGAAGGCGAGCCAACTCTAAATTGGCAAATTGTTTGTGAGGCTTGGGGGGGTTGTAGAACCTATAAAAAATACTAGGCATCGCATTAGGAAAATGAAGGTTACAATCGACAAAATCAATAAGAAGAAACGTCAAGCAAAAGCTTCAACCTCTAAATTAAAAACAAAAGGTTATTGATGATGTAGAGGAATTGGAAACTGAAGAAATTGACAATGAAGATGAAGTATAATAAGAAATAGAGGAGTTGGTTAATGTGGTGGAATCTGAAGAACAGGGAGATGTCCCACTTGATGATGACTTTGAAGACGATTATGTTGGAGTAGCACAAGAGGATTAGAGATTTTTACTGCGTTTGCATTGTTCTTTTTTAATTTTGTTGTTATTTTGAAGTCTTGAATTTGATGAGAAGTGATTGATAGTTGCTTATAACATGGGGAATTTGTGATTGAGACAGATGATATTTTCTATCAATTAAGATCATGGTTTTTGCCTTTTTTTGGTGTTTTATTTATTTTTGGTGTGTGTATTTATGTAATAGGTTTTTTAATTTGTCCGCCATACTTCCGCTATTTGCCATTATGCCATCTACCATATGTTTATGACGGATTTTTGGCTCGTCTCTGTAAACCATCATCCGCCATCAGTAACACTGATAAGCACCCAAGAACTTGGAAAACATTCTCTTAAAAGGCAGTTGTCAGCAGAGAAGAATCAAGCCTATTTCACCGAACATCCCATATGTGGTATTGGACAGCAATAATACCCAAGTCCCTATCACTATGCCACTGAATTTATGTAAATTTGTTTTTTTTTTAGTCTCCACTCAATGACCCTTTTCCAAAAAAATTTAATATATTTTGGCTTTTTCAAAAAAAAGATTTAATTCCCCCCATAATTTTTGCTATTTTGAATATCTCCTTTGCTCTTATAAATAGAAATTAAAGAGTCTCTTTCATTTGTTCAAACATTTTCTTAGACGTCATACTCTCGTTTGGCTCCAACGCCTTGCCATTATCCTTTCTTCTGGCGCTTCTCTTCATCCTCATGAATTCTATGATAAAATTAAAAGGCAAAATTCCGGTCCTCCACTCTAATGTCTAACTCATTAGAACCCCATAAAACACCATATCCTTCAATAAATAATTTTTTGAAATAATCCTTCCATCTATTTTTAATATCTTGTTCCTTAACCAAGACTTTGCCTTTTTTAAATCAACTCACCCTCCTCATCTACCTAATTTGTTGTTTCATTCACCAAACTTCATAATTAAATTCTAACTTACTTCTCATCCAAGAATTTGGCCGTGAATGTCTTCCTTTAGTATGTTCATACAACAAACACAAACTTGAATTTCACTTAAATAATTGCCTTTCTTGGGTACTCCACCTCCCACAAAGAATACAAATGCCTTTCATCTTTAAGAAGAACTTTCTTTTCCAAAGATGTCGTGTTCAATGAAATTATATTTCCCCATTATGAGCTATTCCCTTCTCCCTTTCCTTCACAATGATTGACATTTTCAAAATTGTAGTCTCCTTTAATGAGGAACTTGGAGGAATTTTAGGATTGCAAACATTATTCTGAAGCCTGTAACCTCTTACAACACCTTAATCTATTGCTTCAATAGAAGGAAGTTTTTCTTATCAAGCGTACTGATGATTTGGGGCTAAAAGCTAATAGAAACAGAGGGGGGGACAATTTTCAAGAGAAGCTGAAGGATTAGATAAGAAGACATTGGGTTCAGATTGATAGAAAGCTGATGATGCCATCTTAGAAGTTGTTCAGGAAAGAAAATGCAAGAAAACAACAGAAAATCTTAAGAGCAGAGAGGTAATTCAAACTGTGATTACAGAATCTGAATTCAAAATTACATGAAATGACGACGAAGTACTTTGTAGTGTATTTATAGAGGCTGTTGCATATAAATTATATGTGCAACTACCTGATAGTTGTGTTGTCTGAATTCTTTTAAAACAAAATTTGTTACAACTCAGCTGCCATCCTTAGCTGACTTAATACAGAGCTAACTGATGCTAGCAGATACACGAGCTGCATTGCTCAAATTGAATAACTAGTACAAGCAAAATATACTATGTCCCTTCTGTTTTCAAATTGTCCAATGCAGGCCGAAGAAACAAATAGTTCTGAGAAATTGAGTATATTGACTTGCATAATATTTTATTTATTTTATTTATGGTATAATTACAATCAATGAAAGAGCTAATAAGTAATCACTAGCTAATGTACAGTTTACTGCAATCATCATAGTTACTGCATGCAATCTCTAAGTTCAGCTCATTTATGTAAAAATGCATATACCTGCATATAAGATAACTCATCATAGCTCAAAGCCTTACTTTTGACATCTGAATTTGATCCATCCTGAATAATAAAAACTAACACCGTCAGCTGGTTATGTTGAATTGGAATTGGCAAAATAAAGACAATGATTAGATTATTTCAGGGAGACAACAGAAACTCCTAAAAATTGCACACGTGGAAGCAAAGACAAAAAATACCTGAGATACAAATACAGGATATCTTGAAGAAATGGGCCTTTGGTATCTGGTAAAACACATAGAACATGTCTGAACTGGACAAATAAACGGCTTTATAATCAAGTATAAAATAAACGAGAGAACAAAATAGGTTGTAATGATGCATACTTCAATACAGAATTGATAGTCCGTTCCAGATAATCAGCACGATTACATGCCATGATCACAACAGCTGCCACTGGAACCTAAAAAGTTCAGCATGGAGAATCACACACTAAATTCTACATGAGAAATACAAGATTCAGCAAACTGCCAACACTCAGGTCAACCTGCACTTTATCGATCAGCCTCCGTAGGTCTTTTCCTGAAATATTTATTTATAAAATGGTAAATTTCTGAATACCCGATAAACCGAAAATTCATTTGAGATTGTTCATAGCATACTTTTGACAGGATGAACCACTAAATATGTGTGTACACATTATATAATATAATAAAAATAAAAACAAACAACATATGCAATAAACTCAAAAAATTATAAAAAATAGCATAAACTGCAAGACTTTTATTAGGATTTACTTTCATGAGTCATGGGTTTCTCAATGAGTTAGGTCATGATACTCATCTCTCTCTATTTTCCCGGCTTCCCCTTCCGCCGTTTCTACCAGCAAAGCCATGGCCACTATCGAAATGGCGGCCAACATAGTCCCATGCTGGACCATGTCATAGCATATATATGGCATCTTGTCAAAAATCTGCTACACCACACCACCATGGCCACTGTTTCATAACAATGTTACCGAATTGTAAACTCGCACCTCTACATTATGCAAATTATACGCTCAGTCCTTCAACCTTAAATTGATTGTAATTTCCTAATCTGTTTGTATGTTACACCATTTCTTGCATTCATGTCCCCAGCCATAAAAAAGAATCAAATCTTTTAGAAAAGTTACATTACTGTGATTTATTTTCTCATTCTTTCAGGAAACATTTTGAAAAAAGAGGCAGTCGCCAAAAAGCCTCCTCCCTGCCATATGTTGGGATCATTTTCAAGAATCAATTCCACCACGGATGTGGAAACCTAGTATTTTACTAGGAAAAGAAGGGAATAAATCCAGTATTCAAAGGTAGAAAACTGCAGAACTTCCCAGGTTCACAGTACCAGTGTTATCGATAGCGGGTTGCGGAAAAAAGCAAAACACCAAAAATCCGCTATGTGAAATAGCAGATATTGTTGCAATCAAAAAGTGGAGGCCACATAGAGGTCAAAATAAGTAAATGGTATATAAAAAAGGCATGTTGCATACAAATTAAAAAGGGAATGGGGCCATAGCATAGCTCATATATTGAAAGGTATACAGTGAGCATGCGAGTAATACTCTAACTCTAAAGTTTTTCTATTATAAAAATAGACCATATTTGACACTCATGCAAAATATTCAGTTTTATTATTTTGAAAAAACCTAAAATTCTATTTTTTTTCCAATATTGCTGCTATTTCGGCTTAACAGAAATTGGAATAGTGGCCACTATTGTCCTAATAGCGAAACTAGGATAGCGTTGTGGTTTTCATAGTGGATTCATCAAAATTTGTTGTGTTAGTCTATCGCCGCTATTTAACAACACAGGTCTGTCTACACATCATTTTATCCAAAGGACCAAGTCTATCTCAAATCACTAGCTGCTCCTCTCATCCACTCTGTTTATTTATGTATATCATAACCTACAATACATTTCTAATTATCTCCCCCTAACTATTACAGCTAACCAACTAATTCATCGCAGGTAGGGTACAAAAACAATCATATTGACCAGATCTTAGCAGTCTCTAGTTTGTGAGGTGTTTTACATATTTAAATCATTTCATATCCAAGTTCTATCAGTAAACAAAATTTATTTTCATACTGCACAGAATTTACTGCTTGTCTAATATATATGCTATCTATCATTGAATGAAAATATCCTATCCTATTATGTTAAACATAAAAAGTGGAAAGAAAAACAAAAACTCATGTTCAAGGATTCAACTCAATTTGACAGTATAAGGTATGAACATCAATACTTGACTTCTTTACTCATATAAATGGCATTTATTTAGGGTTTGGTTGGTTGGGAGTACATGGAGGGGAGGAGATATTTTAAATCATTTGTGTTTGGTTCAATTTTTAAAAGGGAGAGGGGAGGGAATCAAAACTCCTCCTAAACCACTTTCTTCCCCCCAAATTGGGGGGAGAGTTGGAGGGAGGAAAGGTAGGTTAATAAATTTATTATGTTGACAAAATTACCCTCATATTTTTGTTAAATTCCAAAATTATCCTTGTGTTGTGCTATTCAACTGCCTCTTGTCACTTTTTAAAGTCTGCTCCTAGTAAGTTCTGTTCTTCCATTATTTTTGCCACTTTCCTATGGCAATTTTTCCATCTTTTCTTTCCTCTGTCACATTTCTATTTTATTCATGCCTTTCTTTTGTTTACGTTCCTTGCCAAAAAAATTATACTACGTTTCCCTCTTCTCTTTTTTTTTTATTCTATTTTCTTTTGTAGATATATGAAATGAAATGAACAATTATAAAAACATGAGAGAGTTGTAAGATTATAAAAACAAAAAGGTAAATTAGTTTTAAAATCCCTCCCCTCCTCTTGTGAACCAAACATATATTATTGAAGTCTCTCCTCCCCTTCGTTGAATCAAACCGGCCCTTAGAGGAAGCGGTGAAATTACCTACATCAAGGACTTATGAAACTTAACAAACAAATATTAGAATTCAGAACATACAATTAATTTGTTATTGACCCCTCATTTTTTGGGGTAGTAAAAATTACAAATATTTAAATGTTCCACTATAGAAGTGCAATTGTGAGATTACCATGGAACAATAAAATGTTCCAACATCACTCCGTTAACATTTTTTATAACAATAGTCTTCCTAAATGTAAACTTTAAATTTTTTAAAAGCAATTTATGAAAATAAATAAATAAGTCCTCAAACAAACGGAAGAAGATTATATTATAATTCATCATTATTTTCAACAACCCAAGGGTCTCGGTCATCACTGCATCGCTTCCTCAAACTATGGCTATGAACTAACTGAAATGTTTAAGACCAATGAATTACAAATACCCCACCCCCCACACACACATACACCCAAAACCAAAAAGAAACCTTATAAATGATCATAACATACTTTCAAGATCTTGAACAAGAGACCGCATTTGTCCGCATTCTTGGTCTCGACGCTTCCTTTCTTCTGAAAGAGTCCAAGACAACACACACTTTAACAAAACATTACATGCAAAGTAGGCAAAAGATAAAATAGACAAATAAAACCAAAATGGCATTTGCTAATGAGCATAGGCATACATATTCAACTATTTAACCTTTTTAACCAAGAACAATATTTTTTACGAAAAGGGCACAAATGCCCTCTAAGAATTTGGTTTGGCCCAACTTAACCCTCAACACCCTGCTTGAAAGGTGGGGGATGTCTACCACCTATAACCACTAATCAAATATGTTAGAATATTAGAAAATATCTTATAATATCTTTGATATTATATTAGAGCATCTTAATTTATCTTTTACCTTAAGAATTAGGGTAAAATATATCTATTGAATTGAAATATGTTGACAATACATCAGATATATGTACTAGATTACTATACAACCAAATCCCTATTAGTACTCCTATATAATTAAATCCCTATCAGTACTCCTATACAACCAAATCTCTATACTTGAGGGATATTTTTAATAATAAAACAGGAACAGATTTTGACGTTGTACGATCAGTTTCTAATCTTAAAGTATTTTCTTATTATCTCCTAAGATTAGTTTCCATATTACTTGGTTATTATCATGACCTCTGTTGTCAATAGCGCCGGGATAGCACGCAATAGCGGAAATGCAGTGCGCTGGACATCGTCCGCCCCCGCGTCGCATCGCGTCGAGCCGTGAAACCGCCGTCATCAGTTGCGGCGAACGCGGCCGCGAATAGCGCCCTAAACGCACTGATGCATTGCGCCCGACCCAGATCCATTAACCGCGACTCTGTTTTTACAGGTTTTTTAGAATTTTTTAATTTCATTAAGGGTATTTGAGTTTTTTCGCACCCAAATCCCTAATATTATATTATTTCTTGACCCTTCTACATCTGCTCCTCCAGTGAACAGTTAACGACCACGTCAGTTCTTCTTCCTATGTTTTTCTTCTTCTTCTTCTTCTTCTTCCTCTCGTTTTTTCTTATTCCTCTGTTTTTCTTCTTCTTCCCCTGTTTTTCCACTGTTTTTCTTTTGTCTTCCACTGTTCTGCCACTGTTTTAGTTTCAGTAGAATTTGATTACTTTTAGAACTTATTTTTTATTACTATTAGATCTTGATTTTGATGTTACATTTTGGTTATGTAATATGAAGTATGATTACCCATTTATTTTTGTGTATTTTATTGTTGCTATTTTATAGTATTGCTGTCTACTGTTTGTATTTTATGTTTAACTTATATACTGTTTTTTGGTCTTCACAATAACATCATCCCGCTATCCCATTTTCGGGGTTGGACGCTCTGCGCCGCTATCCGTGACTGACAACATAGATCATGACTTAGTTTCTTAATTTCCCTATTTATTTAGGATTATAGGAACCCTTACATCCCCTTTAAATAGGGTTTTATTTTTTGCTTCAACTCAATAATATCAAGGCACTTATCAAATCAGTAGCAAGTTAATTGTCAAAAATGTTAGTACACCATTATCATATTAAAAAGTCTTTCTCACTTCATGTTTCCCCTCTTAACTAAAACCCAATAACTTAATTGTGATACCAAAGCTATACCATCCTCTGTGACCTGTCCAGTCACTGCGTTGTTGAGTTCCCAAAAATCCGGAATTCTAATATTTTTTTATATTTATTAAATAATTAATATTATAAATATATACTAAATAAGTTATATTAAAATATTTCATTAAGTAATTTATACTATATATGTATAAATAATTTTCTTTTATATTTCAGTTTTTTATTTATTACACATGTTAGAGTATTTTTTCTAATGGAATAGTGGCAGCAAAAGGACTACACAGCCGCGTTATTGTCATGATTTGCAGCCGTGAACACTGCAACTGTTGAACGCAGATAACCAGCAAAAAGCTTCGCACCAAAGGTCATTTCCGCTCTGCAATTCTGCAATTGTGGCACTATTAACAACATAGCCAGTCATGACCTGGCCCACACTTAAGTTGTTGTTTCAGGAAAAGGACAATGTCTCACTAAATATCATCACAACGCCTGCAGTTTGCAAAAGTTGGTTGTTATATTAGAATAGTGACTTTCAATGCAGTTCGCTTAAGTGTCACAGGCTTAAAGCTTAGTACACTTAAGCTTGACGGTTAGCTGTTACTTGAATTATTTAGACAAATAAAAGCACAAAAGGAGAACCTGGTGCACCACACATGGGAATAAATTTAAAAATGAACAAATGAAAGAACCTCGGTTTTGTTCGCACAAAACAGATGAGAAAGAGGAAACGGAAAGAAAAAAAGGCAAAAAGAAGAAAGAATTACCTAGCCCTGGCGACAGAGGCTAGAGATGGCAGCAACTGCGACAGCGAAGGTTGTGGTTCATTTTGCAGCAGAGAAAGAAAGAGGGAAATGGGAAGGGGAGCAAATAATGTGAAGAGAAGAGAGGAATAGGAATTTCTACCACATAAAAACCCTAAAATGCCCCTGTAACAACTTTATTTGCAGGGTATTTATGGATTTTCAAACACCCAACATTGTAGCGCCTCTATAACATCCCCCCTATCATGAACGCAGTGTGAAACTGAGACGTGACGATGGCCCCAACAGTTGCACCTCCATTCTGGTCCTTACTACAGTGTGTGGGAGAGGCTAGCCGTTGTTATGTGCCACAGCACCGCAGTCGCCCCATTGACAACATAGGTTACTATCATGATTTGTTTTCTAATTTCCTTATATACTTAGAATCATAAGTCTTGTATCCCTATAAATAGGGGTTTGCATTTACTGTTTAATCTTATGTACTCTTCCACACATATGTCATTGCAGCCAGACACAACCCCCCATCCCATCTTCAATATACAAGCCCGAATCATAAAGGATAAGTTTTTAGCTTGATATTGGATGCTCCATTTAATGATATGGATAACATGTATTGCTAATCGTGCTCCCAGATGATGATATTCTATCTCCAAGATAATATTTCTAGAGAATAATGTGGTCTTCACAGCGATAAATGAGTATTGCAATAAAAGCTTTGGTCAGGGTCACCCTTCAAGCAAGGGGCAGGTGCCTTGTGTTCCATCCATAAAGCCAAAATAATGTGTGTTCTCTTCAAGGTGCCCTTACACTAATGGTATTCCAAGATAATGCCCCACATGGTCAGTTTCCATGAGTTTGGCCCTCTGAATGATAAACAGTGTGAGCTCATTTGCGACATTGCAGGAGTAAAAAATATTAATCTCAATGGAATTTAACCTTGGACCTGATAGTTGGCAAAAACCATCTAGAAACCTACAAGTACAATGAATCTGCACGATAGAAGCCTGTCCAAATAAAAGCATATAAGCAATCATGAGGTATGGTAAAGGGCCACTTCACCCTGCTATAATAGAAATTCCATCACCACTTCTCAACCTAATGTACTACAGTGTAGAATAACGAGAATAATCGATGGCCTTGACAGACTCTTCATATGAGCATCAAACTTTTTGTTTGAAAGCCATTTCAAACAAGCAATGCCAACTGTTGATGCAGTTGTTATGCACTGCACCTGTAATGTACCTTTGTTTGAGGTACGTCATTGGAGGAGTAAATATTATAAAAGAGACTAAAGACTAATAGTAAAACTATTCTAAACATAACTACTTTTTTCATAAATTTCTTGGTAATGTTTACAATCCAGAATCCACAAAGTCATTTATAGTAAAACATAAATGGCAGATTCTAACAAATATACCCATGACTCGCCATAATTGGTCTATCTAGATCCTTCTAGAGTTTGGTGACTCATAACCTAAATTACCTAATGAATTTTGGGCCTAATTCTATTCTATTTGGATCATAACAGCACCTAATTGTACGATTCAACCAAATATTTAAGGAACACAACTTCCGTAACAACATTTTGTTATGAAGTTGTAGATTTTCCTATTACGGGCTTTTTCAAGGTCAACCTTGACTATGAAGAAAACAGATAAACATGGCCAAGATATTAGGGCAATATTAAATGATTAATAAGATATTCCAAATTAAATAATAATTAATAATAATAAAAAATTAAAAAAAAATAGCAAACCTTCTAGGGCCACAATGCGTCCTTGTTGCGAGCTAATTTGATCAATCAGTGATCGCTTATGACTTGTGCACTGGTTTTCAGCTTCAATCTGTGAAACAACAATGAAACATTGATGACCTAACATATACCAATTATGCAAATATCAAATATAAATCAATCTGAAAAGTGATGGAGTTGAATTACAGCAACAGCGAGACGATCAGCATATTTTGATTGTGTTGCGAAAAGTCTCATCTGAGCAAGTGTGAACGACAGGTTACAATCACATAACAATGGGAAACCGAATCAGTAAGGGTTAGGGTTAGGGAAACAGACAGCACCTGGATGTAGATGAAGACGACAGCTGCAACCAACAGAAGTAACCGAAAATCACAGAAAACTTTCGCCATATGCTTTCAGCCAAGTTGGAAAGTGGAAACTACTACAATACGACTATCGCAGGTTTCCTGGAATCATTACCCACAACGGCAATTTCTGTCTCTCGCTCACAGCTCAAGCCACTTTTGATTACATAGGTTTTAATAACTTTTAAACCGTCACCGATTCCGGCAGAGTCAAAATAAAATAAAATAAAATAATAATACAATTTTGCTCTTATAAAGTAAAACTACACTTATCTCCTTAAGATTTATATAGATGAAATTGAAAAAAAAATTTATTTAATTTTTGGGAATCTTATAATTGAATGAGAAAGTGGATAAAATAGAATGAATTATAATTTTTAGTCTAAATTTAAAAAACGATAATTAAATCATATTATCTTTAAAAACGCAATTATGTTAATTAAGAAATTCACATAAATTCAAATTAAGACTTTATAAAAATGAGGGACATGTTCAAAGAAAAAATATATTATAATCATAAGGGAATCACGAAATTGGTTGTGTCAAAAACGAAATCATACTAAAAGCTATAATTTAAAAAACAAAAAACAAAAAATAAACACGAAATTGGCACTAAAGTAATTAAGAAATCTCGTTGTCGCAATCATGGTATCCAATGAAGAATATTAGTTTGCAAATTGACAAGTAAAAGTTGATTACTTGGTGTGCAACTAAAGCAAATAGAACTAATAAATAATAATGAAGAAATCTCGTTACAACTATGATATAGCAAAAAGAATCAATAATGGAGAAGCACGAGTGAAATAGCAAAGCAATTGTCCAGATGCTTCATTTGTGTGTTTTGTTGAGAGGGATAATTTGGTAATTAAACATTTAAAACGTTGGACTTCATCTTAAGGTGGCAATTTTATTTATTAAGTCATTATCTATTCACTCATTTATTCATCCAATTCATCCACAAAACTAAAAATTAATAATGAATAGAATTATATTCATCTATTTAATTATATAGATAAATCATATTCATCCAATCATTTTTTTAAATTTAACTAGTAAAAGATTCCTCTGTCCAAGTCATACGTTGATGTGTATTTTAGAATAAACTATACTTTTTTTATCCAAAATTGATGTATTATAAAATATGTTTTTTAAGTAAAAATAAATCATCAACAATTATTTCTCTATCTCGTTTAAAAAAATAAATAAATCAACTTATATAATTTAGGAATATATCATCAAAGAAAAATATTTAAGTAAAGGTGAAAAATATTTAAACAAATGTGAAACAAAGAAAGCTTAAGTAAATTTGTAGTGATAAAAATTATTAAACATTCAATCTTATAAGTGATAGTGAACTTGTGTCATTACAAATAGTCATTTTAAAAGTTCTATTAGCAACAATTTTTATAGCTATTTTTAAAAAAATTATAGGTGACAATTTGTCAACAAGTGTATGGTGTATAAAATAAATTTTTAGTGTCAATTTGTCGTATATTTGATAGTTCAATCTTGTGTGTAAATTTGTCACGTGTATGATAGATATTTTGAAATATTTATCAAGGACAACTTGTTTAGTATACGATAGTTCAATTCACTAGTGACAACTCGTCATATGTGTGATAGTTATTTTGATATTTTTTATCACTGACAACTTATTCTCAGTATTCAATCTTATTAGTGACAACTTATTCCATATATGATTGTTATTTGGCTTAATTGCAGTTTTGGTCCCCCTATTTTAGCTGAATCACTAAAGTAGTCCCCCCATTTTATTTCTCTCCATTTTTGGTCCCTCAAACAGAATTTTGATCCAAAGATTGATGAAGTGTCATTTTTTTAAGTCACACTACATCATTTATAATCATAGATTTCAGGTACAATTGTTGCACCACGAGATTTTGAGGCATGGTGTGACTTAAATAAGTGCAAAAAAATGACAATTCATCAAGTTTTTGACCAAAATTCTGTTTAGAGGGACCAAAACTGGAGAGAAATAAAATGGGGGGACTACTTTCGTGATTCAGTTAAAATAGGGGACCAAAACTGCAATTAAGCCTTGTTATTTTATAAAAAGTTAGTGTCAATTTGTCCAACTTGTTATTTGTATGATAGTTATTTTCTAATTTTAATTTATCAGTAATTATTTATCTCACATGTGATAATTATTTTCATATGATTGTTATTTAGTTTTAATGTCAAATTATCATGTGTATGATAACTATTTTCAAAATTATATCAATGACAACTTATTATGTATTTGACAATTTAATTTAATTAGTAACAATTTGCCTCGTATATGAGTTATTTGAAAATATTCATACGTGACAATGTTATTTACATGATAGTTATTTTGTAATTTTAATGTATCAATAATTCTTTGTCATATATACAATAGTTTAATCTCATTAATAATAATTTATTTCGGGTATGATAGTTATTTTATAATTTTTATCAATAAGAACTTATTTTAGGTGTGATAATCCAATATGATAAGTGACAATTTCTCTCGTGTATGATAACTATTTTGTACGATAATTATTTTAAAATTCTTATATGTGAATGCAACCTAAGTGTCATGTATGTATTAATTGGAAAATGCAATATTTTTTTTTACAGTGCACATTGAAAAAGTCATTCATTTATATTTAATTGTATAAAATAAATTAACTATCAATTATAATGAATATAAATGAATTACTACACAATTAATTTTCCAATTAAATTTTGTTATTCATTATTTTAATTAGTCTTTAAAACATTTAAATGAGTAAAAAAAAAACAAAGTAATAAAAATATGACTGGAAGAATCGGTTGGACCACATTTTGCTTACACATAATAAAAAAACGAATTGGTGTTGGCCAGAGAAGAAGAAAAGTGCACGCGACGAAGAGAAGAGAAGTGAACACGAGAAAGAGAAGAACAACCATGTGAGGAAGAAAAAATGCAGCATAGGTGAGAGAAGAGAAGTGCGCCGCTTAGGAGAAGAAAGGAAGCAAGATTGTCATCACAACACTATACTCAGGGTTAGGGGTGGTCAACGGGCCGGGTAGAGTGGATTCGAGCCCAAAACTCCCACCCGGCCCAAACCACAGGTAATGTAAGAGGCGGGAGTTTTGGTAAGAAAAAAGTTAAAAAGATATTGAGAGATTGAAACAACAAGACACAAGTTTATAAATCTAAACCATCCTTTAAGTTAGTGATATTCGGCACATGTTATATTCTTATTTCGGTTACACCGGGTAGTCCAATCTGTACACCCTTACCTATACTATTACAACAACAGAGTTATTATTTTTAAGTGAAAAGTTTTGGGTCTATATTCTGTACAGTCTCTATGCTTGCATCAATCTACCGGATCCTATTTTTATTTCTTTTAGTTTTGAACTAATTAATTATTTGTTTTTGAAGGGAGGTTTAGTGTTGAAAAATAGAGAGGTTTAGTGCATTCATTTATTTCACTCAAAGTTTAGTCCATTGATGTTCTTATGTTAATTTGTTTGTTTATAAGTTTTTAAACATTTTAAAATAATTGTATAGAAAAATTTAAAATTGTATTATTTTATATAGACTAAATACCATTCGTGCTCCTTTAACTTAATTTCGGTTAACGTCCTTTATTATTATTATTTTTCTTTTTCGATTCGGTCCTTTACGTTTTTAATTAATTTCAACGTTACCTTTTAAGTGCGGTTCCGTTAAGAAAAAGTTAAAAAATCATTCGTCTAGATTATTGTATATGTTCATCAAACCTCTGGGAACGGTCTATGGAATACAAATACCCGTAACTTCAGTTTTAACGAATCAATCCTACTATCAAAGTTAGAACAAACTTTAAATATTTTTCTGAAATATTTCTAAAACGTAGGATAACTTTTTCTAAACACGAATGTGTAATTCTTTTAATTTTTTCTTAACAAAATATTACATAAAGAGTAACGCTGAAATTATTTAAAAACATAAAGAACCAAATCGGAAAAAAAAAAAATGACTAAATCGTTAACTGAAATTAAATTAAGGGACTACGGGTGATATTTAACATTTTATATAATAGTATTAGTTATTAATAAAAATTAGGTTTGATCGCAATTTTAATTCTATTATTTTTATTAATTTATGTAATTAATTCCAGGAACTAAATCGAAAGTTTTGGTCTACTCTTAAAATTTTTGAACTAAAAATAACAATTTAAATTATTTTAAATGAAGCTATATACAATTTCATGATATATAACCCTCAATTGCATTAATTAATCATATGTTATTAATTGAAAAAATTTGAAGTTGAAAATTTAATTTTTAGAGGGTTTTATTGCAATTTCATAGGTGTTAATCATTTTAATATATATTACGTTATTTAAAAATTTCATATCGCAATTTTTTAATTAAAAAATTAGAATAAAAGATAAAAGTTGTCATATTTAAAATAGATGAACTTATTTCGTGAATAGATAAAAATAGAGGACTAAAAATGTAATTAAAGCTAAACATTATTGAATAATTTAAATTTTATTTATTTATATTGTATCTTAAATTTGGTGAAATTTAATTATTAATATTGTGAAATATAAATATTATATTTATTTAAGGTAACTATTATATTTTTATTGAATAATATTGGTTAATATAAAATAACTTTGAACCCGTGATTACACCCGTTGAATATCCGGTGTGGTTTGATTAGCTTGAAATGAGACTCTGTTGGTACAGTGATGATAGAGGGGAGGGGCATGTCGGAGGGGATGAGTGCGAGAAGAGCTGCTGAATTGTTATTATTATGGTGATTGAGTCGACGACGGAGATAAGATAAGGTTGACCTAAAACGTCTCTATTATATTATTCGTGTGGTATCTGATCTGAAGCGACCAATTCTTTATTAATCGATTCCGTTGTGGATCGTCCGTCCTGATTCTGATCGTGATTCTGATCACATTTTGAACAGAATGAGAATGATCGAATTGGTTTACTCGCCTCCTATATGGGCAACTATAATAGCCGCTGCATTTCTCCTTACCACTGTTACTCTCTCCGTTTATCTTCTATTTGAGCATCTCTCCGCATACAAGAATCCCGAGGAGCAGAAGTTCTTGATTGGAGTTATCCTCATGGTTCCCTGCTACTCTATTGAATCTGTAAGTGTTCACATTTTTGTTGCTATTTTTCATATCCATCATCGACCCTCACTTGATATTCTTCTTGCTATTCATTCACCAGTTTGTATCATTGGTCAATCCATCAATTAGTGTTGACTGCGAGATACTGAGGGATTGCTACGAATCCTTTGCCATGTATTGCTTTGGAAGATACCTTGTTGCCTGCCTGGGAGGTGAGGAAAGGACTCTTGAGTTTATGGAAAGAGAAGGTCGTGCTACTTTTAAAACTCCTCTTCTGCACCATTCTTCTCACTGCGGCATTGTATCCCATCCTTTTCCTATCAACTATTTCCTTAAACCCTGGATACTTGGCCGCCGCTTTTACCAAATTGTCAAATTTGGTATTGTTCAATATGTATGTATGCTTATCAATCTCACTTTATTCTTTCATCTCTCATATATATTTTCTTTGCTTTAAATCTCTCCAACTCCTTACAGATGATCATCAAATCTTTCACTGCTATTTTGGCCGTATTTCTTGAAGCCTTTGGAGTCTACTGTGAAGGAGAATTTAAATTAGGATGTGGGTAAGCAAATTACATATATATCTCTCTTCGCTCTTCTCCATTTTCTTTCCTGTCTCTCACTCTCAACTTATTTGCTTTCCTTACATACAATATTTAACTTATATGCTCACACCTGACTCCCTAGCCTTCACATCGTAGATGAGCCTCCTACTGGCTATGAAGTGTGATACTTTATTGTTTTAGGATGTAATTTTCTTGTGAAGTTTTTACTTAGCTGGTGTTTCCTCACCCTCCTCCTCGTTGGAGAAAAAACATTCTGCGCTCCAATATAGTAAACTAGAGAAATGCTAAATCTTCTTAAACATTAGCTTGGTAATCCTCCTAATTATGTAAGGAGGAAAAATAAGACATAAAGGGAAGTTTTAAAACTCTCAAAAGTATTAAATGCTTGTGCCTTTGCTGTCTTTCTTTACTCCCTAAGAAATTAGGAGAATCATTAGGTTGATGTGTTTAAAGTTTTTATCGTTTCTCTTTAAACTACACCTTCTTATGCGATGCCATTGATTATGTCTACGTCTGTGTGTTACTTATTCTATTGTGAATTATTTTCATAAAGTGATGTTGAATTGTTTATAAGATAATTCTGGATTTGGTAGTTGAAATTTCATGTTCAAATGTTTGGTATCTTCATATTAAAGTTTGTCTTATTATGCTTTTGTAGTGACAGGTAAAGCCACTTTAGGTATTTCTGACCATATGAGCTATTTTCTACATTTGTAGGTATCCTTATGTGGCAGTGGTTCTGAATTTCAGTCAGTCATGGGCATTGTACTGCCTTGTTCAATTTTATACTGTTACAAAGGACGAATTGGCTCATATAAAGCCATTGGCCAAATTTTTGACATTTAAATCAATTGTGTTTCTCACTTGGTGGCAAGGTGTGGCAATTGCTCTCCTATATACGTTTGGTTTGTTCAAAAGTCCAATAGCACAAGGCTTGCAGTTTAAGTCAAGTGTTCAAGATTTCATCATTTGCATCGAGGTAGATGTCCTTCACAGGAGTTAAGCTTGCTTCTTTGCTTGAGCTATTGCTTCGGCATTTATGTCCAATATGTCTTACAACTTACTGTTGTGAGGAAACTTTTATGCAACCGTGACTGACTCGAATGCCCTGCTCCTCCTCGTTCTGGAATGCAGGGCCTTGGTTAGTGAAAGAGATCTGTCAAATGGATAATTTCTTTTGATAATCATCCTGGTGTCGAGTTAATTGTGCGATTTGAGCATGTGAACTCGTCTAGAATCTCTAGATGATTTGTGTCAATTTGTTGCTAATTAAGCTGTGAATTGGTCTATGCCTTCTATATCTTTATATTAAATAATTATATTGTCACCAATCTTTAATATAATATGATTACTTTTCATGGAACTAGGTCTGTGAAAACAATCATATCACACTATAGCTCGGTGACTGCATAATAAGAATAATTTAATGTAAATATAAGATTAGGAATGAAATCATCAGAGAGAAAGTTAGAGTTGCTGCATTATAGAAAAGATGGTAGAGTCTCATTTTGGGTGGTTTGAGTATGTATGGAGAAGACTTGTAGAAGCATTGTAAGGAGACTAGATCAAATGAAGGACAATGCAATATTTATAGAGACCAAGGAAAACTATAGGTCAATCCATTAACAGAGATTCAGATTTAAATAGTCTATCATTAAATTCAATTCATGGTAGAACATTAGTGTCGTTTAATCCATTTAATTGACCCAACCTAGTGAAAAAAGACTTTGGCGGTTGTTTGTTTTTCACGGGAAGAGGTATTAGCTGTAAGCCCCAACTTATAAACACTGATGTCAAGTGATTGATAACTTAATTGATCGTAATAATTCTGAAAATTTTGGTTAAGCCTAACTCAAGTCATATCTCATCCAATATAAGACTCTTAGCACACTTCATTCATGCCCAAGACTGGAACATCTGATGCGTGATTTGAGTGGCCCAATATCGGGTTGCCCAATAGATCTTGGGTAGATTCTATACCATCTTAAAGTTTAGGTTGGACTTAACTCAACACTGCAAAACCAGCATGCAAGGTGAAAGATACATCCTAATTATAAACATATTTCCAGGCCATATCTCATTCATTTTGAAACTCTTAACAATAATAATCAAGCAAAGCAACCCAATGTCATGGGATGAATATATGCTTGAAAGTTTCATATTTCATGTTTTATGTTATGTAGTTTGCTGTTTCATATATGGTTTTTCAACACTCAATCTCCTGGGTTTCTACACAGTTTCTTAAACTTGTACTTGAGCCTTTTTGGACTCAAGTTGATCGTTCTTCCCTTATCTTCACGTGTTAGATTTTTATGAATGCTTCAGATAAAAGAAAGAATGAAGTTTAACAATACTTTGTATTCATCCAGCACAGATGGGCATTGCTTCCATAGTTCACCTGTACGTATTTCCAGCAAAGCCTTATGAGCTAATGGGAGAGCGCCTTCCTGGAAGTGTTTCAGTTCTCGGAGATTACTCTGCTGATTGTCCTCTTGACCCTGATGAGATTAGAGACAGTGAGAGACCCACAAAACTGCGTCTTCCTGCACCTGATGTTGATGCCAAGAGTGGGATGACAATAAGAGAGAGTGTCCGTGATGTTGTTATTGGTGGCGGCGGCTATGTAAGTTTCCTTAAACATAATAATATTACATGATTTTTTCCCCCTTTTCTTGGCACGTGGTGCTAATAAACATTTGGCAAAATCCCCTTCCTAGTAAAGGTTAGGAAATTTTATTGTTCTGTCATTCCACGAAAATTTGAACCCTTCAGAGCATTTATGAACTTTTCAGAAAGGCATCGATTCATAGTTACTCAGAAATGAAAGAAACCATCTTCTTTCAAATTATCATAAGGGGATTTGGTCAAACAGTCTATTCGGCTATATAAGTTATTGTGTCATACAGAATATTTTACTTTTAATGACTTGGATGATTTAGAGTGCATAACTTATACTCACAATGAGGTTGTACAAATTTATATTCAAGAAAGAAAAAATATAAAACTAAGGAATCATATTTATGACTATAGTCAACACTCCCCCTCAAGCTAAAGCATATATATCATATGCATCCAATTTGTTACAAATATATAATCAATCTGAAGGTTCCAGTAGAGATTTGGTGAAGATATTAGCCAGCTAATTATTGGAGCTAAAAAAAGGTTTTAATGATATGCCAACAAGGATCTTCTCTTTGATAAAGTGACTATCAACTTCTGTGTTTAGTCCTCATGAAAAGCAGGATTTGAAGAAAGATGCAGTGCCTACTGATTAGCACACATAAGTTCTGTAGGACCTAGTTCACAAAATTCCCACTCTTGTAACAAGTGTTTCATCTATAAAGTTCACAAGTAATGTGGGCCCTAGCATTATATTCTGCCTTTGCACTTGACCTTGCAACAATAGCTTTCCTTTTACTTTTCCATGAAATTAAGTTTCCTCCAATCAAAACACAATAAGAATGAAGGAGACCTCCTATATGAACGATCTTAAATAAATTGGTAAGTATTGGACAAAATCATAGGGATGGTACGGGATTTATTATTGATGTTTCTCTGTGGATAACTTCCAACTGAGGTGGTTACATAACTGGGGAAAAACACAACTGTTGTAAACAAGGAAAATAACTATTACAAACTACCAATCCTCTAGAAATTAGAGAGACTGTTCTGTCCCAACCTAAACCAACATAAAACAACCGAATGACCATCCTATTGTCATCATGATCCCCATAGCGGCCAGCAGCCGTTCCACGCCACACCACCGTGATTGCGCCTCTATTAGCCACGGTTGACTACCTAGGGTGCGACCTTTGTCTGAATAAACAAGTTCTTTCCCAGGAGACCCTGTAACATTCGTTAAGATCCGAAGCACAACACTCCAATGGTTATCATACAGTGAGTTTAGAAAATGACTCAACGGTGATAGCAAATGAAATATTTGATCTGGTCATAGTCAGATAATTTAATTTCCCAACTAATCTCCTTATCTTCCAGAGATAGGATACAACTCTCCCTAATTCTATAGAAGCTTCACATTGAGGTCCATAGGAGTATCAACTAGTTTACAATATGTTGTGGCATGTGTAGACAATTGTGGCATGTTCCTTGACATTGTCACTTCACAAAATTCAATTTATCTTCCCAGATTAGGTCTTTATCAAGGCTTGAATGTTCCAAACAAAGATGAATTAGAGTGTATGGAGGTAATAAAGACCTCGTGATTTAGATCTTGTTCCAATCGTTTGTCCCGTACTTTGGTCTTGTATAGAAAAGGAGTTAGAGGTAAATGTTATGGAACAATTGAGAGAGCAAGTGAGTTGGCTAATTGAAATCAAATTAAAAAGGCAGCTAAGTACACATAAGACAAAATTTAGAGACAAGGATGGAAGGAGTGGAGTTTGACCAATACCAGTAGCTTGTGTCTTAGAACCTTTTGCAAGGGTAATGTCGTGAGGTTTTGGTAGGTGACAAATTAGAGATAAAGAGATATATTACTAGCTATATGATCAGAAGCACCATAATCTAAAATCCAAGATCCTATCTCAAAGGTGTGACCAACAACCAGAAAATCCAAAACAGAGCAGTAACTCATGGAAACGCCAAATATGAGAAAGAAGACGCACAAAAAACTTAAATATGGATGTTGAAACTAAAGACCTAAGCGCCAGATAGAGCCAAAACAGGAAGAGGAGAGACCAGCGATCACAACAGAGCAAACACTGTCCGAAACGGCCACTGGGAAGTTGGCGCGATGCTCCCACGTGCCAGAGATTACATGCGGCTGTGGTGTGTGGGAGGGTGTGAATAAGTTCCCAGAGATGGGCATTTTGACAACACAGAAATCGGAGCTGTTTGAGACTAATGGCAGGTAGTGTGACGTTGGTGATGGCTCCGGCAGAAGTTTTGACACCTGCAGCAGTTCTGCGGTGGCTTCAACTTATATGCATCGCCAGACTTAATAGACAGAGGGTCAGAACCCTTGGCTGCTGAAACCCTAACAGAAGTTTAGCGGAAGAAAAGTAGGAGGAATGAAAGAGAGCTCTGGTACAACCTGAATAATTTAGAGTGAATAACTTATATATCACAATGAGGTTGTACAAGAGAATCTCTTCAAGAAGGGAAAAATAGAAAACTAAGGAAACTCTATCAACAATAATAAATAGTAGCGAATGTTATATTTATGACTATAATCAACATAATGTTTTCAAACCGTCAAAATCGAGCATATTTTTCTGTGGGAAAAGAAAATGAAAAATTGCTTTAGATGATATGGTAGCTATTTATTTAAACATGCTTGTATGGATCATTTCCTAATGTTTGCCGTTTTTAAGTTGTTAAACTGGAGTCCGCAGTAAACCGTCCATGTAGTGTGTCAGCATGTAGATGTAGCTGTGCTGTGCTCTCTATTGAAACTTGATTTAGATGCACACTAAATATGTGTGCATTAGTATTTCTTAAAAGAAAATATTTGTAGGAATAGAAGAACTATGGATACTAGGTGATGAGATCTTGGATAATTTTAAGGATAATGGAAACATAAAGTGTGGTGCAAATATCTAAAATAATTTTTTTATATGTTCACTTATACAGTTTTTGCCCTATACCCATTATTACTTTATTTTCCAAACACGTCTATAAAAGGACTTATTGGGAACCTTCATGACAACAATAGATTGAAAACTGTCCACAATTATCTTTTTAGTAATATACATATTGGCTTCACTGCACTTCATACTAATCTCAAATCCTCATAATTTTTTATTTACCTCTCTTTTTTTGTATCATTCAGATTGTGAAAGATGTGAAGTTCACGGTCCATCAAGCAGTGGAGCCTGTGGAAAAGGGGATCACTAGATTCAATGAAAAACTATTTAGGATATCCCAAAACATTAAAAAGCATGACAAGGATAAAAGAAGAATCAAGGATGATAGTTGCATCGCATCATCACCTGCAAGGAGGGTGATTCGGGGAATTGACGACCCTCTCTTGAATGGAAGTGTCAGCGATAGTGCGATGTTGAGGGGAAAGAAGCACCGTCGGAAATCTGGATATACGAGTGGAGAGAGTGGTGGGGAAAGCAGTAGTGATCAAACCTATGGGGGCTATCAGGTTAGGGGCCATAGGTGGGTTACCAAAGAGTAATGAATGCTTTAGGAGACAGCTTGTGTTAATTTGGCGAAGTTGCTAGATTCTGCCGGTTCATGTACCTGGCACAGAGCTGTGATGTATTTAGTGGGAGGAATTGTTTGTTACGTGTAGTCAGGCTGGCTTTTATAGCATGCTCGGTGCTAAGAGCTCAGTTGAAATTTATTGTATCACTTCCCGTCAGATGAAATCACGATGGTCCTGTGCCATTGCTATACTGGGTCTTCTTTTATCTGTATAGAGGTTTCTTCTGGCAGCTGCTAACAGCCACAAAAACAAGAAATTTCCAACAGTTGCTAGAATAAGCCACCTATTTGTCGGGGAGAATATTGTGTGCTACTGGAGCTGTTTAGTATTTTTAATTTGAATGTGAATGTTAGTTTTATACGGTTATATACATCAATATTTAGAGGAATAAACAAGCATAGTTAATACTTTTTTAAAAGGCAGATGAATTTTATTTATATAACATATATCTTACTAGGACAAATCATGCCAAGTAAGAAAAGGAAACACCACAAACAGCTTCATTACAATATATATCTTAAAGTGTAGTATCACATACTATTTTGCAACACCCACCAACATAATGTATAATGTGCCCAACCCATTGGAGCCTTGCCAAAAGTCACAATCACCTTGAGCTTAAAGTACTAAGCTTACTGCCACAAGAACCAAATTAATATTAGTGTCATGCTTCACATTGTGCATCTTGAAACAAAGACTGCAGCATTTATAACAAATCAATTGGTAGTAAAAATCACCCACAACCTCGTCCCTTTATCGGCATAGATCTGCAACCGTGCAATCAAATGCTTTAGTAGAATTGGCCCTTCAGCCACACACATACGCGCACATTGACTACCTCCTCAACCAACACACCTTTTAATATCCCAAGCTCTCTTTTGGAGTTGACATCCGTTAATTAATGAGGAATGAGAATCCTTTCACTTTACTTCTTAACCACTTCCATGACTTAATTTTGATATCTTCTAATAAATCATCCAATTGCCCTACTCTGTTCTTAAAAATCTTTGTTTTGGCGTTTTCCACAACACCCAAATAACAACGAACCAAATCACTATGAATCTCTCCATGTGAACACTCTCTTCCAACTAGAACCGAATTTTTTTTAAATTTTCCAGCATACTATTATGAAGAGCTGAAGCAACATCCAACCAGTACCCTACACCATACCGTCGAATTTATATGACTATAAAAAAATAGATGTGGTAATTTATTGTACATCATAGGTGTTATTACGCATAATTTGAGTCTCATTTAAATCTGCTGTTTTACATAAATTATCTTTCTATAGAAGTCTTGTTCTAAAACAGCTAGCTCACTTGCTTGGCCGTCTCTCATCATAACATTATTTTCATCCAACACAGCACCATATAGTGAAGAAAACATTAAAGTTTGATTCTATTCTACTCTCATATTTCTTCCATAGCTTCTACTTTATGGCTAGTCATCGAGAAACACTCAATTTGAGGAATTTGGATTGCATGCAGGTTTACAACTGATACTTTTTTGACCGTTTGATTAAAATCAGACGATCTATATATAAAACTCATATTTTTAAATTTAATAAATTTGCTTTAAATTTGAATCGACCGATCTTGATTGCATGTCTAGAAAAGTCTTTATTGCATATTTGCATGTAGTCTTGAGTGCATGCAATTCATATATGAACTTGAGGTACCCTAGTATCACTTCAAAGCAATTTCACAACACGTCAACACCAAACTAATGAACAAGAGAGTCCAGAAAACTAAAAAGGCAATCAATAAAAGGATCGTCATGAAATAATCAAAGGATTTTGTTTTTGGTCAATGAATGAAAGAACAAAAAGTAAATAGTAATAGTACTACTCTTTGTAAATAATTTGATTTATGTGTAGCATGTAGTGCCATTTTTTAAACAAAAATACGAGTTTGTAACATGAATTGTCTACATATTGATTAAACGGTATTAAAGAGTGTTGGTCGCGTTTATTACTGTATCCAAAGGACAAAAGACAACTAGTATTGGGAAAATAGAAAAGTATATTAAATTTTTTAAAATCTTATCTATAAAAGTGATTAGTCAGTTAAGTAAAATTTTCCCTCCTACGTTATGGGTAAAATTACAAAATTATTTGTGTTGACAACTGTGTTAAAAATATCCAAGAGTCATGCATGCTCACTTCTTCGTATAAAGAAAAAAGTTATTATTACTATTATTTAAACTTTTCAATTAGAAATAGTTAAACACTTTGATCTCTTAATATATTCTGCTCACTTATTATATTATTATATATAAAATTAATTAAAAGTTTGTCTTTTAATGTATTCATTCCACTAATTATATTATTATGCACCGTAATTTATTCAACCATTTCTTTTTGTAAAAAAAAAAACACATATCATTTTCTATACTATTAACTCACTTTTTTACTCAATAGAATTTAGATATTGATTAATGAGTATTTAAGTAAGCCTGTGATGTTAGAGTCCAACATTCAAAAAAGAAATCTCTTCTTTTTATCCTTAAATAGTCTAAGGTACTTTCGTTAAAGTTTGTTTTTTGTTTTCCTTCTCATTACAATGAATTATAATTAATTAAAAATGATTAATATTTTTA
>JBBPBP010009777.1:70413077-70432775 GCA_037974735.1 Cicer chorassanicum | reverse complement strand
GTGATCTTTTGTTGGTTAAATAAAAAAATGTATTATACACCACATTAAATCTTGACTTATACACCAAATAATTAAAGAAGTTAATTAAAATTTTAAAATAAAATGCAATTCCCAATAACCGCATAAAAGATTTATTGTGAAAATTAATGTGCAAGTCTAACGGTGATCAAATAGAATTAAATGAATCCATTCCATGCATGAAAAGATAACTAAAGTAAAATATTATCAACGTACAACAATTCAAGGCACAAATATTTAATTCAAGATGCTGCAACAATTTCAACACAACTGCAATATTTCTCAATCAAAATAAGTTGGTTTGCTCACATGGATTCACATCTAACACTACTAACATAAAATATTTCAAAACAAAACAACAAACGCAGACTTATTTCCAAACCATCAAATCATCATTATCATATCATCTTTAATTAACAAAAGATTAATTTCTAACTAAAGCACACCAAATGACTTGCAAAAATAATGACTTGCAAAAATAAACTTAATTGTGATAAATAACTCTTACTTGTTATTAATTATTATTAATCATTTTATTTTTGAAATAATTTTTAACCATTTTATAGTTTTATTCTTCTGAACTCTTAATTGTCCCGTAGTATCTTTTAGTTTTAGATGAACAACTTGTTTGGTGGATTATGGATTTGAGCTAAAAATGAATATCAAGTTGTTGGATTTTTTTTAAGGTTTGAAGAATCTTAAAAATTTAATTTTTTAGTAATTTTAATAAAAAATTATTTAAAAAATGTATTAATAATTTTTTTATATGAATTTATCATCTTAGTATATTTAAGACACGTTATCGTTTTACTCAATAAATAATAAAAAATAAAAATTTTATCACATTTTGAAAAATATAAAACTTAAATGAAAAAAGATAAATGACTAAAGTCGTCTTACTGTGTAAACTATTTACCTGTAATGTTTTTACGGAATAAATTACACATAAATTTTTGTAAACAAAAGTACCAAACAAGTTGCTGTTCTTGCATCACATCCTTTGAATTTAACCATGGTGGAGAAATCTAGTGACCGGACCATGTTGTTATTTGTCACTTGTGTCATCTATTATCTCCTTTCTTGCATTATTATGTTTTGCTCCGTGAAAAAAAGTGAGTGATAAATCGTAATGAATGTTCAAATTTGAGACTAGTTCTTTGTTGACCAATATATACATATTTGTCTATATTGGATCAATATTTAAAAATTATTTAAAATTTTAATGATAATAAGTGACACTTTTAAGAAGTATAAGTTTATGATCCTATTCGTCTTACGAGTTGAGTTGGTGATATAATTTGTATCAATTCAACGAGTTGAATTTTGATATTCTATTGTGCTCGCCTTCATTTCTTTATTTAACTAATTAGACTGATAAATTTTGTCAATTAGGAAGTGAAGCTAAGTTTATTACCATACAAATGTCGCTTTATTATGAATATAATAAGACTGTAGCTATAAAGTAAATGTATGTACGACAATATAACAAATATTAGCACTTAATTAAATGAGAACGTAAACATAAATATAATAAGGTTTAAATATGTTTCGTTTTGATTTTAGTCTTTGTAATTTTTTTTGTGTTTGATTTATACCCTTGCAAATTTTAATAAATTTTAAAAAAGTTTTTTATGAATCTTTTTTAGTAAAATAATAGTGACATGACTAATTTTGAGTGAAATGACATATGGTGACTGTGTAATTATTTTTGACTAGATAATATTTAAAATTAAAATTCATTTTATTAACTCATTTAATTATTTAATTAAAAACTTAAAATTAATTAATTAATTAATAAACCAATTAAATAATAAAAACTCAATGATCTTCATCTTCAACCCCAATTTTTTTAATAAAAATTCAATAATCTTCATCTTCAACCCTAATTTATTCATCTTCAAATCACAAATTCTCATATCTGGATTCAAACCATAAAAATTCTAATATCTCATTTTATACTCTGTCATAACCACCAAAGACATAGATAAATAAGCCAACTAACACACCTCTTTTAATTTCTTTTATTTTCTTTCTCTTTCTCTTTCTTTCTTTCTCCGTCAAACATACTAAAAAAATATTGGTTCTTCTCTTGTCTAATTTTCTCTCAAAACCAAATCAAAGAGCAACTGGCTAGCGTAAATTCGCCGATTAACTACATTAGGTTAACTACAGGGTGAGGAACTTAGGCGCTGCATTAACACCTTGAAGTAGAGAGTGGACTTGAATTAGAGAATGGATTTCGGGATATTTCATTTTTTGTTCGTGATTTTTTTTCTTCTAGAAGTTAAGGGGAGAAAACCTATGCAATTACGAATCATATCAAGCCTCGTCTCTTCGGTTTATCGAGAGGTAAATCTCTTCTCAATTCCATTATACAATCTGAATAACAAATTTTGGAGAAATGAAAATTAAATCTCTTATCAAATGAAGAGTCTCTACTTATTTTAAACAGGTGATTGTTTGAATATGCACTTTTTTATAGAAAATTATTTTTTTTTCGTTCGGTCAATGAGAAAAAAGATCAACCATCTTGTTAATTTTACTAATTATTAATTTTATTTTTTAATATGTAATTTTTATTTTGTAATTCATTGTTTTTATTTCACATATTTATAATATTGATAAATTCAATCAACTGATTAATTCATTAAGTTTTTTAAAACAATTTTTTTTTATGGAATCAAGTTTTCTTTGAAGTGTATCAAACCACTTTCTAATACATTCAAGTTATTAATGCAGCGACAATGATGTTCCTCACTTTCACCTTTCTCCACTTCACACTCTTCCACCTTCATGTCTACTCAATGGCATATCTTGAACCGAAAGATTGGGATGGGATGATTGAAATTTTAAAATTTTAATAAATAAATAAAAAGTATAATATTGTATAATATACTAATATGCAATAAAAAGTATAACATTGTATCATCTTATGCAATAAAGATCTACACATACCAATCTACATGATACAATTTACATGATGCATGTCATTTGATTAGATTAATTCGTGTAACAATTGCATGCCATTTAATTAGGTTAATTCGTGTGATAAGAATAGATGCACAAATAACATGTCACCTTCACATATTAGACTCAAGTATACATCTCTACAACAATAACCTAACAACCATAATTCAACTCATAAAAACAATTATACTTATAAAATACACCAATTATAGATCCCAAAATTACAATAGCATACACTTCGATATCTATATTAATTAGTATATTTATTAACATATGTCATATCTAATTCATCATCGATTAACATATATTAGACCACAATTATCTTATAAATTTATATAATTATTTTTCACAACTTTGTCACAATTAATAATTATTTATTTTTCAATTTTTTTAACATAAATATTTTTTTTATAATAAAATTTAACTATTTTCATACATTCAATCAAATTCGTAAAAGTTTCCTTCAAATTATATATCAAATTACAATTGTATATTTGACTTTGAAAACATCAAACATCATTCTATACTCATATCACAGAGAAGATAAGAAGAAATGTCTAATGGAATTAGAAAAATAATTTTAAAATTTGAATATAGAAGTACAATCACATGGATACAATTAAAGTGCAGCTTTAATAATTTCATAAAAATATATCTAGTAGTAATATTTTGTAAAAATAATTGAAACTGATCAACCTCTGTGTGTTTAATACACCCGTCACGACGTGTTGTACAATATATTATTAGGATAGTTAATGAATGGTTATATTTTAAAAATGATTGCATCTGATTAACCTCTATTTGTTTCTATTTGTTTAATACACCAGTCACAACTCCACAATGTTGTACAATATATTATTAGAATAGTTAATGAATGGTTATATTTATTGATTGCTTAATGTGATTTGTTAGATTATAAATGGTATTGTTCTTGAGGTTGACAAGAATCAGATTATAAATGTTATTTTTTTTTTTTTTTGACGAATGTGTTATTCAAAACGGTCGTGTCGTTTATAATTTTTATATGACAATGTTAATTATTTGAATAATTGTAAATATTAATTTACAATTTATCAGCAATTTCTATATGACAACTTTAGTCATTCGAATAATTTAAGTATTAATTTACGATAGATTTATAAAAATAGCTATCAAAGTAGCCGATTTCTTAAATATGTTTGCTTCGTTTCTTTGGCTATGTGACGAACGTGACTCCCTATTATTAAAATTATAAATTTACATTGTTCTTTATCATCAGATCTATCGGTTTACATTACAATTTCCTCAAATAATCTTTTAAATAATTTTTATATCTTTAATTTAATGAGTCAAAATTAATAAATTTTTCATTTATTTATTGCATGAAACTCAAATATAATTAATATATAAACTAATTTATTCCTGTTTTGGTTTTATGTACTTTGTATAAGAAGAATTTAAATCAAATATATGTTACATATTTTAGAGATCAATTCCAACATAAATTCATATACAAAATTGTAAATACAATCTTTTAAGTTTGACTCATTTTCTAAATTTATTTTTTAATTATTTTTAAATATATCAATTGTTTAGAACATGACTGTCTCTAAATTTGAGAATATCCGGTGAATCAAAGAAATAAAGTTCGAATAGCTTATCTTAATTGGGGTTCTATGAAGGTGTAGTTGAAAAATATCATCTAAATGGAGATAAGCAAATATTCCTTTCGTGGCTAGAATACCGTAACAAAATGGAGGATGAATTTCTTGCCGGACAATGTTTTATATTGAAAAAGAAATAGCTAAAAACTTTAATTTTGATTCAATTATCAATCAAGGCTTTAAGAGAACGAAATGCACAACTTTAATTCGATATAAATGTTATATTGAATCTTTGATAAAACTATATGACTTTTATGAATTTCAATTATAATATTTTTGTTAATATTTGTCGGTCCCCCTATATTTTATGCAAAATCTGCCGCTGGAAATCAAATTCATAGTTAAAAATTATTTTTATGTTCAAATAGATACTAAAAAAAAGTTATATATATTTGTCCAATTGAAAAAATAATAATATATGGACTAAAACACGATAATAAAATTAATAATTTAGCGAAAGATATTATATTTTTAAAATACGGTGAATCTAAATTCGAATCTTCGTTGAAAGGCTTAGGTAGAATTACCTCCGATAAAAGGAATATATGGTAGAGAAAAAACAATAAAGGTATAAGTCTACCGCAAGAAAAAAAATAGCAAAAAATAGCAATGATCCTGATTGACCAAAATGATAAAAGCATAAATAATAGCAGCCGGGGCCAACAAATTTTGGTAACATAATAGAAGCCTTGATGAATTGAATATATCATGGATTTGATCTAAATAAAGATGATGATTCACCATTCACGCATCTTATAAAAACTAGTACTAGTAGCCGCCGGGCCTAGGATACGTTTTTTCTTTCTTTTTGTTTGAAATGGTGAGGTAGAGCACTCTTGATTCAACTTTTATTTTTGGTCGCACAAGTTATCCAGATTTAAAAACCAAAGACAGTTGATAAAAAAACAACAAAAGACTACTAGTCCTTTAAGATTTAGATATCAATTTGAAAAAATTATCACTCCTAACAAATTATCTTCCATACACTGCTGAACCACATTATAAAGAATTCAATTATGTGTTAATTGTGTTCCAAAATCAAAACTTTTTTTTTTGTTTCAGTTTTACACAAAATATTTTACATAATTAATAAATTACAACTAATCTTATTTCATAAGTATATTACATTTAGTAGATGTGAATTTCACTGTTAAACTCTTTAGAATTTAAAAATAAAAATAAAACTTAATTTATAACTAATCAAATATGTGATTTTAGAAGTGATTATTATTAAAGTTAAATATTTTTAATGCGTGATAGACACATCATTTATATGTATATTTTTTTAATATTATCGCAAGTGATTTTAAACTCATCGAAAATAATCTTATTAAAGACGTGGGAGTTACAAAGTGGTTTGGAGGAGTTGTACTGACAAGGAGATCATGAATTTAATTTATAGTTCTAACAAAATTAACAACTAATTATATATATATATATATATATATATATATATATATATATATTTATTATTTAAATAAATAAATAAACACTCCGATATATTTTGAATTGAGAATGTAATAGTACATAGTTGACATGGAAATCATCTACTATTGTCACTATTGGATGTTATCATGCATTACCAACACCTAATTATTTTCTATTTCTATATTAGCCCACGAGGATTGAAACCATGTTGGCATATGTTATCAATACATTACCACGAAGCTAAATTATTTGTTGTTTAAGTTGTTCACAAATTTAATATATATTATATTAATTTCATTTTTTGTTGCAAATAAATTATAAAATACAGTAGTATATTTTAAAATTATAAAATTTAAATATTTATTTTTATTTATACATATTATAATAATTATTATTAATTAAAGTTTAAAGTTCGTCCTTTGAATTTTGATTCTAGATCCACCACTGCATTTTGTAAAAACCATTAACCATTCATAATTATGTAAAAGAGAGCTCAAACATAAAAACCATAACAATAAACACACGTATTCATAATTCAATAAACACAATAGACAAATTCATCTTAAAACACAATTAAGACTCAATAAAAAACATAGTTAGTCTAATTAGTTAATATGGAACTATTGAATTATCGAAATTAAAATTTATACGTCATAGTTAATCTAACTAGTTTATATTGAACCGTTCAAACATCGAAATTAGAATATCTAAATCATCGTTATTCTAACTAAATAATATTGAATTGTTGGGTCATTGAAATTATAATTATAATTTCTATGTCTAGTTAGTCAAATTAGTTAGCATTTAACTAATTGATCATTAAAATAATACTTTCTATGTTATAGTTAGTCAAATTAGTTAAGATTTAGCTTTTGGATCATTAAAATAATAATTTCTAAGTAATAGTATGCCTTATTAGGTTAGATTGAATTGTTGGATCATTGTAATTAGAATTTCTATAGTTAGACTAATTAGATTAGATTAAACCGATCGATCATCTAAAAAGAGGTTCCAACCATTGTTTTTTAATTTCGATGTTCCAATGGTTCAATCTAACATAATTAAACAAACAATAACATAAATTTTATTTTCGAAGATCCAACAGTTCAATCTTAACTAATTAGACTGACTACGATCTAGAAATTATAATTTTGATGATCTAATCGTTAGATCTAATTAACCTAATTACACCGACAATTACTTAGAAGATCTTATATAGATAAATCAGCAGTTCAATCTTAACTAATTAGGTTGACTAAGATTTATGAATTATAATGTCGATGATTCAACGATTCAATGTAACCTAATTACACAAACAATGACTTGAAATTATAATTTTGATGATCCAATGGTTTAATCTGGCCTAAATAAACCAACTCATTGCATCATATAAATTATAATTTCTAAGTCTTAGTCAATCTATTTAGTTAAGATTGGATCATAAAAATTGAGATTTCTAAGTCATTCTATGTGTGATTAGTTTAGATTGAAGCATTGAGTTATCGAAATTAGAATTTCTAAGTTATAATTGATTTATTTACTTAAGAAATTCTAATTTTGATGTTCTAATGATTCAGTCTTAACTAATTAGACTTAGAAATTCAAACTTTTATAATTTAACGGTTCAATTTAACCTAATTAGACTAACTATAATTTAAAAATTCTATTTTCGATATTTCAACAATACAATCAAATCTAATCCTGAACCTGAATTCCAGGATGCGAATATATATATATATATATATATATATATATATATATATATATATATATATATATATATATATATATATATATATATATATATATTAAATCTACGACCAACCTACACATTAAACAATTTAGCCTAGTGGTAAAATATTTGTAATTAAAACTCAAGACATAAGTTCAAACGTTGTCGACAAAAAATATAAGAGACCAAAATGAAAGCTACAAATAATTTTGAGGACAAAAAGTACATTTATTTCATTTTAATAGACTGGCCTATTTATTATGTCAAAAAATGAATTGGTCTATTTAAATAAGAGATTAATTTTTATATATTAAGAATGTAAATTTTTCACACATCCCTCAAATGATATCACGCTATGATGCTACTTTCATAGTTTAGTTTCTAAAATGTCCCTTTATTGGATGCATACATAGATTAAAAAAATATACACTATTTTGGGCGTATAAACTAAATCTTATAAATAAACATGATAATACAATTACATCTTTTTGTTGCTATTATAATACTTTGTTTCATTATTTGTTAAAATTCTACACTTGTCTATCTTTATAATGATTTAAGCATATTGATATATACATAAAAGACTTGAATGTACAACAAAAAAATAGTGATGAACTTATCATATTTAAAAAAATTATTGTAAGAGTTTTATGTCATTTCATACTTTAAAATGATAAAATCATACATTAAAAATATGTTTTATCAAATAAATAATACAATCTCAAATATAGTAAGTCCAACCTTGTAAAGTCTATTTCGAAAATGGTTTACTTTTATACTTATAATAAGTTATGTTTATCGTACATAAAATGTGTCATCGTTAGTCTATTAATATTTCAGGCTACTTAGAGATCAATTGAATGATAGAATTTTAACTATAACTTCCACATTTTGAGGTTATGTTAAACTACTGATATAAACAAACGGTGGAAGTTGCTCTAGGAGTTTTCCACATTTTGAGGCTTCACATACATCATCATGAGTTGCTATTGTTTCCTACAATTTTTGGCAACCTTGGTTGTGATTGGATTGGTAGGTATAGGATGGAATAGAGTGGACCCACATAGAATGATATAACATCAATTTAAAAAAAAAAATTGGCTATTCCATTTCATTCACAGTAATGATCATAAAAATATCATATCGTGCATAATCTTTAAACAAATATAATGACGAGGAAGGATGAGATGATAAAAAAACTAGGAAATGAGAGTGCTAAGAGAAAAGATATTTGGGCGATTTTATACACGGTAAAGAATAGTCCAGCTTCATGTATAATTTTAGTTACAAAGACTTGCATCCATATGAGAGGTGCAAGTCAAAATTTACATGTTGGGGTCATATGGGCCAGCGCAGGCTTGCTTGTGTCAGGATACTACATACAGTCACATTTTTACAAGTGCTATTTGGAATTTTCAATTATAAGCTTCTTGGAACTAAAAGAAAAATCTTTACTTAGGCTTCCGACCCTCTTGTGATGTACTGTAGTCTCCAAAACAAAGAACCAATATTGTCTGTTGCGTTAATTTAACATAATATTTGTCAACTATCTATGGACTTAGTTCCCTTTTTCACAAAGATTAGCTATAAGCTCTGACTTAGCCTTCTCGAGGGCACCAGCCAAATTTTCAGGCTTTCTCCCACCAGCCTGAGCGAAATTGGGCCTTCCACCACCTCCGCCGCCACATAATTTTGCTATCTGTCCAATAAATTTACCTGCCTGAATCCCCTTATCAACCACCCCTGGAGTAAAAGCAGCCACTAGACTAACCTTCCCTTCACCTGGACATGACCCCAGGACAATAGCTGCTGGATCTGCTAGTGTTTCCATTAAATATTCTGCAGCACTTTTAAGTGACTCTGCATCAACATCATCCAAGCACTCAACTAGTATCCTGGAAAATTTTCAACAATCAATAAATAAAAATGATACATCAACTTTATCATCATCTAATCATTAATTTTTCAACCACAATTTTTCTTTTCTATTTCAGGTCCTACCATACAATAGACTCACAAAGAAGGAAAACCTCTGTACAACAGTTAGAGTTATAGTTGAGAGATTAAGGTCAAAGGTAGATTTTTGGAATCATCCTCCAGTAGATGCCAGGAAAGGTTACCTACAACAGACACGTGCATGTGCAAGCCTTATTGGATGGAGCTTTATAACACCAGGACTAAGTTGCCCTTTTTAAATACTCCCAAGGGGTCTGATTCTATTCTGAACCCCACAGTGGCTGGAGTTTTAGCACCAATTACCCTTTTATGGAAGTATATACATATGAAAGACATCATCCAATGTTTTAGTTATGTATGCAGCATGGCAGCATTCACAGAAAATATATTCAAGGGAATATCAATGATGTGACGCATCACCTCTGCTTCTTAGTTGTCGGCAGAGACAAACCCAAAAGCGTGTGTGGAACCTACCCTCCCATGTCATTCTACTTATATGTCATGGGATATCACTCCAGTCTGTATTAATAAGGTTACATGGACAATCATCAGAGTTGTATGCACTCAGATACAGGGACAGATCCAAAGCTCTATCACAAGGGGTGCCAACAAAATATTACCAGATATTACATGAATATTACTATGTAATAGTTACAACAACCAAGCTTTATCCTAGTAAGTAGGGTCGTTTACATAGATCAAACGATACTATAACGTTCTATCATATACCATATCTGTATCCAGCTCATTAATCCTAGGTCTTTCTTAATAGTTTTTCTAGGTCTCCCTACCTCTAGCGATTTGACTACCCTCCATTTAATCTACTCTCTTTACTACATAATATACATGTCTCCTCTTCACATGTCCAAACCACCTAAGCTAAGTTTCCGCCATCTTTTCTATGATAGCTTCTACCCAACTCTCTCTCTAATGTTGTCATTCGTAATTTTATCTCGTCTAGTTTTTCCACACATTCAACACAACATTATCATCTCTGCTACACTTATTTTATCCTCATGTTGCTTTTTTACCACCCAACACTATGTTCATACAACATTGTCGGTCTTACAATTGTGCGGTAAAGTTTTCTCTTTAGTTTGAGCGGTACTTTTTTATCACATAAAACACCTAAGACACTCCTCTATTTCAACCATCAGCTTGAATTATATGGTCTCCTTCTATTTATCCATCAATTTGTACTATGGACCCAAGATATTTAAACTGTGTGACTTATGGAATGATATGATCTCCAACTTTCACCTTCAAGTTAGAAATGCTTTGCTTTCTGCTAAACTTACATTCTTAATTCTCTGCCTTGCATCTACTCAGACGGAAGTCATACACTTATAAGGCTTGTCTCCAATTCTCTATCCTCTCAAATGCTCCAATTCTCTAACCTCTCATTTAATTACTCACTTGACTCTCCAAGTAGAACTATATCATCTGCAAAAAAGCATACATCCCAATGCTGGCTCTTGGATGTATTTTTGTAAGTACGTGTACGTTCAAAACAAATGTAAAAAGATAAGGGCTTAAAGTTGATCCTTGGTGCAGTCCTATTGTTAGGGGAAAATCTTTTGTAGCACCACCTTGTGTCTTCACACTAGTTGAGGCCCCCTCATACATATTGTTGATAGCTCGAATATAGACAACTCTAACCATTTTCTATCCTAGGATTTTCCACAAAATCTCTTTAGGTACTCCTATCATATGCCACCCGTCTTAGTAAGTAGATTGTTTCCATGATCGACCTCCTGGACATAAAACCAAACTAATTATCAGTAACTCTAGTCTCTTATTTTAGTCTTAGGTCAATCACTCTTCCCATAATTTCATGGTATGACTCATATGTTTAATCCTCCTATAATTTGCGCAATTTTGTATAGATCCCTTGTTGTTATAAATCAGAATTAAAATACTTCTCCTCCACTCATCCGACATTTTCTTTGACCTTATAACCTCGTTAAAAAACTTTGTGAGCCAACCAATGCCTCTATAATAGTTTAATTAATATAAAATAATATGTAGTTGGTCGTCCATTGAAAATTGAAACAGATGATTTTGGAAGTTAGTAAAGGTGGATAACTTGTGCTCCTCTATAGAGTTGATAAAGATCTCGTAATTGGTGGAGTTTACTAAAGCAAAAGTGCATAAGCAGCGGTGAGTGAAAGTTAGGCTTTTAAGCTGAAGCAGAAATTTCAGTGTCAGAATAGGAATATCGCCTTTCACATTGGTGGTATTAAAAAGCAGAGGCGGGGAGGGGCCGTCCCTCTCTAGAAAACATTTGATTTGGCAGTTCTTGGGATACTTTCAAGTGGTTAATTCAATTAGGATTAAATTAATTTTTGGGTTTTATAGTTTTAACTATTATCAATGCCAATCTCTCGAATAATCCTAATTAACAGAAAATTAAATTAAAGAAGTGGATACTGATAAAAGATTTATATGCTTGATTACAAATAACAATATACATTAACTCAATGCATCCATGTTTTTGGCATCTATTTTACTTAGAACTAGTATTTTGTATGGGAGTTAAATTAATTACCTTCTATATTTCTCCTAATTACATGAATGCTTTTTTCATATAGAAATAAAATATTATGGGGGGAAATTAGAACCCCCACTATGCCTTCCTCCATAACGTTTCTCTCCTCTATAGTGTAGCTAGGTTCCTTTGATATTTTCTAATAAGACTATCATCCTTCAATATAAATGACAATGTTAATTTTTTTTGTTGCTAACAAGGGAGAAGGCCCTCTGCCCCACCCATATTAAAGCAACAAATACTACAAGATGGAGAAGTATTACCTGTATTGTTTTGAATTCCCAACCAAAAACATTTTGCTTGCAATAACTGAAGCTTTGTAGACTGCTGCTTTTGCACGCACAGCCGAGTTTTCATTTCTTGCTACCCGTAACTCCTCTAAAAGGTTTTCTACCCTCGCAGTTACTTCTTCAGGTTTAACCTTCAAAAGTTGATTACAAGTGATTCAAGGAAAGAAATGGGGCCAAATACAGAAAAAGACAGTCTACAGTGGCCATTGATCTACTCAGAAAGAAAAACAATGTTATTTCATTAAATATTTATATTAATATAAATGATTATTATAGACAAAAATGAAATCCTCTATGTATTTGAGCAAAATATGCAACAAGGCAGCCCAAATTTGAGCATGAAAAAAGTCAGTTACATTGTGGAAAATTGCCTATAAATAAAATAGCATGCGGAAAACCACACCCGATTATGATTGAATCACATATTGTACAAAATATGGTTTGTCTCTCAACCCAAATTCTGCCGTGTACTCAACCCCAATAAAGGGCAACAAAAACAAACAGATGCCTATGTGCAGAAATTTAAACAACTAAGAATTGGCAAATTAATTGCATGACTCATCGATATTAACTGTATAACAAAAATTTAAAATTATGGTAAAGTAGATGAAAATGAATATTAATTGGTTCTCCTGAGGACAAACTGTAATTTTTAAAACTTAGGCAAAACTGTGAAAAACTAAGATCGCAAACATACTTTGAGAGTGGAACATAGCTGTTTCAGATAAGAATCTCGGGCATTGACATACTCAATGAAAGCTTCCCCAGCTACAGCTTCTATTCGCCTGACTCCAGATGCAATACCCTGCTCTGAAATTATTTTAAAACCACGAATTTCAGAAGTATTACTGACATGAGTCCCACCACAAAGTTCCATTGATACTCCAGGGACCTCTACAACACGTACCTGAAGTGTACCAAATTTGAAAACAAGAAACATCATAAACATCATATCAGCTAGATAAATACTAAATTTAAAATATTATATATAATATTTTCCTTGATTATTGAGAAGTAGAAATATACAATAAGATATGGAACATATAGACTTTGGTTGGCAAGTTCGATCCACTAGCTTATAGTGGATTTGACTAGTTTATAGTGGATTTAATAAACTAGAGTTGTTTGGTAAGGAAATTTAACTCACTAGTTTATAGCGTTATTCTACGTACTACTTCATGTAGTGTTTGAACTTAGAATTTATATATCATATTATTTTCTTTTTCATTTTTACTCACAATTTTAATTAAATTCTCCCTTTAAAACATAAGAATCCTAATCCCTAAAGAATATATATTTCCCCATAAATTCAAAATTTATAAGCAAAATACATTATGTGATTCTTTAAGTTATTTAATTGTACCAGATTAGTCCTTTAAGTTTTTTTTGTCCCAAATAGGTCCTTTAAATCATAAAACGTATACATACGCTTATAACAGATTTTGTTACAAAAATGTACATTGTCCACTACACTTATCTTACGCAGACGTCCAAATAAGCTTTTCATTTAAAAATTATATTTTTAAATAACTTTTATTAAAATAAAACTCAAAATTAAAATAAATTAGGGTTCTTCAACAGTTTCTTCTCCTTCCATTTTTTTGAGTTTCTGGGTATGTTGCTTCTCCTCTTTTTATTTCTCATTCCTTTTTCTTACAGTCCCTTCCAATTGAATTGGGTTTTTTCCACACTACAAATCTTTCAAAATTTACATTTGATATGAACCCTACACCCATCTGATTTTCTTTCAAGTTTTTAAAACTATTATTATGATTATGAGCACTTTCTTTAATTTCTATGTTTGTCATTGATTATCTCTGTTTTTATTCTAGTTTTGGTATCCACAGTTGAGTTATCTTCTTTCATATGTCTACTGATTCTATCTCACATCTTCTTCACCCTTCTATCTTCTTTCCTTTCTCCTTCACAAAACCTTAGATTTCGGATTTAAGTTCATTGCACCCATGGAAGAAAGATCGAAACTTTAATTTCAATCCCATATTTTTTCACTTAATCTTTCCCTAAATCAACATCAACTTAATTTCAATTGATATTTTAAGTTCAGATGAAGAGTGTTGAAGTTTGTAGAGGAATCTAATCGTAGAACATATTTGTTGACTTGGACTGAGAATGGAGGCGATGGCAGGGGTTGGGTTTGAACATACAGTTGCTCTGGAAAAAGGTTGTTAGAAAGATGATGATGAAGATGGTGAAGGGAAGATGATGAAGATCCTTAGGGTTCTTCAATTTATTTTTATAATAAAATATTAACTAAAAAAATATCGTTTTTCACAAAAAAACCCTATTTAAATTTGCTACATCAGCATTGTTTAATCCACGCCAAATCTGTAAGGTGTGCATTTTTGTTACAGAATCTATTAAAAAAGGCAATAGTGCGTACATTTTATGACTTAAAGGATCTATCTGAGACAAAAAAAAAAACCTAAAGGACTAATCTGATACAATTAAATAACTTAAAGGACCACCAATTGTATTCTGGCAAATTTATATAAAACAGTATATGAACGTGTCATCTTGTTTAAATCATCTCATTTTGTTTAAAAATAGATATAAATGAGAATTAGATTAAATCATTAATATTCAATTGTTTATGACAAATAACTTAAAATAAATTTAAGTATTAAAAGTGATAATTATTTAAAAATCAATACTAAATATAAACATAGAATTTTTATATACAAAAGATGGAGATGTCATATTCTGTTAACCGGTAACTCTACCAATGGTAATACTAATAAGGGAATTTGGGTCTGAACAACATGATGAGTCCTTGAACATTAGTTGCCAACCACCCCTGAAGGTCAAAGTTCTGACCTCTTTTGAAGTACACACTTCATGCTACATGTATCCTATATGTTTTTTTTTTTAAATAGCAAACGTTAGTTGTTAGATGTTATTTTGTTAATTGGGGGGTTTGAATCAGACCTTCTTATCACTCCACCTAATATCCCTCCTCTAAACCACCAAACTACTTATCACTCCACAAGGCATCATAATAACCTACACACTTAAAACTACAATAACAGAAGTAAGCTAAATCAGTTTCAAAGTTAAATATCAAAAGTATTTGTAGTAAATCCAACCTCTTCACCATATTTTTCTCCAAACATTGCGATAGCCCCTGCTTTTTTTGCGTCAGCAAGAGGCATCACTTTGGTCTGAAGAAGAATTGCATCCTCAATCCATCCGTTGATCAGCATTTCAATTTTTGCAAGCTCACTATCAAGAAGTGGGCGGTGGAAGTTGAAATCAAACCTGAGACGATCAAATGCAACCAAAGAACCAGCTTGAGAGGTCTCCTGACCAATGACTTCTTTAAGTGCAGCTTGTAGTAAATGAGTAGCAGTATGATGAACCTGCAAAGCACCAACTATATTCACAGTAATCTTGAACAACTTGTAAGCTTGGAATTTGAAAATATACATGACTATGATGGTGTAAGAATTTGCCTTTATCAAATTTTATTACGACTAAAGATTCACCAAACAAGTAAATAAAAATGAGCGGGTCCACATTTTTGCACCTTAGCTCGTTGCCTCAACTTTACATTCACTGTTGCTTCCACTTGTTTGCCAACCTCTACAACACCCTTTTGGACAGTACCCTTGTGAACAAATATATTACCAAAAGACTTCTGAACATCTATTATCTCCACAACAGCCTTAGGTTGATTCTCACCCTCTGAAATATATAGAAAACCATGATCTCCAATTTGTCCTCCTGATTCAGCATAAAATGGAGTCTTGTTCAGCAAAACTTCCACATTACTACCTTCACTAACCTGTACAGCTGGATCGCCATTTACCACTAGGCTTGCTACAATTGCATTACAATAAAGACTGTCATATCCAACAAATTCAGTGTCAGGAACATTGTCTACAATATTTTCCCCACTTCCAATGGCAAGCTTGACAGTATTGTGTGCAGCTTGTGATTGTCGCCTTTGCTTCTCCATCTCAATATCAAAACCATTCATGTCAATACTCACACCACGTTCTTCCCCCACTTCTTTTGTTATTTCCATTGGGAAACCATAAGTATCATACAAAATAAACACATCTTCACCAGCCAAGCAAGGCACAGTTCCATTTCTTTCAGCTCTTGATATAGCATCAGCAAGCTTCTCCTCAAGCAACTTTTCTCCTCTCTCCAGTGTCTGCACAAACCGAAGCTCTTCTCTCTTCAACTCCTCAAGGATTCGGGGAGCTCTATTCTTCACATCAGCATCAATGTGTGTACTTAATTCTACTACTTTCTCAGCAATAATGGGTAAAAATGCTCCATCAAGGTCTCCCCTACCGTCACCTTTTATACCAAGCAATCTGCCTGTACGAACAACCCTTCTGATAAGCCGTCGAACTACATAACCCCTCCCAACATTTGATGGGACAACACCATCAGAGACGAGAAACACAATTGCACGCATGTGATCTCCTACAATCTAAGAAAAGACAAATAACATACTTAAAAGTAATAAGACAAACGGATTAAAATAAACTATTTAAAATTCTACTGCATCTTGTATGAAGATAAAATTGTACTTACTTTTAGATACCTCTTTGTCAAATCATCAGAAATGCCATATGAAACATTTGCTAATTCAGATGCCTTCTCTATGATGGGGAGAATCAAGTCAGTTTCATAGTTGTTTGGAACCTGCAGTTAACACTGAATAAATATAAAAAGGACTTGACGAGCAAATGAAAACGATAGTACTGTGAGTGATGTTTCATCCACACCCTTTTTCATTACCCCATTATTCTCACTATGCAAGTGGGGGTGTAGGGCAGGGTGCAGGAAAAATGGTTGCAGAAATATCATAGTTCTAGCTCTAGCTCTAGTTCTAGTCCCCCAGAAGTACTTTTAAAAGTACAAATGGCCACTTTTTATGACAATTCAAATGAATGCAATACCTTTTGAAGAATGCGAGCCATGCGCTCCAAACCAAGCCCAGTATCTATGTTCTTTTGCTTTAGAGGTTCAAGAGAACCATCATCTTTTTTGTTGTATTGCATGAATACTAGATTGTAGAACTCTATAAACCGTGTATCATCACCAAGATCCTGGTTTCACCCCCCAAGCCAGCCCACAAAATGTAAAACTTGGTCATTGAAGTGAAATGGAATAACTCAATTTCAAATTATAGCATACTTACGGCATCGGTGTATCCCCTCTCAGGATGAAAATCATAATATATTTCGGAGCAAGGACCACAAGGACCGGTGGCTCCACTGGTCCAAAAGTTGTCCTCTTCACCCAAGCTCTTAATTCGCTCAGCAGGGACACCAATCTGCACAGAAATGAAGAGCATATAGAGTTGAAGACACACGATATAGTTTTTTATGTGTTGAGAGAAGAGGATGGGCAATTTAATTAGCTAACCTGTTGAGACCATAACTGAAAAGCCTCATGATCATCTTTATAAACACTAATCCATAATCTCTCTGGCGGCAAAGCAAACCTAAAAGTAAATGGAAGAGATGAAAATAAAATAGAAAGAGAATGAAGGAAAGATGAATGGAAGAGGAGGAGGAGTAAACTGACTCAATGGTAGATAATTCCCAGGCCCATTGAATAGCTTGTTTTTTGAAATAATCACCAAAGCTGAAGTTTCCAAGCATTTCAAAGAAGGTATGATGTCGTGAGGTTTGACCAACGTTGTTGACATCATTAGTACGTATGCACCTTTGAGAAGTAGTAGCACGAGGCAATTCTCTAGGAACATTACCGAGGAAAATAGGCTTGAATTGAAGCATACCAGCTATAGTGAGGAGAACAGTGGGGTCATCTGGGACGAGAGAAGCACTGGGAAGGACCTTGTGACCGCGGGAAGCATAAAAACTCAGAAATCTTTGCCGTATGGAATCTCCACTCACATTCCCTGTTGTGATCACTTGTTCGGCTGGGGGTTGAGGTTGCGATTGCGACTGCGACTGCGACTGCGATGATGTACAAAAGGCAAAACGACGACGTCGGCCAAGTTGTTTGAGAGAGAGAAATCCTGTATATTGCGTACGTAATTACTTATTAATAATAATAATAATAATAATAAATGTTGAGTAGTGGGAAGTGCAAGTAACAAATTACCGGTGGGAGTGGAAGTGGAAGTGGAAATGGAAGTAGAAGTAGAAGCAACGGCGGCAACTTTTGGAAGCAAGAGATTTGGGAATGGAACCGCCAACCCTTCCATGCCTAAAAATCAAACTGTTGTTCAACAAAGAAACAAAATTAATAGATAATAATAATAACCATATCTTCTCTTCACTTCACTTCCCTTCCCTTCCCCAACTCACCCTCACCACATATCCATCACCCTCACTTCCCACCTTCCCTATACTATTCATCCCTTAATTATATTTTTCTTACTTCTTTTTTTTATAAATATTTTTCTTACTTTATACTTTAAATATATTCACATGTTTACAAAAATCAAGAATAATTTTATACTTATACTAAATGATTTAACTTCCATCAATTGTTCATATTTTTTTATTTTATAGTTTAAAATTTGTTTACAACTACATATCCATTAAACACATATTTTAATCATTAATTTAGAAAGAAATTGAAGAAATTTTTTTTTATTATCTACCGCCGCAATTTTGGTGAGTTCTCACAAGTACTCCACACAATAGGTAGTTGTGTTTGAGTCACTCTGGAATATTAAAAGTTTGTTTATTATATATTTCTTTTCTAAAAAATATTTAAAAATAATAATTTTTAGAGATTTTATTTGTTTGTTATGGCTTTTAAAAAATTTGAATCTGAAAAATATTTAAAAATTATTTCAAATAAAAAACCAATTTAGGAAGTTTCACATAAATATAAATTTTATAACAATTTTTTAAAAAATAATTTTTATTATAATAATTGACCAACACAAAACTACTTTTTTCTAAAAATAATCTATAATAAATAATATCTAAATTATTAAATTTTAATTTTTTTTATAATATGTAACAAATGAACTGTAAATTTGATTTCTCAATTGAAATTAAGAAAATAGTTTGTTATGTTTAAAAAAACTAACCTCTTTCTACTTTGATAGTTTATATAAGTTAGGTTTACCAATTTTTTATCTTATTTAAGAGGCAT
>JBBPBP010009777.1:70395422-70412913 GCA_037974735.1 Cicer chorassanicum | reverse complement strand
TTTAAGAGGCATAGTATTAATGACAATTCATGATTCATCCATCTTGTAACTTCTTTTTTTCATTTTAATCACGATTGATTAATTTTTTAGGGGACTCATCGATTAATTTTAGTCCATGTCATATATTTTTCTTAAATCCTTATCATATATAAATTAATTTAGAACAAAAATTAAATATTATAAAGACTAAAACAAAGGTTAATGAAAAATGAAATAGATTGATTTTTGAAAGAAAATATTTCCATTATAGTCTTGTTTGGAGATAGAGGTGGAGGAAGAGATGAAAAATACCATTTTTAATTTAATGTATTTGGTTTATTTTATAAAAGAAAATGATAAGAGAACAAAATCTCTAGATCAATTTTTTGCTTCTTCAAATTAAAGGAATTTAGAGTAACTAAAATAACGTTTAAATCATTTAAAAATATATTTCCATCCTTTAAAACAAACATATATTCCAAATAAATATAATGCAAGGACTTTTTAAAAAAAAAATCATCTTACACCGTTAAATAACTTAATCCTGTATGATATGTACATTTTGTTGTCCACTATCTTTCCCACTTGAACATTGTTCAAGTTTAGAATCATTCATCGATTCCAATTTTGTCAAACTATACAAAACTAATTATGCAATTTTACAAGACTCGATTAATTTTACATCAGTTTAAGCGGGTTTTTGATTTGAGGGGATTAACCCTCCATAATTGCATCAGGATACACAATGTATACTTAAAAAAACATAAGTGCTAAAGTTAGTATTTTTTCATACATGTGTAATCTATTTTTCTTCTAAATATACTCTTATACATTAAAAAAATAATTCATATATTAACTTTCTTATATCAATTACTCCTTATTGTTACCGATAACTTATGAAGTAATTTTATATACTTAAAAAAATTATGATTTCTTTATGTATCACAATTGAAGAATGACTCCCTGTCATAAAAATTGTGATTTCTCTATCTATCACAATTGAAGAATGACTTATTATCATGATATAATCTCGATTGATCAAACTCTCTAAAAATTATCCCACTTATTATCATGATATAATCTCGATTGATCAAACTCTCTAAAAATTATCCCATTAATCCCTCTCGGTTGATCATTGATCAATCATCCCTAAAAACATTTGTTCTAAAACATTAGATATAATATCACATTATTTTGTATCAACATTATTATTATTACATCATATTTACCTAACATTATTATTATTACATCATATTTACCTATATATAAATATATCAACATTATTATTATTACTATTATTATTATTATTATTATTATTCATCTACACAAAATAAAATTCCAATACATCAATTTTTTTTTTATATTATTATAGAATAAAATAAATAAAAAACAACAAAAAAATATAATATATGAAAAAGAGCAGTGATATAGCAAAGTAGAATGATATAGCAAATAGTGAATTTTTATTTTTATTGGATGTCGCTGTAAATTTTTATAGAGTAACTCTAATCAGAGCAACTCCCGACAACAGGTTACTACTTCGGTATTTTATAGCTATAAATTGATTTTAAACTCATGTATTTCTTTATCTATTTATATATATTAATATTGTGCCATTTTATTCTAATATTGCACCTCAACAAAAATCTCATGTGACACATCTATTATTATTATTATTATTATTATTATTATTATTATTATTATTTAGCATCTAATATTATGTATAACTATTAATGTGTCATGAGTTACAAATTAAAATAGAATCAATATATAAGTTTTTTTTACGTATACTATTCTACTTCTTCAAACAATATCTTATTATTGCATTGCACTATTTTAGTTTCTCTAATTCTGAATTTGTAATTGTTTAAATGGTCAATATTTTTTTTTTCTTATAACTATTTTAACACGTCTTCTGCAATTATTTTTATATCGTAGTCTTATTCTATTAACTTTATATCGCAGGTTCTCCACTGCCACGAGAAAACATTCTGCATGTAAGTTTTCACAACCTCACTTTATCAACTCGAAAGGAAATCTCTTTGCCACTCAATTATTTTCAAAGAAGTAGATATATTTGGATTTTTTTTTGCACAAATAACTTTTTGAGTAAGTGGTATTTTGTAACATATTATACCTATTTGCTCATTTTCTCAAAACTTTGATTGTTCTTAGTTAGAGTATTGTTTTTGCAGACATATTCGATGTTATCTACGACATGAAAATATATTGGTTCCTCAAAAGATAAAGAAGATTGTCCATATTCAGCTTTATATGAGTGTTATTATTGTGTTTTCCGGGAAAAAAATTATTTACCATTTATAGATAAAAGAATAATGTTTAATATTTAGATTAAACAATTATTTGTTTTTTTACGGAGATGTTTTATGTTATCAATTTTTTTAAAAGCTCTAATATTTATTTTGCCGTTATATTTTGCTTAATAACTCTTATTATTGCACTGCACTATCGTAGCTTCTCCAATTATGAATTTGTAATTGTTTAAATAGTCAATACATTTTATTTCTTGTAACTATTTTAACACGCCTTATGCAATTAACTTTTATATCGCAACCTTATGTTATTGACTTTTATATAGCAGGTTCACCACTGCCACGAGAAAACATTCTAGATATAGTTGAATTTTTTTTGTTTTTGCACAAATAGCTTTTGAGTAAGTTGTATTTTGTAACATATTATACCTATTTGCTCATTTTTCTCAAAACTTTGATTGTTCTTAGTTAGAGTATTGTTTTTGCAGACATATTTGATATTTATATTGGCTCCTCAAAAGATAAAGAATATTGTCCATATTCAATTTTATATGAGTGTTATTATTGTGTCTTCGAAAGAAAAAAAAAAACTATTTACCATTTATAGTTAAAAGAATCATGTTTAATATTTAGATTAAAAAATTATTTGTTGTTTTTTTATGGAGATTTTTATGTTATCAAATTTTTTAAAAATACTACCAATTTTAAGTTTCTACATTTGTTTTACTTCTACTCAACCGTACATACGAGTTGTTTGCAAAAATTCTCAAGTTTCTCAAGTCATGTTATATAGAAGTCTCATACTCAAAATATTGGAATTTAGATTTATCATTTCTTTAACAGGGTTAGAATGAAATGAATACCACATGACAAAATCATTTTTATATTTTTCTAATAATATTTTGACAATAAATTTAGATTTGACAACACAAAAAAAAGTATGACTAATCTGATTTTGCGATAGATAATTACATATATTAATATTTATTAAAATACTTTTAAGATTTTTAACACTAAATATAATTTATGGATTTTTAATATTAAATATATGAATTAGTTGTCATTACGTTCTTTAAAATATTTTACATATTCTCAAATGTGTGTTTGTCAACTCATATATAATAATTACTCAAATAAACTCACTTGAAAAAAATACTCTACAAACAAAATGAATAAATTATATTATTTTTGAAATTTTAAAATTTTATAATTTTATTCACAATACTAATAATATGTTAAAATCTATATATCTCGCGCAACGTGCGAGTTATATTCTAGTTTAGCGTTATTCTGACAACCGAGAGGTAGGAAATCGTATTTCCTTTGGCTTTAGCTTATAGTAATTTTACTTTAAAACACAAACTTTCCTTTGGGTTTGAAAAAGGGTAGATATGATAAACCTTTCATGTACTTAATTGCTCGAAAGTTGGGCATGAATGGAGCATGCAGAAGACGATGGCTCCCATCATAATAGGCAAAATGACCCCCCGAGCTATATATTTTTTTGTTTACATTTCTACCAAATAGAAGCTATAACCTAAAAAATTGGGATAAAATCTAGTAAGCCGGATCACAATATTGTTCCATATCCTTTGCCATGCCATAAAAACAAAATGCCACTGGATGACATGGAACAGATACAATTTGGGCTGGGTGACCAGGTTGTTCAATATACACACAAAAAAAGCACCCAGATTTCTCACCACTATGGAATCTTCAATCACCATTATTTGTGCAATCTGATTTTCTCTGTTTAGCAGCAAGTCGGGGCCTCAGCTGTATGGCAAGGAGGTAAAGACAAGTAGAAAAGGAAAATAAAATAAAATCAAAATAGTGTTCGGTGGTTGAGCATGTAAACTATACACTAACAGTGAAAAATAGCTTCTATGGAAAGACAAAAGAGACAAGACTGCCATGAGTTGGGATTAGAAGAGGAGGGATTGACCTACCTACAATAATTAGTACACATTCCAATATTCCTAGAATCTATACCTTAAGCTGCATACTATAAGCCTTTGTCTGTGTTCTAATAAATCAAACCAATTCTATGTCGCTAAATTATTTTATCATTACTATTGTCTATATTATGTTTTCATCTTTGACAGCATACAAGCAGAAGTATAAACCAAGCAGATTATTTTGACTAATCAGAAATATGCAGTTTACACATACCATTTCTATATACTTCAGTTGCTTCAGAACTTGATCTGTCTCCACCTCCTGCAGCAAGTAAATGAAGTTGGGAATTTACAATGGCCAAGCAAAGCTACATCAAATTACAAGGGAACAGAAAAGAACAGAATATGACAACATCCCTATTTTCATTATCATGCTTAGGGTTGTCTTAATCAGGGATTGCTTGTGTGTGTACGTCAGTTTGAGTGCTCCGGATGGGAACTAGGGTTTTTAACTTGGAAGTGAGAATGAGGGTTTCCATGTGTGAGCTAGGTGCCAAAGCGCAAGCCAAGAGCCCCTAGCAACGATTATATGTTGACACATGGCTTTCTTTCATTGGATAAGGGGAGTGGCACGTGATTTGGACAAGGCAGTGGACTTCAGAGTCCAGGTGCACCCCTCGGCCCTCAGGCGCTAGCCAAGTGCATATAGCAATCATAGCAGCTTGCCACGTGGAACACTGGTTGGGTGGCCAAACAGTGATACCTGACGTTGTCTAGATGGTGAAGGAAACTGCCACCATGCACCCCAACGCAATGTACCCTGCGCTCCAGTGTATGCAGCGAGTGAAAATCTCTATTTTACCCCTTCATTCACCACCTTCCATTATTTTCACTAACTTCTTTCTTTTCCATCCTTTGTAACTTGCCATTTACTGTTCCAAGCATCCATAAGCAAGAACTCCAACCTTCCATGACTCAAATCATCATTAAAAACCCTAAACCGATCAAACTTTTGTGTTTGTAGCTTGAAGCACGTGCTAGGACAAACTCCTGATTGTTGAATCCTTTGCTTTCTTGCCTCGATAAGTATACTTTCAGAGCTCATTATCTTCTTTCAATGATTCTAAATTGTTAATGTAGCTTACATCTCGTCCTAATACTATTTTAGGGTTCTCGCACGGTTGCCAGGAGTATAGGAATTGTTTTGGGCTGTTCCAAAATTGTACTTAAGCTTCTTTGGTAAGTATAAGACAATAAGTATGTTCTCTACTTTGTGATACTCATCGACTCCTTTGGTTACACTTGTTTCGATGTGACTGCGTTTTTGAACTCCTAGTGAAATATAGCTCGCACGGGTGTAAACCATTGTAATTTTAGAAGAACGAGGAAGTTCCTGGTGTAGTGGACAGAAGGGTAAGGCTTGGAACAGCCTCTTGTTCATGTTTTCCTTGCGTTTTTTGTCTTGCATCATTTACCCTTAATCCGACATAACTGGGTTTTTGTGTACATGGTGTAATCTGAATCGTGTGGACACGTTCGATTGTATTTTTGCCTTAATTGCAGTCCACCTCTAGCTGACTTAATTGCGACAAATTTGGGCTGCCTTCATGCAGCCTCCGGCACCTTCATTGTGCTGGTGTAATGGGGATGATTTAATCCCACGTTGTTTGCAGATGTGGCCTTTGTAGTACTTATAAGGCTTCGGTAGCCCCACCTTACAAACTGGTTTTGTGGGGTTGAATTAGACTCGACCCAAATTTTTAATACCTATACATTTCAAAAAATTTGAACATGTTCGATAAATCCTAGATGTTCCCTACATGTAAATATGAAGGATTTAAGAAATTTCATATTTATTAATATATTAGTTGTAATGTGTTGTGTAGTGTTCCATATATTTGAATATTTGAACATGTCAGATAAATCCTAGATGTTCATACATGTGAGTTTTAAGGTCTTATTAAAATTAATATTTCTTAATATATAAGTTGCGATGTGTTTTGTAGTGACTCGTGTTTCTATCATGTTGCCATCATCACTCTGTTGTGTTGTTCCCTGTGTCCTGAATACATATCTGAGTTATACCCGTGCGTTCAGACAAACATAACAATACTATATACAAAAGGGCAAGCATATAAAAAATCCTAATAAAAATTAACCTAAAAATACAATACTTGATGTGACAATATTGTATGTTAGAGAAAATTTGCTCAGCATGTAGGTAGAAACAAAATCTGGAGTCTTCCAAACTCAAGGTTAAATATATTTCACCTGAGGTACAGCACAATCAGCATGAGATGGATCCCAATGAACAGCACAGAAGCACTCCCATTCATCGGTTTGAACTTCAAAAAGTGGAGCCCTGGCAAACAAAATATTTCTAGATTATGGTGTTTGGAGCACAATCAACAAGAGATCATTCTCACACTTTGCTCCTTTCTCATTTGTAAAGCAGCCAAATAATAAGAAATGTACGGGGTGATAAGGAAAGGGACAAAAAAAAATTAAAATCAAGTTTATGGGAAATGAAAAATAAAGTTGCATATTATCCCATGTGCTACTCTAAATGATATGCTTTTACTAAGATGCTACCATAAATACTACCGTAAACCAGATTCTATCAAAATAATACAGAATACAAAAAGATTAGAAGCAAACACACTAAAATTCTCGCTCAACTATTTGCATCTCCTTTTGGTTCTTCACAATACTTAGAGTTGGTGATGATTACTAGATCAACCTTAGTCAGGTAGTTAGTCAGTGGGTTAATTAGGAAGTTAGTTGACAGAAACAAAGCATGTAACATATAAATAAGAAAAGGGATTGAGAATGAGGAGTATCTAGTCATTTTATGATAGACTTGGGGCTTTTTGGCATTAAGAAGTGCAGACCAGAGAACTTTCTTATTCTTGCTAATAAAGATACCAGTTCTATCAACTAGTGTCAGAGCACATTCTGATCAAACGGAGGAAAATGGAGTTACAAATGGTGGCAATATTACGAGGGTTACAAGAATTGCAGTCGTTGATGCAACAGCCGAAGGAGGAACTGATGCAACAAATGAGGGAATTTGCGAGACGTTGCAGCGACTACTATCCTAGTGGAGGCAGCAGCGAAACTTGAGGAGGAGCAAGGCAACAGCTGCTGGTCACAACAAATATGTGAAATAGTTAAGATTGGTTGTGGGCCAAAAATAAGAATCAAGAACAACAGCCAAAGAAGAAACGAAAGGAGAGAAAGAGGGCGGAGAAGTGAGATAACGACAACTCTACTTTGTGGACCAAGAATTAAAAATCTAGGATAAGTAAGCACTCTAGGAAGAAGAAAACAAATAAATGCAGGACTAAGATTGATTTGAATTGCTTGGGAGATTAACCCTTACCTATTAACAAAAATAGGATTACAATCCAGATCCCTTGATTAGGGGTGGACAACGGGCGGGTTTGGGCCCAAAAAACTGCGGGTGGTATTGATAGCCCACTTTAGCCAATTTTGACTTATGGGTTGGACGGGTCGCGGGTGACTAACTGTGGGTAACAGCAAAAAAAAAGAGAAGAAAAGCTTTAGATTCAAGATTAAAAAGAAATAAAAAATTTATTACCATCAATCTCAAATCTGCATCATCTAAACATCTTAAAACGAAAATTTGATAACAACAACAGGAATAAGTTGCTATTTGAGAAAAAGAAAAAGAAGGAATAGGACGATTGTGCTCTATTTTGTTGTTCCATATTTGCCTTGCTCGATTGCCATCTAGTTTATATTTTTTTAAGAACTAGAAGGAAAGAGAAGAGAAGCAAGGTTGTATCTAGTTTAGGAATAGAAGAAGGAAGTAAAGAGAGTGAAGTAGTGTTGTAGGATTTCAAAAGAATAAAAATGGTTTAAAGGAAATAAATATAATAAAGGCCAAACATTTCATATTTTTTAATTAAATTAAACACTAGTATAATATAAGAGTATCCATTATTATCCTATATCCCAAGTAAAAAGAGAGGTGCATTGATTATTTTCCATTCCCATAAAAAGCACGACACGCACTGCGGGCTGGCATTGTGCAGTCTGGCCTATGTGCGCGTGGGGCAATGCAGCCTGGTATATTAGTTAATAATTTCTTCATTTCCACTGTATACGGGCGGGTGCAGGTACCAACAGGCCAACTTTTGCCATCCGAACCCGCCAAAATGAATCCGCCAGTCTCCTCAAAATTCGGTTCGGATAAAACGGGGTACCAGGCGAGTTCAGATTTCTGTCCACCCCTACCCTTGATTATAGGGATAAGAACAAAAACCTATATATATAAGCATTATTTCATTTGGAAAACCCATGTGTCTCTTGAAAAATCTTCTATGTTACCTAAACCCCAAAACAAAAGTCACAAAACTCAGACCCCATACATCATAATGAACAAAATCAAAGGAAGAATTTTCCTAAAGTTGACCTTGACTTGGAAAGGTAGAAGGAATGTCCAACGAATTCAAACAAGAGAAACTAGGAACCTTATTTTATCAATTTATTTAAACTTGGAAGACCCAAACGATGATGAATAAGAGTTGGAGAATCTATAGTGGTACAAACAATAGAAGGTGGAGATTGGAAATAGTAGAGACAATGCAATTCCTCTTTTTAATATATAGTGTGTAAGATTCATATTTTGTGCCAGAGCAATCAAAGTGCGAGTAAGTTGACTAACTGAAATTAAATTAAAAGGAGAACCAGCACAAAGAGAATAGAGTTTAAGGATATGTGCAACAGTTGTTGAGGTTTGTTGAGATGCATCATGACCAATAATAAAGGATTCTCCCATTCATCATGATAGAGGCGATGCAGAAAAAACACACTAGAACAGGACTAACTTGGAGGAAGGGAACCCAAAAAATGCAGCAAATAGTGATGAAAAATGCTCTAAACAATGACAGAGTTGTGGTGTGATTTTCTTCATCCTTCTTTTCTATGATGATTGAATAAAATATAATGAGTGCGTAGAACAATGGTGTAAAAAAAAGGTGTACAAATAAATGTATAGAAACACAACAGAGTTGAGATGAGTGTCGCGCAAACAGAAGAAGTAAAGATACGCAACAGATGTGTGCATAGGATGGCAGTGTCTAAGGCTCTTGCCAACGGCTCAACTCTAATGGGAGAGTTGTAGTGACAAGGAGGTCATGGGTTCAACTCCCCCTCTAACAAAATTAGCAACTAATTACTAACATTGACTATTTCAAAAAAAATTACGGAAATATCTCAACAAAAATAGTCACAGAAGTGAGATTATGAAAGAGAAAAGAAATATGTTGAAGTTGGAATAATTGTTGAGAAAAGTAGTTGAATAGAAAGGAGATTGGGGAAGAGAACCCTCCTTGTGGGTCGCACGACAATGGAAAAAAATAGGAAAAGATGAGTAATGACTATAGAAACTAAGGTCCATATTTGGCATACTCTTTCTGCCACTAGGATTGAGTTTTGTGGTGGAAAAGGGGATGGGTCATCAACAGGAACAAACTTTGGCTACATGTAAGTTTATCCAACACCTACTACTAAACCAAGCTCATAGTGCAATGACCATGGAAAACCCTTTAACACAAATGAACAGACAGCGAGTTGTGGTGTCACCCCAACAAATTGGTCGGATCACATGTGAAACGGAGCAAAATGCTAGATTTGTAACAAGGTTACAAACATCAGGCCAAACTTGTGATCCTAATGCGTCAGTTCCATATCATGGGGGAAGTGTCCAAGCCCAACTTTTCTCTCCTCCTTTTCTCTAAAATCCCACAACTTCAACATGGTATCTAGAGCCTATTTCGATCCTCCTTGAACGATCCCACCTCTATTCCGCTGCCGAGTTCCCAACAGTTAGAGAGTATAATCATAGTTTCTCTTTTCCAACATTCTGACACATTTCACTTGTTTTCTGTCCAGTTCGCTACAGCCACCGTCACCGCCACTGTTTCCAGCAAACAACCCTCTCCCCTCAAAAAAAAAAAAAGTTTAAGTTTCTCAGCCGTATTCCTTATCTCTTCCGATTACCGGCGAGTATATCCTTAGTCTATTTAAACACATAAAGCTGTTGAGTCACTTTGTCGAATTGGATCTCAAATGAGAGAAAGTGATTTGGTTGAATATTTTATTCCATTGGTGAAGAGATTGGCAGCAGGTGAATGGTTTACTGCCCGAGTCTCTGCATGTGGACTATTCCATATTGCATACCCAAGTGCACCAGAAACATCAACGACAGAGTTGAGATCAATATATAGTCAGTTATGTCAGGATGACATGCCTATGGTTAGAAGATCTGCTGCAACAAATCTTGGGAAATTCGCTGCAACTGTTGAGTATGCTCATTTGAAGGCTGACATCATGTCTATTTTTGACGATCTTACTCAGGATAATCAAGATTATGTCCGATTGTTGGCTGTGGAGGGCTGTGCTGCTCTTGGAAAACTGTTGGAGCCACAAGATTGTGTTGCACATATACTCCCAGTTATTGTTAATTTCTCCCAGGATAAGTCTTGGCGTGTGCGTTACATGGTTGCAAATCAATTGTATGAGCTCTGTGAAGCTGTAGGGCCTGAACCTACCAGAGCGGAATTGGTTCCTGCTTATGTTCAACTGCTTCAAGATAATGAGGCTGAGGTACGCATAGCAGCTGCTGGGAGAGTGACCAAGTTTTACCGGATTTTAAGTCCAGATCTTGCGATTCAGCATATTCTTCCTTGTGTAAAGGAATTGTCATCCGATTCTTCACAGCATGTCCGCTCTGCTCTGGCTTCAGTAATAATGGGAATGGCTCCAGTCTTAGGAAAGGAAGCAACAATTAAGCAGCTTCTTCCTATTTTCCTTTCCCTTCTATAGGATGAATTTCCTGACGTACGCCTAAACATCATCAGCAAGCTTGATCAAGTGAATCAGGTTATTGGAATCGATCTGTTATCTCAATCTTTATTACCAGCCATTGTTGAGCTTGCAGAGGATAGACATTGGAGGGTTCGGCTTGCAATTATCGAGCATATACCCTTGTTGGTGAGTCAATTGGGGGTTGGATTTTTTTATGACAAACTGGGTGCACTTTACATGCAGTGGTTACAGGATAAGGTTCATTCAATTCGTGAAGCAGCTGCTAATAACTTGAAACGTCTAGCTGAAGAGTTTGGTCCTGAGTGGGCTATGCAGCACATAATTCCTCAGGGTTTGGAGATGATTAACAATCCACACTATTTGTATCGAATGACCATTCTACGCGCTATCTCCCTGCTAGCTCCTGTCACGGGCGCTGAAGTCACTTGTTCAAAATTATTGCCTGTTGTTGTTGCAACATCAAAAGACAAAGTGCCAAACATAAAGTTCAATGTGGCAAAGGTATTAGAGTCCAATTTCCCCATCGTTGATCAGTTTGTGGTAGAAAAGACTATCCAACCATGTCTGGTTGAGCTCAGTCCACTTGTAGAGGAGGACAAAGGTATCTGGTTCGACAATCGTTTACGACGCGACCTTACTCTCCAATTTTGATCAACGAAAATATGTGTCATTGTTCAAACAGCCGTTATCTCTCCTGTTTTAGACGCATTTTCTTATTCCGTTGATCGATCATGACTTCGTTTCGTCAGAGTTGCGCTGCTTCTTCTTCGATGTTTGTCATGCAATTTAGTTCTTACTAATAGATTATAACAGTGGCCTCTATTCCCACCGACGATCATTCTTATGGTGTCCCTTTTCCCACATATGAATCATATTAGTGATAACTTCTTCTTCCGTTGATGGTTATTTTGACGGTGTCTTTTATTTTCATGACTTACTTTATCTTGGCAATTTGTCCCAGATGCACTGGCCTTGCCTTTCTCTCCTTGAAGCACGCCTCTCTCTCCTTGAAGCAGATTCAAGTTTAAATATTTTGAGTCTCCATTATTATTGGTTTGAAGCTTCCAAATGCAGTTTTTTAGAAGAACGGAGTTTGCTTTGTTCAATTGTCTGCCATGAATTTCTCTCAGGCTGATGATCAATCAGACTATCTGGCTAGGCTATATTTATAGCAATTCTCTTTGACTTCACATGCATCCCTGAGTTGCCTTTCCATCTTTTTTTATGGAGTAAAACATTGTTTTCTTGTAGCAAGCTAAAGCTTAGTAAGCTTTAACTTGAGGGGGAGTGTTAGAATATTAGAAAATATCTTATAATATCTATTATATTATATTAGAGTATCTTGAGTTATTTCCTATGATCAATTTATATTCATAAAGATATTTTAGAATATCTCTCATTATTATTATGATTTGTTCCTAATTTAGGATTTAGTCTATGTTTCTCTATAAATAGAGATTAGTATTGAGTCTTTTGTAATCAAGTCAGCATTAAGCTATTATCAATAATATTCAAACCCTTATTATTTTCTCTCCTCCTTTTCTCTAAAATCCCACAACTTCAACACTCTTCAATGTGGGTCAAATCAAATGTTCAAAAAATGTAACAAGTTAGAAGTGAACGGAAACAAAGGCTACAACAATGTCCAAATATGATTGGGCCGTTATCCTTCCAAAATTGGGATCTGGGTGGCAATATTAAAAGTGTAGTAGTTGTTGGATTGTACATAAGGACAAATAAAATGTTTAAGGGGAGGGGGTATTGATAGATAAACCTTAGTTAGCTAGTTAGTTGGAGGGTTAATTAGGGAATTAATTAGCGGAATAAAGCAACGTTGTAATCCTTTTTTTTTTAGTCCTACATTGGATATGATATGACCTGGAAAAGTGTTAGTCAGATGGAGGCACCAATCCATTCACCTTTAATATGGTATCAAAGTCTATTCTAGATCCATAGGTCTACCCGTTATCAGCCACTCCAGTCACACTCCAATTGTTCGATACTAAGCGTGAGCGAGTCTGTCGAGAGTCCTACATTGAATGTGGTAATATAACGTGAAAAGTGTTTATAAGTGAGATACATCTCTCACGGGACAAAACGGTTGTGTAGGGTTGAGTTAGGTTCAACCCAATTGCTAAGATTTCATAATAAAGTTACAAGTTTTTGTCATAATGTAGGGTTGTTCTGTGTAGAAATTTGTAATTTTCAATAACATCCAATTTGTTCTTAGAAAAACAGGAGATAACCCAAATCCTGTTCTTAATCCTAAGTCTTAAACATCTCTAAGAATCAGCATTCAGCAGTAGCCAAACCATTTGACTCAAGTGCTTTATCCTTAATTGTACTCTAAATGGTTTTTTTGGTCTCCAACTCTGCAAAAAGCTAATTAGCCTTACGCCTTTACCTAACAAAATAGAGCTGATTCAACCTAAAGGACTGGGATTATCCATCAGCAAGAAATACAGTTGCTTGGGTTTGTGTAACAGCTACATCTATTGCCTACTCAACCCTGATCCAACCCTTCTACAATGTTTTTTTGTTAAATAAAACAAAGTTTCGAACAGAAAAAACATTTGAAGACCCAAAACAATGCCGTGGGACATACCTGCGCCATTTTCCGCATATTGTCCTGCTGGTTCTATCTATAACCTCCTGGCATTGAAGCCAATTGCCAATGGAACTGAGTCTAGTTGGATTTCTCGTATTCTCTTCCTGCAGAACAGAAAGCATTTTTTCCATCACTCTAGTATCAAATGAAAATGCAGATCATAAAAAAAATTACCAAAACCTTTACCGGCAGTCTATAAAATTCTGAAGGAGTAATTTCCAATGGTCCTGGAAAGTCATATTCATCACTGCCAGAAACAACAAAATTACAATCACGACATTTAAAATGTTTATTTTCTTACCTATCAAGGTTGACTCTGTGTGTGTATAAAACCTATGTGTGTCTTAGAATTATTGGCAGACTACAATGTAATATTCTTCAAATTTTGGGAGCTTACAACAATACATTCATGAATTTGTTGACAAAAGTCACCAAAGTAAATGCATCATCGTGTATCAACATTAGCATTAAATCATCCTCATTTGTTACTTTTGTCACCCCACATATCCACTAAATCTATTGCAAAAGTGAGCAGCAATGTGTAGAGTAAGTGAATAACAATTATTGAAAAATAGGATGACACGGTATTAAAAAAGCATCGTAACTATGCATTCTTGAAACCAAATGAATTGTTTTTTAAAAAGGAAACAGCCAATGCACTGACCAAATATATCAGTTTCTGTATGTCACTTTCTATGCCAACTAACATCTAGCAACTTTTGACTCCCCAATGAATAATTTGTTCACATAAAATTAAACATAGTAAAAGCTATATTTAAAGAAATGTAAGAAAAACCTAGTACGATTGATGGGTGTCATACAAATTTTTGGTTCCAATCATTTGTGATTAAAACTGGAAGTTACCTTTTTACTGGGCCTGACCAGTCAAGTACTTCGGCTTGAAAACCTTTACCAACTCGCACACCAGTCATATATGGCTCAGTGTCTCTCAACATCAACAGTATGGGATTCATTTCAGCCGTAACTGAGGTAGTTCTACATTTCCCCATTTCACTGTTGATACCTGGTGATTTGATAAATGTCTCCATAAGAATTTTCTGCCTTTTATTATGACATGAATGACAAAACCACTCATCAATTGGTAATTTTTTCAAACGTGGATTATAGCAAGATGGATGATATGAATCTTCACAACTATCACATAAAAGCATGTTCAATGAGCTATCCAAATGACCGCATATTTTGCATGACCTGGAACAGCAGTTATTACTAGTTGTAACAGCATCTTCAACGGAAACCACATTATCTGTAAGAGTATCTCCTCTAAGAAGTCCATAGCTTCTCAAAATATTAATGCAGAAATCCTTTTCTGATAAATTTTCCTTTGTGATATCCATAACTATTACACTGGAGGAGGAGCATTCACCAGTTTCATCCATCTCAGTTTCTAAGGAATCTGAAACAAGCACCATATTTGACTTTGAAGAGGAGCAGCTACCATTTACACTGTCAATACCTAAGTTTTTCTTTGTCATATCTTTGGCTACTCTATCAAGAAAAACAGAAGGCAGAGAAGGATCTTTGACCATTTCACTTGGATGCTTAACTTGAAAACCTGCTGTTTGATCCTCACCTGATGATAAATGCAGAGAGGAACTTATGACTGAAGGGAAATTGGCACTTGTCTGAACATCAGTTGGCCCTAGCTTGAAAAGAGAGGCAATTCCCTTGCGTAGCTTTTTTCTCCTGTATACTATCATATTAGGTGCAGTACTTTCAGTCATTATACTTGCAGTTGATGGTTGACCAGAACTTCTTAGAAAGTTTGAGCTGTAAGGATCATCAGCATTCCTTCTATCCTCTTCCATTGGTTTAGCTTTCCTACACCAGTCAACATGGTACTTATTGCATTTCAGACAAACCTGCCAAGTTTCACCACTAGGCATCCGGTCACATAGAAAATCTTTCCCATCATCAGATACATAACATAGACCAGCTTCAGCTGAACTAAGAACAGAACTTTGTATTAACATTATCACCTGAATCAAATTCGGAAAAGAAGAATGTTGTGTATTGCTACAGAGCCCCAAAGAAAATTGCTTTATGGCATTTTCATGTTTCAATTTCAGGATTATTGAACCACCAGAAGCATATTAGTCAATTTCATCCAGTCAACAAAGTAATGGCTACCTGATTTGAAAATAACAAACAAAAATAAAGAAAATAATAAGAAAGAAGTACAAAAGGGCAAATAGATTCACAATCATAAATAGCTAATGATCAATATATTTGCTACTGAACAAAATCTATATGACTCAATTTTTTAATTTACTGTAAATATGAAAACTTCAAAATTACAGGATGGACTATGGAGGCAATATGTGAATTTGTTATATTGTTAGCATCCATCCTGAAATTTTGAGCATCCTACAAACTAAATTAATACTCTCTTCATAGCTCTGATACAGTACATGTAAACACGAAAGGATATCTGAAAGAAGCATGGTTATGTATAGAAATTTGGGGCCTAAGGCAAAATTTTAATCAAACTGAATATTATATAAAATATCAATTCTCATATTAATTTTCTAGCTTTTAGAGCTGCAAAATTATTTATCGTAGTTTTATAATCAAGAAACTATCATTTCACTTTCAATAAATAAGATGACTAATTCATTCAATCTATCTAGTAGCATTGTTGATCTTAGAAAGAATTGACGAAATTTATTTTTTCAAAACCAGATTCATAGTTTCTATTTGATATTTTCTATTACTACAAAGTATAAGAATAAAATAAAAAACGATAGAACTTGGAAATGAAAAAAAAAAAAATTGCACATTGATATTATCTACCTCAAGTTTGCAGCAATTTGATATTAACTACTATCTGCTTTTAAGTATTCAAAATAATGTGAAGATGTGGAGAAAAGTGGGAGAACAAAAGAAATCTGAAGTAAACGTGTTAAAATGTTATAATACATTTATAGATAATAAAATATGTGCAAAGTTAAATTTTGGAAACAAAAAAAGTAATTATACCTTAATTAATTAACTTCAACGGTTATACTATTGATTTGCAATAATAATTGGCAGTTATGGCACACAACACAACCATCCGACTATCATTGCACTACACGCAGACATTCAAAAAATAAAAACATTCAAAAAGCAGTGATATAATTATTGGAATTTGGAAAGAGAGATGTCGAGTAAATGCACGTGGCAATTTACCAAGTTGCGTACGGGTAAAGGCCTCCTACGGGTAAGAGTGTGGTTTGACAATTTCCATCCATATATATAGACTATAGAGTAGAAGTAGTAAAAATTGGCAAATTTTAAGGCCCAGGGTTGTGGCCTTGCCCGCCTTGCATTGGACACAAGCCTGGAAGGAAGAGTTTGTCTTGGAAAATTACTTGCAAGATAAAAAAGCATGTAACTGATACGGGCACACATCAACCTTTCCCATTGAAATGTATAACCTTTTGTAAAATCTAGTAACTACAACATGAAAGTTCTCATGGCTTTTGCACTGAACTAGTGCAATTTTGTTTCATAATTCCAAATCAAATCCAACTTCAAATTTATTTTCCAAAATAATGCACAACTTCACCAATTTAATATATCTAAACAATAAACTTGCAACAATTACAACAACTTTATACTACAAATATCAAGAGATTAAATATGTATACAAGCAATGCTTAATACCAACAATTTAACAAATATGTGTGCGTGCATGTGTGCAAGTATTTGTACTTGATAGGAACCCAATACAAGAGATACTAAAGTGTATTATTAATTGGAAAACCAATACTATCATAGAACAAAAACCCTTGTAATCCCTGAGCTGAGCTCCTTACCAAGAAACTTAAAGTCTCTTGTGTCTAATAACAAAATTCCCAAAAACTACCCCCCCC
>JBBPBP010009777.1:70275517-70387226 GCA_037974735.1 Cicer chorassanicum | reverse complement strand
TATATATATATATATATATAGTTACTAATGAAAATATATTATTTTGTTACTATACTGTATATTTGTAACTGCATCTTAAAGTGAATGGTTTAATACGACATAATAGAGTATGTGTAAAACTAAATACTGTGTAAAAAAAATTACTAGCAATAGATATACATTAAACTCCTTTTCATTTATTTTGCTTTTAAAATCATACATAATAATTTTTTTTAAGTTTCAAATTTAATTGTTTTATTTAATGTATTCTATTATTTCCAATATATTTAAAATAAAATAAATGAATTTTAAATTACATCAATGGCCACCCTACTTATGTTTTTTTCTGAAAAGTTTACATTAAAATATGTGTTTGTTTGATATTAAAAAATATATTTAAAAATAAAAAACAAGTATGTGAATTCGATAAAAAAACCATTTGTATTGTAAATTAAATTATTAAAATAAATTTATTAAACTTAAACATATGGAGGCTAAATTTTGCTATCGAATGAATATGAACAAAAATAAAAAGGATGGTTTTAAAGGGAGGGTAGTGAAGAAGAAAATAGTAAAAAAAAAGGTAAAATTGCATTAAGGGTCATTTATTTCAATTATTTTGTGCTAAACTAGTTAATTATCTTCTTGGGTGTCAAATTAGTTCTTATTTTAAAAAATGTATATACAATTAGATTCACACTCATTTTAGATATATTTTATTATAAATTTGCAGTTAGCACGGTTGGTGAATTAAACATCAGTTATAAGAAAACATTCAAAGTTCTTAACTATGAAAACTTCTTAATTATTAACTCACTCTGAAAACATACATAATCATTAACTTATTAAGGAAACATATTGGCAATGAATCTTTGGCACAATAGTATTGGCCTATTTGTAGCGTAAAAAATCGCATTTCAAGTTTGTCTTTATCGATTTGATGCTGGAGATTGCCAAAAACATTGACATCAACTTGATTCTCATTACAAGCCATTGAATTCCAAAGAAATGGGAAATTAGAGATGTTGTTGTGTCGTCAAGATTTGGTGGTATTGATTGATTTTTTTTTACCGGTGATTGTATGACTTTTGAAAGTCTAATTGAATATTGAAGATAATTTTGAGATTTATAATTTGATTTTTCAATGGTTTCTTTGATTTTATAATTTTATTACATACATCTACTTTATAGGAGTTAAATATTTATTATTTACGGTAGTTAATTTTTTTTATTCGCTATATGCATTAATTTATATCCTATAATGGTTCAACTTCATGTGCCAAATTTGTCATTTGAGGTATTTAAGATTGTGGCTCTTGACTAGGGGTGGACAGGATATTCGACCCACCTGTGTAAACCGCAAATAATTGATGGTAAACGGGTGGGTCGGGTCGGTCTTTTGGATATAAAGGTGATAAAATCGGTTCTGCACAATTTGCAACGGGCGGCTGCGGGTAAAATTTTCAGACCCAACGGTATCCGAACCCGCCCATAAATATAATCAATATACTCTGTAATCAATTCCTATATACTATGTGACAGTATGCCTACAAAAGTGGTAGAAGTTGTCAATTTTTACACGATTTTCAGTTGGCCTAGTTATGATATTTGTGCCAAAATTAATTGCTAGTATTAATTAAAATTGTAAATTAAAACCATTTCACATGATTACATTTATTATTTATTTTTAAACTATTTTCTCCAATTTCAATATATTATCACAACTTCTCTGTCTTCTCTCTTCTTTCGTAAAAACAAAAAACTCTCCCTCTTCTTCTTTCTTCAAGCTTCGATCTCTCTCTTTCTTTTCTCTCTCAATGGTGAATACCGGAAAACACCGAAGTAAACCTGCTATAAAACTAACAAACAACTGCCTTTCTTCTTTTTTTTCTTTTATGATTTTGTTTTTTTGTTGAAGTCTTAACTGGTCCAATGTCACAAATATTGAGTCTTTCATATTTGTTTCTATTTTATTCTGAAGCTAAGTTTTTCATGTTTTGATTTTTTCTTATCGTTAGAGATTTAATCCGTTTTAAACCACCCGCGCGCCCCGCTATCCGCACAACCCGCAATCCGTCTAGCCCGTTGGACAAAATGGGCGGAACCGGAATTCTACAGTTCACCCGCGGTTTGGGTTGGTTGAACATTTTGGGCCCGAACCCGCCCTACCCGGCCCGTTGTCCTGCCCTACTCTTGACTACTATAATTGAACCTGTACTTATATTCTATAGTGGTTCAACTTTATAGATCAAATTTGTGATCGAGGTCTTTAAAATTATGGCTCTTGACTACTACAATTAATTGAATGCATGGGAGACATTGTAATAAATTTGAAGAGGTCCAAAATATTTTACGTTTAACCAATGTAATTACAACTTGAGTATTTTTTATTGTTGTAATTTTTATTAATTAATTACATGTATTTTTTTTTAGAATTATACTGATCACCCAAAATTAAAAATGTTAATGAACATTCTAATTTGACTATTAGATATCGTTAGATTTGATTATAGATAATTATAAATTGATTAACAATATTAATTGTAGATTTTAATTAAAATTTGTTAATTTAGTTAGGATGTGAATATAATCCATCTCCTACTGTAATAAAACTTTATTTTGGGATTTATTAAACCCTAAATAATAAATACCTCTGGAATGGTTGAGAATCGTATTTAGTTTTTTGAATAGGGTGGTTGTGAAATGAAATTTGTAATGAAAATGGATGAAAGTAAAGATGTAAAAAAATGAAGATAAATAAGAAGGGTGAGTTGAGGAAGGAAATAGCGGGGGATAATAAAACCTGATCTTACCATCATCTTATCCGAATGGGACGGGAATGGGATGTTCAGAAAAGAAGAAGCACCGCCCCTTTCTCCCTTCTTTTCTGAATGAATGAATGAAGGAATGAACCAATAGCCGTTACTCACTCCTTCTCTCTTCGATTCTGCCCTCTATCCTGTGTCACATGACATGAGACCCCCCAATAACATTCACGCCCTTACACTTTCATTTATTATCATTATTTATTATCCAAAATAAAACACTACTGCTACTACCTTTTTCTTCTTATCCTTATTTAATCAGCCTTGGCTTCGGAGGGAGAATGTCGTGTTTATTGCCACAATTCAACTGCCACCCCGATACTTTCAGAACTCCTCTTCCTACCCACCGCCATCATCTTATTCTTCTACTTCAAAGTATAATAATAATACTCTCTCTTTCTCCCATTCCCCATTATTACTGTCTAATAATTATTCTCACTCGTTTTTTCTTCTTTTGCAGCCAAAACAAGACACAATTTGTATTTCCGCCCACAATGTATTTTGTCTGCCGCACCTCCTTCAACTTCCGCACTCATTGATTTCGATGCTGCTCCTGCAAACACACCTAATTGGCCCTATGTCGCTCAGGTTACCTTTTTCATTTCCTCAACTTAGGGTTCCATTGCCTCCACTATTCTTTTAATCTTACTATTCCTCTTACATTGCATCCTCATGTTCTTTTTCATTCTCATCTCAGTCACACTAAGAACCATTATACTAATACAATTGTAATTCACCTTTTTTAACTTTCTTCTCCAGTATATTCATATTCAAATTTTAGGACTCTATACACATTTTTTTTCCGCATACTATTGGATCATTAATCCTAATCTCTTTAGCCATGTAGAGAGAGAGAATTAGGTTTATCAAATCATCAACCTTATCCAGTAACTAATTATATATTTTTTCCTTTAACCAGGCACACTTTAAAGCAACCTCATCTGCAGAATCACTTATTACTAATGAAGAGGCTGTAATAGCTGCTGCTGCTTCTGAAGCTCTTACACTTGCTAAAGCAGCTGCAAAGGTTGCAAAGGACGCAGCTCTATTAGTTAAAAAGAAGCCCCCGCAAGAAGTTGGCTTGAAATCGCAACTTTCTTCCACGCCTGATAATTTTCTTCTCAAATGGGTTCAACACATGGAAGCACAAGAAGCTGTAGCAGGAGGAGGATCCGTGAGCAATGGAGCAGATATTTTGGAAGATGTTGACATCAGCCCCGACCAGGAGGAGTTGGATGAGGAGGAGCCTACCTGTGAGGAACTTGAAAATTCCGAGGAACAGCTTTCCGATAGTATAGATGCTAGATCTGGGCGCCAAACAGAAAGAAAAGCCAGAAGAGTCAGAGCATCTGGGAAGGCTGCTACAAATATTGTGTCTTTTAAGTCTGGATCCACCAGCAGGAAAAGGCGTGTTCGTACGCAAGAAGTAGACTATTCTGATCCACTGCGTTACTTAAGAACAACAACTAGAACTACAAGGCTTCTTACTCCAGCTGAAGAAATTAAGTATTCTGAAGGAATACAGGTGGGATTCGCTAGTTAGTGATGTTGCATTATTTATGTCTCTACGATTGCTGTTGAGACTGCATCATATCACCCATATTTGATTGTGATTCTCTGCAATATTAAGGATCACAATGCTACCACGACTCCGATTTAAAACCTTGTTTAGAACAATCTGGTAGATAGTAAACCATTCTCTTCATGCTCTTGATAGTTGATATGCTCCTAAATCACCCAATATTCATCATTAAATCTTCATAAAGTGCTTGCTGATCTTTTGATTTTGCAAATCAATATCTATACCATTCTTAAAGTATCTCAAAATGCCACAAGCCTCATTCATCAAGCTTGTCATTTACAGAACCACCTACAGCATTGTCAGTTGCTTCAAAATATCCCATTTGAATATATCTTCTTTTGCTGCTCAAATTCTTCTCCCTTTTTAACCATATCGTATATAAAAAATGTAAACTTCTAATTCATAATTTTCACCTCATGTGATGATTTTTGAAATTTTCCTTTGAATTATTACAGAATTAACCTCTCACATTTAGACAACGTTATTGAGTACTTCTTTCTTAGTTGTGGGAAGATAGGAGTGTACATTATCCCTTGCCTTTATTTTATTCACATTTAGACAATGTTATCATGTACTTCTTTCTCGATTGTGGGAAGATAGGAGTGTACATTATCCCTTGCCTTATTTTACTCTTTAAGAATAATTAGTTTTTATTTTGGCGCGACATTCTTCAAGATACTTCCTACTGGTTAAGTTGGCACTTGTGCAGTTTTTTCTTTTTTCTGATTGTAGTTTAGCAATCAACTGAATTATATTTTACTTGAAGTTTTATTATTATGCTTTTATTTACTAATCCGTTTGCCTCTTCTCCTGCCAATATAATTCAGGACTTGATAAAGCTTGAAAAACTCCAAGACGATCTTGCAGAAAAATGTGGGGGCGATCCCACATTTGGTCAATGGGCTACAATGGCAGGGGTAGATCAGAAAACTCTAAGAAAACGATTAAATTATGGTGTATTTTGCAAAGAAAAAATGATTAAAAGCAATATACGACTTGTCATATCAGTTGCTAAAAATTATCAGGGATCTGGGATGAGTCTTCAAGATCTAGTCCAGGTATATTTTCACCTGTACAATATTTTGCTAGAGAGTATGGACACATCAGGGGCACCAGAAATGGATATAATTTGAAATAGGCACTGGGCTATGGCAAAGTTAAAAAATTTAGGACACGGAAAAGTTATAGTACAGCACATAAAATCAGTATAAAATTAATATGAGAACACAAACCTTAAATCAAAAGGGTGAATAATATTTTCAAAGTTAGTAAGTATGAGTTATTGCAGACGTAATAAAATATTATTTATTTTGATCATTGCAATATTCTCATTTGTAAAGTATTTAAAAAAATTAAGAAAAAATATTATAAAATACAACTTATACAAGTTAAAGTGTCCTCAAAGTGTTCAATACAGATGTGTCTGACATGCGTACAATATAGCATGACTTCTGTTTCAAAGTGTCCATGCTTCTTTGATTGTCTGTGTATATAATGATTATTGAGTACATGGCAACTTCAATGGTTCCCATAATCAACTATTTAACTCTTTTTTGGTGGTTTATAGGAAGGATGCCGTGGCCTTGTAAGAGGTGCAGAGAAGTATGATGCTTCTAAGGGTTTTAAGTTCTCAACCTATGCTCATTGGTGGATTAAACAGGCAGTTCGGAAAGCACTTTCTGTTCAGTCAAGAACTATTCGTTTGCCAGTGAGTATTATCTTTATCTTTGATTATTTCTTTCTGACCATGCATGGAAGTATTTTTGTTACCAACTGTTAATGGAAAAACCACAAACTATTCTTGGTTATATGAGTTGAAAGGCGGGATCTACGGAAGACTACCTTGATAAGTGGTCTACGGTTGACCGATATTTGAAATTGGCCTAAAATTCCAATGACAGCTGCCGCTCTCTAAAATAAAAGTTCACGGTCCTCCGCATCCTCACTGTCGAGACAATAATGTGATAGATGTTGGTTCAGAAAAAACAAGGGGGAACAAATATGAGTGAGTTTTGAAGCACACTCATATTTGTTTCCCTTTCCCTTTGTTTTTGTTGAACAAACATGAAAGAGGTCAATATCTCAGTTGTGTGGATGCGGATGAGGAGGACCGTGAGCTTCTTCTTTCTGAGGCAACGTCAGTTGTCGTTTGAGTTTCAGATTACTTTGAAATATCAGTCCACATTAGACCACCTATCAAAGTGATCACCGCAGAATTTTCTCATGGTTTAATTGCTCTAATGTTTATAACAGACTACTTTGCAATATTTTTGGTTTAACAGTTCCACATGGTGGGGGCAACATACAAAGTGAAGGAGGCAAGAAAACAATTGTACAGTGAAAATGGAAGACAGCCTGACGATGAAGAAGTTGCCGAAGCTACTGGGCTGTCAATGAAGAGGCTTAATGCTGTACTTTTGACCCCAAAAGCTCCCAGATCTTTGGAACAGAAGATTGGGATCAACCAGAGTCTTAAACCTTCAGTCTGTCCTAAATCTTGTTCAAATTTGTGGTTCGTGAAAAAACTACTTTTCATATGATGTTCATTTTACTGATACATTGGGGTGTATGTTCTGAGCAGGAAGTACTTGCTGATCCTGAAGCTGAAACAGCTGAAGAGCAGTTGATTAAGCAATTCATGAAAAAGGACCTGGAAAAGGTGCTGGACAGTCTGAATCCAAGAGAGAGACAAGTGATTAGATGGAGATTTGGTATGGATGATGGAAGGATGAAAACCCTGCAAGAGATAGGGGAAATGATGGGTGTGAGTAGGGAGAGAATTAGACAAATTGAGTCCTGTGCTTTTAGGAAGCTTAAGAACAAGAAGAGAGCCAAGCATTTGCAGCAGTATTTGGTTTCATAATCATAACACCACCAAATATTGATGTTAATCCGCTGGATGAGTTAGCTTATTTGATGCTCTTTGTTCTTATATGTATATGTTCTTCATCCACTTTTTCTTCATTGTTCAATATTATTTTCAGTATACTAGGAATCAGGAAATGTATGTAAACACAAGCGAATAACTTTTTGACAAAGAGTTGACCATTTTTTTAATGTACCTGATTTATTCGAAAGTCTGAAATTTTTGCAAATAAGTTCCAGGGAGAGTACTCTACCTATTAGTTAATATTCTAGTTTGGAGTTGCTCATTCATGAAGGAACACTTGTTAAGAGAGCCATAATCTCTGCAATATGCACAGACCAATGAATGTGAACACCTGTCAGATACAGTTTTTTTATGCCCTGGTTTAGAGGTATTTTACACTTTAGTAGACTTAGTTTCGCTATTGAGATTTATTTTCTGCGGTAGGATTTCAATGTGAAGTAGACTTCGGCATGACTCCTGAAATGATACGGACATGTTGATATTGCTAAAATAAAAAATAAAGGACACCAACACTTATACATATATATGATAGTTTTTATCTTCATTGATGCATCTACTTCCAAAAAACTGAACATCTTGTAGTTAAAATTTCATATTTTTAACACCCATCATTAAGCATCATTGTTTTGACACATTTTTAATCCATGTAGTTGTGTTTGAGATGTGTCTAAGGAGTCTAAGGTGTGTTGAAGCGAAAAAAAATCTAGTTTTATGTTTGGGACACTTATTTGAAGTGTCGGACAAGTGTTGTATCAGTGTCAGATACTGATGCGTGTCGAACACGACGACATACCTAATCCAAGAGGTGTTTGTGCTTCATAGGAATTTCATGCATGCATATTATATTTTATGTATGCATATTATATATTGACATTTTCTATCTTTTCCACTCACCCTCAGATGTTAGTTTGTGTAATATCAATATTTGATTTAACTACTTACTTCATAAAATCCAACACTAGATAACCCTATATTTTTCTTTTCTAAACAAATTAATGAAATGATTGATATAAGATATTATCATATGTTTGATCAATAATTGATAATTCAAGAGTTTGTAAGTAAAATTCACCTTCATAATTGCGATATAATCTATATAGATATTTCAATTAACATTGGTACAATAGATATGATTCTTTATACTCACAAGAGGCATGAATTTTGCACAATTCATTAATTAATTTCAATACAGTAGTTAAGTAACGTTAGTATAAAATTATTTGATGTTATTTTATTGAACTTCTTTAATGAATGAATTAGAAATAGTAAATACTTTTGGAAGTATCGACATCTTAATTCATTTTCAATAGAGTTATGAGATGATCTATTCTAACATAAAATAATTGTACATGAATTGATTCAATTTAATTCGTGAAGGCAAAACAAATGTCAAGAGTTAGGCATATAACAATATTTACTTTTTATTTTTTATTTTTATTTTTTTTAAATATAATAATAATTACATTATTATTTCTTTGGATACTAGTCATGGTAAATTGATAAAAGTTAAAGAGGAAGAGTCTGTTATATTTATTAGTATAGTTTCAAGAAACACGAGTCTCTTCCGTCAAAGAAAAAAGACGAAGTCTCTGTTGTGTGTCTAGTAAAAAGAAGATCGGTTGAGTTGAGTTGGGTTGGTGGTCGGAGCAATAGCATCGCGAGTCGGAAGTAATAAGTAATGAAATGAGAAAGACGAAGAGGAGTAGCGGTTCAGATTCAGAATTGCAGAATGAGAATGAAACCCCTTCTACTCCCAAGCTTGATGATGGCTTCTATGAAATCGAAACCATACGCCGTAAGAGGCTCCGCAAGGTTACTAATCTATCTTTCTTTCAACTCACTATTATTCTATCACTCATCATCGATCTAACTATTATTCTTTGTTTTCTCAATTAATGGAAATACTACTACTTACTAGGGTGAGGTTCAGTACCTGATTAAATGGTGAGTCTTGCTTCTTCTTCTTACTTAGAAGACTTAAGATTGACTATGATTATGAATTAATGAATTATAATTATAATTAATTATTGAATGTGATAGGCGTGGGTGGCCTGAGACTGCCAATACTTGGGAGCCTCTTCAAAATCTACAGTCTGTACCCGATCTCATTCATGCCTTTGAGGACAAGTATGTAACTAACCCTAACTAACACCTTACCCTACTATGTATCTACTACTACTACTACTACTACTAATCATCTTTCTTCTTTTTCCTTCAGCCTCAAATCAGGAAAACATCGCAAGCGCAAACGCACCACCCATCTGCTTCCCAATACCTTCCCCCCTTTACCCAATCACACCCCACAACTTCAACCTTCTACCACCCTTCCACCTCACTCTCAAACTAATACCGCCCTTGGTAATTCCAATCTACTAAATACTACTTCACAACACATTGATCAAACTAATCAGGAAAATGATTTCGATCTCAAGCTCAATCAACTCAAACCAACACCAAACACTGCAGACAACCTCGCTATTCATTTTCAACAACCCAATGCTCATCTCGAATCTCAATCCAAGGGGGATTCCATTCAAAGTGACCGCTGTAGAGGAGCCAAAAGGAGAAAAACTGGTTCCGTCAAAAGGTTCAAGAAAGAGGAATCTGCATGTGAATCTCTTGATACAAAGAATGCAATTGGCATCTCTGTTACTGCACTTCAACCAGGCTTGTCAGAAAATGCTGGTTATCTGGGGAATAATACTCATCAAAAGATAGACGACACTAAGACTGCCTGCAATATTGTCAAGATTCTAAAGCCAATAGGATATTCAGCTTCTCTATCTTGCTACATGCAGGATGTTAGAGTCACCTTTAAGGCTATGAGGTTAGTCACTCCAACAAACAACTCCAGAATTTATTGTTCCGCACTTACACCTTTGGTTGGAATTTTTTATAATTCTATTTGTTTACTATGAGTATGTTTGCTTAGCTGAATTGATTTTCACACAGATTTTGTTTTAAGGGTTTTGTTTTTTCACAGTTAAGTTTCTTCAGAACAGGAATGCGATGTCTTTATTGGATGCATATTTTCAATCAATAATGACTATCGGTTTCTGTACTCAATTTAAAGAAAGACCTTAAACATTTCGCTAGCAAATTAAACAAGTAGAATTATTTAAGTACTGAAATTCGGTCATCCTTAAAATTTGTTAAAATGTCAAAGGATGCAATTCAATCACTTGTGCTTGTGCACATGGTTACCAGAAGTTCTGAATTGTTGAACTTGATCCTGTCAGGGCTATTTGTTTACTGCTGTATGATTAGGTTATTGTTTCAGTTTAGAATGTCTGATTGTGATAGAACCTAGTATCAAAGTCTGTCATGGTGAATTGATACTTTGACAAAACTGAGCTACATCATACCAACTGGTTTTATCTTATTTATTGTGAATTGGCTTTTATCATATCAGTACTCAGCAATGACATATTTGGTATGATTTAAGTTTGTCTTTCAGTATGAAAGATGGTTTAATCTTCTTGATTATTAAGTGATTAAACGTTTACATAAAAATTAACCAAAAAAACTGAAAAGGGAATATTAAATTAAATTTAATGCGTATTTTTCCTTAATTGTTATCTTTTGCAGAGAGAATATATGATCAACCTTCTGTTAATAAATTACTAGGCCATCCGTTAATATTTGCAAGATCATTAAATCCTATTGTAGATTTAGTTATTAATAAAACATTTATTTTCATTATACCAAAAAAAAGCATTTATTTTCATAATAATAAATGGAGAATGAAATTTTAAATGTAGCTTGAAATTTATTGAGCCTGAGACAGGTCTTTGTTTTTCTTTGGTTAATAAAGGGAAATGTTGTTTTGATAAAAGAGAAGGGAAAGATAATGCAATTAAGAAGCTAAGATTTCCTCAATTACATCCAGTTTTGTAGTTCATTTACTGGAGGATAGCCCTAACAGAGATAGAATATAGGTAATGATTGGTTTTATTGATCCAACATGCCCCTGGTGCTTTAGTTGTATGAGCTGGAGGTGATGAATACACGTGCTCAGTGCTCACTTTATTTTGTGCTGAAATTCACCCTTAGAAAAATGCGGGCGAGAAGGATCCAACTCACACTAGCTTATTAGGAACGACTGTCATTGGTTTTATATCTCTAACAAGTAACAAAACCCACTACACAGGGCTAAAAATCCCACGAGTAAGAGACTAAGAGCTAAAATAATAAGCCGTGCATGTTATGCATGGCCTTGGAATGCACATCGAGAGTACTTAATATGAATATTGTGCTCCAGCTACTATGCAGTTGCAACAATTTTTATATTTATTTATATATATCTATACATGAAGTAGAATGAATTTAGGAAAAAAGGCATACTCGGCAAATACACAAGTAGAAATGGGGAATGATGTTAAGGGAGACTTTTGTAGATTTATTTCGGAATTTCATTCCAATGGAAGAATTGTGCGGGGTACCAATAGCGCGTTCATTGTATTGATGCCAAAAAAGAATAATGCACAAAGAATTGAAGATTATAGACCTATTTTATCGAAAGGTTGTATATACAAAGTCTTGTCGATAGGTTGGAGGAAAAGGTAATAACAGTTTGGTTTGCATGCGTGTGGACTATTTGGAAGACAAAGAGTAATGTGATTTTTCAAAATAAAGAATTTGAAGTAGAAATCAATTGTAGAAAAATCATATTACTTCTTGGAATTGGTTGAGGACTAAAGCAACTGGTTTTTATTTTCCCTTTATCTGTATGGATAATTGGATATTAAGCCCAAGGGAATGTATGGGGTGCTGACTGTGAGGTATATCAGCGTGAAAAAATTGGTATGGAGGCTATAAGTTTGGAACTTCACGTTGGGGTAGTAGAGGATATGGGTAAGAGTCTTGTTACTGAGCACATGGGCTGCTGTTAGGCACGGAATCAGAATTGCAACAAGGGGATTGGGGTGGCATCTAATGCAGAATAGAACAAGTGAGGCGGCAGAGATAGTTCATTGAACACTTATCATTGGTGTAGTTATGGGACATAGGGTAGCAATCTCTTTTGATTGAAAATGAATTGCAGAATTTTTTATGCTACTGCTTATATATATGTTACTCTAATAAGCATAGACTGATGTAATTTCGCTTTTGCGAAAGGAAAAACCCTTTCACGTAATTTTGAAAGTAAAAAACACATTTAAGCGTTTAGTCCTACTGTACATCTGCGAGAGGTTCCCTTGAAGAAGCTGCCAGACAAACACCATGGGGAGATCATAAATGATGATGTCTACTGCTAGATCTAAGAGGTGATGAGTTAGCGAACCTTTGAGCATTGAAAACTTGCAATAAGTTGTCAGTATTAATCTTTGAATAAAGAAACCAAGCCAAAGCCTTAAGTTTAAATGGAATACCAACTGTTCACAAAATTAGTAGGCGAAAAATGATTTTGCCAGAGATTAGGACTTCACTGCCTTATTTGATTTTGTTTCAATCTTTGTATCTTTTCCACCTCTTTTATGGAGATTGAAATGAGCTGGATTAATTTTAATAATCATATGTGTGCTACTTTGCATAATGAATACGTGGTTAAATTTACAGGTCTGATGGAACAGAAGTGATGGTGGATAACAAATATCTGAAGACATACAATCCACTACTGGTAAGCCACTATCTCTTTGGATTGGAAGGATAGTTTCCTTGTCCATTTAGCAATATAGTTTGAAATACTTCAAAATATTTATATGGCCTCTTGTCACGTGAAGTTAATGATTTTCCGAATTTTCAGCTGATCAATTTCTATGAGCAGCATCTCCGATACAATCCCACTTCTTAACTGGACTGAGAACTGAAGGCGCTTTCTTGTGTGATTAGACAATGGAGTTGTAGGTGCAGCGGGGGTTAGGAAATACTTTGTTGGTTAGTGTATGACTGTATAATAAAAACTTTGGAGACCTCTCTAAACCAGCGATTCTACACCATGTTGCTATATCCCCTATGTTAATACATACACATGAACACGGGCTGTGTGAAATTGCTTAGATGATAGCCTATCTATGCATCTTTGGTTGTAAAACATCATTTAAATTTGATTTGTGTTTGTATTGTTTCACCTACTCCATCCTCCCTCTTTTGCCTCTCCAACTCGAACCCCTTTCATTTTTCTTGTCATATGACAAGGGTATATATACTATGAGAGACATGCACAAAAGCAACTGCAATAAAAATCATCGTTACATGTGTAGTTATGAAATTTATTTGGCTTTCTCTTGTAAATTTGTAAGCACGATGTAATCTTAGTTTAGTGAGAGGATCCTGTCTTTCTTTGTGTGCAATGCCATAATAACCTAAGTATATAATTGCAAGAACAAAAATTGGGTTATTTTTTGCCCGAAAAATGTCACATGGTATTTAAAAACTTACATATTTTCACTCCAATTCAAGAACTCAGTTTGTTACTTCAAATGAATCTCATAATTCACTCACAAATGATAAGAACACGTTTTTACTGAAGAATTGTTCTTCATTGTGACTGTCACATCAAGCTCCTCTAATATTGCAAAAAATTTTGAACAATGCAAAAAGCAACCAAGTATTACAGTTGCAGGCTTATCCTAGTCATGTAGGCAAAAGAAAACTTGAGCTGTGTTATTTTTACACAAATTTAAAAATAAAATTTTCGACTAGCAATTTAGATGATTAATTTAGTTCAAATAAATAGTTAATTATGTTTAAAATAATTAATAAATATAATAAGATATCAGAACTTCCAGATGTAGGTCATGCTCATTATTGTTAACAATTGAAATTCATTGAAAAAAAGAGAAGGTAGAGTAATACTTGAAAATCACCTAAAACTTCAATAATGATTCATAATATATGCCTTGAAAATCCCCTAAAACTTCTATAATGATTCAAAATATATGTCAAAAGCTACGAAACATAGGTACTTCTAAAATGGTAAAATATCTGTATCGGATACTTACCCAATATATTCTATCATACTTGTGGTATTCTATTTTTTCACATTATTTTATTACAAGTAAAATTGATGATTTTTTTACATTAATATATTATTATTTGCTTATCTGAATTAATTTTTTGTTGTAACCGAACACAATTTGTGACTTTTTAAACTTTTATTGTAATTTTGTATTATAAATTAAACAACTTAACTCAATTAAATTATATTAAAAAGTTCTTGTTTTTTATTGACGTACTCATATTTTAATTTTTTTAATTTAAAATATCGTATTTTATATCCATATTAGTACCCGGTACTCGTAATGTACCTAAGCATCATAAATCAAACGAAAAAAATCATAGTTTTTCTCGTCCCAACAAGCAAGATGACCTAATTATGATCAATTTGAAAAAACTAACAATAAATACGAGGCTTAAAACTCAATCCATCCTTTCCATTCGTCTTTGTCGAACACACAATAATCAAGTCACTGCAAGAATGATTGTGAAATTCTAGTTTAAAGGATGGCATAAACCATTGTTTATTTTCAAGTAATTTTTAAATGTTGGTCTACCTGGGACTATTTATCAAAATAGTCCTATGTAAAATAAAAGCAAGAGTATCAAAACCGGAATAGACGGTTCAATTTGATTTGACCCATGAACCGGTCATGATTTTTCATAAGCTAAACAGTGTCAGCAAAAAAAATATATATTTAGCACAAAGAGATGCTAAATATTAGGCTAAGAGATTCAGGAATATATATATATATATATATATATATATAATGAGGGAAACCAAACACCCTAAGAAAATTGGGGAGACCACAAACTTCCACTCCTAACTGCCCCAAAAAGCAGAAACAATCCTAAAAACAAATAAGTCATGGATAAACCAACAGATAACACGCTTCCCTACTTGCCACAAAAATCGACCACCCTCAAACATGATCTGAGATTAGTAAACCGAGATGATACTAGATAGCTGAAACCAGCTAATCTTGCATTAACCAACTTCAAGATTAAAATTTTATCACCTTTAAAATCTTCTGCACATCCATAATTACCGAATTGAAGGCCTTATAACTTCTAGACCACTAAATTACCTAGACAACTGGAAAATAGCTTGCCAAGCAACAATCCATGAAATGAAATGGTAAAATAAGTAACTCCAAAAATCATTGTGCAAAACAACTGCAGTCACACCCAACCACCAAAAACATAATCTCCACCCTGTGCATAAAGAGGACACATTCAAAAGCATAAATAAGGCATTCAAACAATAGATTACCGACAGACTCTACTATACTACTCCCTGACACCCAGAACATCTCCACTCTGATTATGACACCATCCGACCCACCAGGTTCTCCTTTGCGAGCACTCGATTCAACAGCAATCTCCACCTAGACACATTAAACCCTAAACCCTAAACCAATATCTCGTCGATGATCCACCCCTCATTTAACATCCCTAGACAAGCTTACCTCACTGTGAATTCTCCTTCATTATCCATGACGACCCATCTCTAACCCCTTCTTTCATGTATCGATTATAGTTAAGCCCCATGATTAATAACCATTTAGTTAGTCAGTTAGGTTAGTGTCTGATGTGTTCAGCTAATAGGAAGAGATTGAGGAGAAGGATCTTGCCATTTTGATAGAGTTGGAGTCTTTTGACATTGGGAATGGCAGACCTTCAAAGCTCAATAAATATATACATGACAAAACTAAACTAAGGAATAAAACACCAATGGTGTCTGCAATTTAAAAGACTTCCCAAACCATGATTCTATAGTTCAAAATTTAAATTACTTGGCCCCTCCTTGTTATTTCCCAGATTTTTTAATGATGATATATCCTCTCATTTATTTCTGTGGAATAAATCAATTAATGGCTGCTAGAAATAATAAAAAAATTCTATTCCTAGCTTGCTCAGCTTAACATATTCATCCTTATTGGTATCCCATCACTAAGTCTTGGTAGTAGCTCCCTGATTAAACCAACAAAATATAAAACTTCATAAACACCATAAAGTACAAATTGAGACAGTTCAATCAAGCTTATACAAAAGATGACATTTATATGAAATAAAATACAGTGCCAAATTATTCATACATTCTTCATTGAAAGCCAGTGCAAAAGAAGAACATAAGCAAGATTGAAATATCAAAACTCAAGTTGCATGTCTAATGTAGTAATGTCTAAAGGATATGCAAGCCAATGCTTGAGGTTCCATTGTAAAATACATTGATTTGTATTGACAATTATGTTTTAAGTGTACGACAAAATATTGCCCACAAAAATTAAAGCTAGAGATGTATAACTACAAGGTAAAGTAACAAAATCTGGAAATAACAACGCAACTATTCTAGACTTATTTTGATCAATGTCTTGATATACACGGACATGCTGCAAAGCCTATTTGTCATCAGATATATCGACATTTCTACTAACTGCCATGAAATTCACTGATAGATATTAACCGCAAGTATCATTGGTTATAAATAGTACATAGAACCCACCGATTAAAGAAAATCAGAAGTCCAAAGATCCACATTGTTTGCTCTCGATGCTCTTTATTCCACGGCTTTCATTTTCTTCCTTGCAGCCAATGCCAGGCCGACTGCGACCAATTCCCAGTTTAGGCAAACCTCGATTCAATCCATCAAGCAGGACACAAGCCTTACACCATTTCTGTACACGAAAAGGTTATTATATCTCAGCTGTTCTAGTTCAGATAACCCAAGAGCGAAATCAAACGGAGAAAAGACCATACAAGACCTTCAGGACTAAGAACGCCCCATTACAATACAGCCCATTGAGCCCAAAGAAAACAAAAATGATAAAACTGATCTCTATCATGCAGGATCCTTTTCAAAGGAGTCAGAATATCAAAGTTGAAAAACAAAGTTTGCAATATAAATTTAATGTCGACCATAGGCATATAAGGAGGACCACATAGAAATTGAGTATCATTTATTACCATAAGCATGCTAAAATTGGGAATTGTTTATAGTGGTATGAAAGCAAGACTAGTTTAACCCTCAATTTGGATTGAAAAGTACTACCATTGTATAAATGAAACCACGTTTTCATAGGTTAATAAAATTCAACAAGGGAAGGTTGAGGAAAATACCTGACTAGAAATATAACCACAGCGTTCACAGGTTCCCTGCTCAGGCATTTTGGTATTGGTAGAAATCCTGAAATTCTCCCCGGATTTGATGATGTCAAGAATGGCCCTTGGTCTGCATTTTATGATATGTAATATGATATTAGGCAACAATGGAATATTGGGAATAAATAAATATAAATATGAAGAAAAGGAGAATAGAATACCTGATTCTCTCCAAATCCTTGATGAACTCACGAGCAAAACCACGATATGCATTTGGAGAATAAATGCATTCAGTAGAAAAGTAATCGAGTCTCTTGAAATATGCATACATAACAATCTCTTTTTCGTAAGTATACTTGAAAGGTTTGCATCTAGGGATCGGTCCGTCTTCACCTGTTATTATTGAACTGCATCTACTTAATCTAGCTATATCTCCTCTTAATATGTTCAACAGAACCGTCTCTGCTATGTCGTCGGCGTTGTGTCCGGTCACCAGTTTATCGGCTTTGAGGAAAGCGGCGCCTCGATCGAGAGCCTGGCGACGGAAGACGCCACAGAAAGTGCAATTGTTCTTGAGACCGATGAGTTTAACGATCTCGTCCATAGTCCATCCGTACAAGTCCTTGTAGGATACAACTTTGAGAGGCAATCCGAACTGAACCTGGTTCCTGTGAACGGTTTCGAGGGAATCGTCGCGGTAGCCGGTGATGCCTTCGTCAACGGAGAGGAGGAAGAGATTGAGGCCGTAATTGTGAACGCGGTTGAGTTTGGATAAAACGTAGGCGAGGACGGTGGAGTCTTTACCGCCGGAAGCGCCGATAGCGACGCGGTCGCCGGGAGTGAAGAGGTGATTGTCAATGATGAGTTGGTGAATTTCATTTTCGAAGGAGAGGTAGAAACAATCTCTGCAAATCTGTTGAAGGGTCTTAGGTCTATTAAGAGAAGCTCTTGATTGGTTGCATAAGCAGCACATACGCACCTTGCTTCTCTTTCCTTCCATTCCAACACCCACCTAAACCCTATCGATCGTCTCGTCTCGTCACTCACTAATAGGGATCACAAGGGTTCTCTTTTTCACATTATTTTATCATATCATTTTTAAATAAAAATTCAAATGTTTTTAAATATTTTTAAATTAAATCAGTGATTTTTAAGCATATTTATGTTAATTCATTGTTACCATATTTTTTTTTAGATAAAATGGTAAACAAATTTAATAATATAATGTTTTTCAATTAAACTAATATTTACGTATGTTAGTATGATTTTTAATAACAGAGTGGATGTATATCATATTCAATTTATTATGTTTTTTTTTATAACATGTGCATATACATTAAAAATTAATAAAATTTAGTCGGGTAAAAATAAAATTTATTTAAAAGACTTAAAGATCAAATATAAAATACTGAAGGAGTTGTAAATATTAGTGTTCATGTTATACATGAGATAGAACCTTCAACCTCTTTATCACTCAAGTATTTAGCTGTTCCACTTCGACTTTAAAACTATCTTATATTCCCTTTTTTATTTAAATATGTATTTCATAATTGTGTTTTAGTTTTTGTCCCAATGCATGTTAAGTTTTCAGGCAAGAAATATGTATTTCATAATTGTGTTTTGGTTTTTGTCCCAATGCATGTTAAGTTTTCAGGCTAGATTTTCAATAAATTATTTAATATTTTATTTTGTTGAGACTATATTAGTGGGTTCATGAGTTGAGTAATTGATCAGGCAAGTGAGTTGACTCTTTAGGAGTAACAATTTTTTTAGGGTTTCAATTACTTCGTTTTCAATTTGAAATCAATTTAGTCTTTAAATTTATCAAAATAAAAAAAATTGTCCCTTAATCTTTACCAAATACATCAAATAAATTATACATCTCTCTGATAAGTTCCAACATCAAAGTTTAAACACACTAATGTCTTGTTACGTGCACTAAGACTAAATGTTATAATAGTAGTCTCTTGGGTTCAACATTCTAAGTAATATTATTGCTATCGCATTTAAAATTTTGCCAGTAATGACCTTTTTATTGATCAAGAAATTTAGCCTTTTATACCCATTTTCATGGAGAGAATGGAGTTAGGCCAGTAAGTATAGATTCAATGTTTGACTAGTTCCTACAATTGTAGATTAACTAGTGTAGATTAAAAAAAACAAATGTCTTGTTGGCAATATCTACGACGGACCACCATAACAGTGCTCTACAAAACATCAATATTTTAACCCTTAAATCAATTTGAACGTACACTCATACCAAATACCTACTAATCAATTTGAACGTACACTCATACCAAATACCTACTCATATCATAACATAACTTGCCTACACATTCTTTCCAATAACCCTAGTTCTGCGCAACACCATTGCTGCAAGAAAACACAGGCATGGAAAAGCCAAAAGGAGTGGTGTCGAACTTTTTATTTAATACGCAATTTTTTTGGCAAATATCAAAGGATGGGAAGGAAAGATCATGGCGGATGACCTCGCGATGCCAACAAATCTGATGTAGGGAGAAGGAAGGAGGGAGATTCGGAGAGGGAGACAAATATCGAGATATAATTTGTTGTTGATGGTAATCATTTTAATGTAAGGTCAAATGATTCCAAGGGCTAAAAATTGTCTAACTTGTCAACATATTCACATTAAAGAGCGACCATTCAATCATTCACTGAAGAGTAGCACCAATTTCAAATTAATCCTCAAATTAAAACCCTATAAATGAGCCTACGTCTGCGGCAACTTTACACAAACAAACTCCATAACAAAACCCAATGAAAAAATGGAGCAATGTTTATGGCAAAAGCATATACAGAGCCTGCGTCTCCAAGTCAATTAAGTTGAACTTGGGAACTTAGTGGTTACCTGCAATTTAAATATATTTGTTGAACAAGAACTTATTAGGAAAGGAGCATTGCTCACTAAGCCCATGCCAACAATTGGAGGTGCAACAAAAACCAATTCAATAAATTGGTTAAGGAAATTAAAAACTTGAGTCCTAGTTTAGAACAGCCTATTCCTTTATGCCCATGAACTTCATGTCCTAACCATCACAATGATCAATAGCAAAACAAGCAACAAGGAAAAATTCAATAAATTCAGAATATCTGCCTAAGATTTAATTCATCGTAAAACATTACCAATCATACCTAGTGAGAAATGGTTCGTTGTTATTTTCATCCTTAGGGAACACACCAATTCATAATGAATTGTTTTCACAAGAACATATACATTTTTGTCATTCAATTAAGATACTGCTTGCTTTCATATAAGAGAATCAATGCAATGGATTATACATAAAGTTGAAAGTGAAGGGCTAACAGGTTGGTACAGTACAAGAATTACAGACAAGCTAACCAAAGGCAATCTGAGAGAAAGAGAGTACTAATTTAATTCTTTGGAATGTTCTTGCCAACAATCTTAGCGGGAGCTATCCTTAGAAGATTCCCGGGCTTACCAGGAAGAGCACCTTTGATCATGATGACATTAAGATCTTTATCAATTTTGACAATCTTAAGCTTTCTGATCTTTGTCTTGGTTCCACCCATCCTACCAGGCATTTTCTTTCCCTTGTATACACGTCCAGGTGTAGTTCCCGCACCAATTGATCCCAATTGTCTATGACTCTTGGAACCATGGCTCATTGGTCCCCTTTTAAAGTTATGACGCTTTATACCACCTGTCAAAATGCATCCATTGTTGAAGCATATTATTATCAACTCAACTTACACACATGAATATGAAATCAAAGTGATTAAGGTTTTGACATGTTTCCTTCTCTATGTGTGTTATTCGGCATTCAGCATAAATTGAATCGAAATATTAAAATAAAATGAAAAAGTAAGCAATGCAATTGGAGAGAGAGAGAGGACCTTGGAAACCCTTGCCGATGGTGGTGCCGGAGACATCAACAAGATCACCCTCATTGAAAAGTTGATCAAAGATAAGGGACTGGTTAAGGTCAAATCCGTCAACATTTTGAAGACGAAATTCCTGAAGATGGCGCATAGGAATAGCGCCAACCTTTTGAAGATGGCCCATTTCAGGTTTGGTCAATTTGCGGTCCCTAACCCTACGGTAACCGACTTGAACGGCGTTGTAACCGTCAGTGGCTTCGGTTTTGATCTGAGTAACAATGTTGCCTTCTTTGAAACCGACAACGGTAACGGGAACAACCTCTCCGTTAGGTTCGAAAAAACTCATCATTCCCAATTTGGTAGCCATGACTCCAATACCTGCCTCCAAGCTCATCACAACCACCCCTCTTTTTGTTTCTCCTCCATGTTGTTGCAATTTAACAAATTGAAAAGGGTTTTTGGAAATTGAAGTTGAAAATGAAAGTGAACGGGAGGAAGGTATTGAAATTGAGAAAGAGAGTGGCGAAGAAATGGAAGAGAATGACATGATGAGTGAGTGTATAGTTATGTTGTTATCTCATACAGAGAGAGAGTGAAGTGCGTATGCAACACAATGCATAAAGCTTTAAAAGTGGAGAGAGGGAGTCTTATCTTCTTTCTGCTACGGATTACTCTCAATTTTTGCTTTACCACCCGACCCGACTTCGTTCTATTTTCGCCCTATCAATCACTCATACTTCCATCTACGGTGCAAAATTGCAAATATAAATTAAGATCATTTAATCCGACCTGAAATATCATTAGTTCATTATCCAAAATTTTCAAATTTAAAATAATCTGATGATATTTGCCCACAATATTATTATGTCAATTTATTAAATTAAGACACAATTTCATCATCTTAATTATTATTGAATTTACTATCAACAAGTCTCAAATGCTAAATTTCTCAATCAACCTCATCGAGACACAATACCATCATCTCAATTTATCAAATTTAAGATCATTTAGACTTAAATTTCAATTTTAGTTTTCAAAGTCACTAAGAAACAATGCTGCCACAACAATTTATCAAATTTAGGATCATATATATATATATATAGTTTCGTATCCATAGTCATCAAGCCTACCATAGTCTCTATTTATCAAATTTTAGAATCATCTAAACTAAAATATCAAATTCCGCTTCTAAGATTATCGAGGCACAATATTATAGTTGGCACCCAAAGACATCAATGCAGAATACTATCACCCTAAAATTTCAAATATAGGACCATCCAACTAAATGTCTATTAAGGTCAACAAGGTAAAATACTATCATCTCAATTTATTGAATTTAGGACCATCTAGTCTCAAATACCTAATTTTGTTCCAACGTCATCAAAGTACAATACCATCATCCCAATTTGTCATATTTAGAAACATTTAGGCTCAAATATCAATTTTTGCTTTCATGGTCATCAAGGCACAATGTCATCACCTCAATTTATAAAACCTAGGATGATCTTATAAGCGCAAATATCAAACTCAAATTCACATTCACTGTCATCTAAGCAACAATAATCCTAATTTATCAAATTTATGATAATCTAAACTTAAATATTGAATTTTGAATCATAGATCATCGAGACACAAAATCATCAACCCAATTTATTGAATATTGGATCATTTAGGTTCAAATACCGAATTTCACATCAAAGATCATCAAGGCACAACACCATTATCAAAATTTATCAGAGTTTAGGACCCTCTAGTTCAAATATGAAATTTAATATCCATAAGCACCAAATCACAATACCATAATTTCAATTTCCTGAACTTAACATCATTTATGCTCAAATCAATTTTCGCTTTCAATGCCATAAGACACAAAATAATCATCCAAATTTATCAAAATTATGAACATATAGGCTCAGATATCAAGTTTCACATCCATGGTCATCAGGCAACAACCATTCCAATTTATCAAATTTAAGATCATATAAACTCAAATATGGATTTTCTCCTGTATGGCCATCAAGACAAAATACCATCATCTAAATTTATCATTATAGATAAAGCTGTCTTTTGTGCTTCCATTAAGGGTCATTGTGACATGCATTTCATGTTATGAATAAATATTCATCACCTCAACTTATAAAACTTAGGATGATCATATAAGCGCAAATATCAAACTCAAATTTACATTCACTGTCATCTAAGCAACAATAATCCTAATTTATCAAATTTATGATAATCTAAACTTAAATACTGAATTTTGAATCATAGATCATCAAGTCACAATATCATCAACCCAATTTATTGAATATTGGATCATTCAGGTTCAAATACTGAATTTCACATCCAAGATCATCAAGGCACAACACCATTATCAAAATTTATCAGAGTTTAGGGCCCTCTAGTTCAAATATGAAATTTAACATCCATAAGCACCAAATCACAATACCATAATTTCAATTTCCTGATCTTAACATCATTTATGCTCAAATCAATTTCCGCTTTCAAAGCCATAAGGAACAATATCATCATCCCAATTTATCAAAATTATGATCATATAGGCTTAAATATCAAGTTTCACATCCATGGTGATCTAACAACAAACATTCCAATTTATCAAATTTAAGATCATATAAACTCAAATATGGATTTTCTCTTTTATGGCCATCAAGACAAAATACCATTATCTAAATTTACCATTATAGATAAAACTTCATTTTGTGTTTCCATTAAGGGTCATTGTGATATGCATTTCATGTTATGAATAAATATTCATCACCTCAATTTATAAAACATAGGATGATCATATAAGCGCAAATATCAAACTCAAATTCACATTCACTGTCATCCAAGCAACAATAATCCTAATTTATGAAATTTATGATAATCTAAACTTAAATATTGAATTTTGAATCATGATCATCAAGTCACAATATCATCAACCCAATTTATTGAATATTAGATCATTTAGGTTCAAATACCGAATTTCACATCCAAGATCATCAAGGCACAACACCATCATCAAAATTTATCAGAGTTTAGGGCCCTCTAGTTCAAATATGAAATTTAACATCCATAAGCACCAAATCACAATACCATAATTTCAATTTCCTGATCTTAAGATCATTTATGCTCAAATCAATTTCCGCTTTCAAGGCCATAAGGAACAACATCATCATCCCAATTTATCAAAATTATGATCATATAGGCTCAAATATCCAGTTTCACATCCATGGTGATCTGACAACAAACATTCAAATTTATCAAACTTAAGATCATATAAACTCAAATATGGATTTTCTCCTCTATGGCCATCAAGACAAAATACCATCATCTAAATTTACCATTATAGATAAAACTTCCTTTTGTGCTTCCATTAAGGGTCATTGTGACATGCATTTCAAGTTATAAATAAATATTCATCACCTCAATTTATAAAACTTAGGATGATCATATAGGCGCAAATATCAAATTCACATTCACAATCATCTAAGCAACAACAATCCTAATTTATCAAATTTATGATAATCTAAACTTAAATATTGAATTTTGAATCATAGATCATCGAGACACAATATCATCATCCCAATTTATTGAGTATTGGATCATTAGGGTTCAAATACCAAATTTCACACCCAAGATCATCAAGGCACAACACAATTATCAAAATTTATCAGAGTTTAGGACCCTCTAGTTAAAACATGAAATTTAACATCCATAAGCACCAAATCACAATACCATAATTTCAATTTCCTGAACTTAAGATCATTTATGCTCAAATCAATTTCCGCTTTCAAGGCTATAAGGCACAATATCATCATCCCAATTTATCAAAATTATGTTCGTATAGGCTCAAATATCAAGTTTCACATCCATGGTCATCAGGCAACAACCATTCCAATTTATCAAATTTAAGATCATATAAACTCAAATATGGACTTTCTCCTCTATGGCCATCAAGAAAAAAATACCATCATCTAACATTATCATTATAGATAAAGCTTCCTTTTGTGCTTCCATTAAGGGTCATTGAGACATGCATTTAAAGTTATGAATAAATATTCATCACCTCAACTTATAAAACTTAGGATGATCATATAAGCGCAAATATCAAACTTAAATTCACATTCACTGTCATCTATGCAACAATAATCCTAATTTATCAAATTTATAATAATTTAAACTTAAATATTGAATTTTGAATCATAGATCCTCGAGACACAATATCATCAACTCAATTTATTGAATATTGGATAATTTAGGTTCAAATACCGAATTTCACATCCAAGATCATCAAGGCACAACACCATTATCAAAAGTTATCAAAGTTTACGGCCCTGTAGTGCAAATATGAAATTTAACATCCATAAGCACCAAATCACAATACCATAATTTCAATTTCCTAATCTTAAGATCATTTATGCTCAAATCAATTTCCGCTTTCAAGGCCATAAGGAACAAAATCATCATCTCAATTTATCAAAATTATGATCATATAGGCTCAGATATCAAGTTTCACATCCATGGTTATCAGGCAACAACCATTCCAATTTATCAAATTTATGATCATATAAACTCAAATATGGATTTTCTCCTCTATGGCCATCAAGACATAATACCATCATCTAAATTTATCATTATAGATAAAACTTCCTTTTGTGCTTCAATTAAGGGTCATTGTGACATGCATTTATAGTTATGAATAAATATTCATCACCTCAATTTATAAAACTTAGGTTGATCATATAAGCGCAAATATCAAACTCAAATTCACATTCACTGTCATCTAAGAAACAATAATCCTAATTTATCAAATTTATGATAATATAAACTTAAATATTGAATTTTGAATCATAGATCATCGAGACACAATATCATCAGCCCAATTTATTGAATATTGGATCATTTAGGTTCAAATACCGAATTTCACATCCAAGATCCTCAAGGCACAACACCATTATCAAAATTTATCACAGTTTACGGCCCTCTAGTGCAAATATGAAATTTAACATCCGTAAGCACCAAATCACAATACCATAATTTCAATTTCCTGATCTTAAGATCATTTATGCTCAAATCAATTTCCGCTTTCAAGGCCATAAGGAACAATATCATCATCTCAATTTATCAAAATTATGATCATATAGGCTCAAATATCAAGTTTCACATCCATAGTGATCTGACAACAAACATTCCAATTTTTCAAATTTAAGATCATATAAACTTAAATATGGATTTTCTCCTCTATGGCCATCAAGACAAAATACCATCATCTAAATTTACCATTATAGATAAAACTTCCTTTTGTGCTTCCATTAACGGCCATTGTGACATGCATTTCAAGTTATGAATAGATATTCATCACTTCAATTTATAAAACTTTGGATGATCATATAAGCACAAATATCAAATTCACATTCACTATCTTCTAAGAAACAATAATCCTAATTAATCAAATTTATGATAATCTAAACTTAAATATTGAATTTTGAATCATAGATCATCGAGACACAATATCATCAACTCAATTTATTGAATGTTGGATCATTTAGGTTCAAATACCGAATTTCACATCCAAGATCATCAAGGCACAACACCATTATCAAAATTTATCAGAGTTTACGGCCCTCTAGTGCAAATATGAAATTTAACATCCGTAAGCACCAAATCACAATACCATAATTTCAATTTCCTGATCTTAAGATCATTTATGCTCAAATCAACTTTCGCTTTCAAGGCCATAATGAACAATATCATCATCCCAATTTATCAAAATTATGATCATATAGGCTCAAATATCAAGTTTCACATCAATGGTCATCTGCCAACAACCATTCCAATTTATCAAATTTAAGATCATATAAACTCAAATATGGATTTTCTTCTCTATGACCATCAAGACAAAATACCATCATCTAAATTCACCATTATAGATAAAACTTCCTTTTGTGCTTCCATTAAGGGTCATTGTGACATGCATTTCAAGTTATGAATAAATATTCATCACCTCAATTTATAAAACTTTGGATGATCATATAAGAGCAAATATCAAACTCAAATTCACATTCATTGTCATCTAAGAAACAATAATCCTAATTTATCAAATTTATGATAATTTAAACATAAATATTGAATTTTGAATCATATATCATCGAGACACAATATCATCACCCCAATTTATTGAATATTGGATCATTTAGGTTCAAATACCGAATTTCACATCCAATATCATCAAGGCACAACACCATTATCAATATTTATCAGAGTTTAGGACCCTCTAGTTCAAACATGAAATTTAACATCCATAAGCACCAAATCACAATACCATAATTTTAATTTACTGAGCTTAAGATCATTTATGCTCAAATCACTTTCCGCTTTCAAGGCTATAAGGCACAATATGATCATCCCAATTTATCAAAATTATGATCATATAGGCTCAAATATCAAGTTTCACATCCACAGTCATCTGGCAACAACCATTCCGATTTATCTAATTTTAGATCATATAAGCTCAAATATGGATTTTCTCCTCTATGGCCATAAAGACAAAATACTATCATCTAAATTTATCATTATAGATAAAACTTCCTTTTGTGCTTCCATTAAGGGTCATTGTGACATGCATTTCATGTTATGAATAAATATTCATCACCCCAACTTATAAAACTTAGGATGATCATATAAGTGCAAATATCAAACTCAAATTCACATTCACTGTCATCTAAGAAACAATAATCCTAATTTATCAAATTTATGATAATCTAAACTTAAATATTGAATTTTGAATCATAGATCATCAAGTCACAATATCATCAACCCAATTTATTGAATATTGGATCATTTAGGTTCAAATACCGAATTTCACATCCAAGATCATCAAGGCACAACACCATTATCAAAATTAATCAAAGTTTAAGGCTCTCTAGTTCAATATGAAATTTAACATCCATAAGCACCAAATCACAATACCATAATTTCAATTTCCTGATCTTAAGATCATGTATGCTTAAATCAATTTCCGCTTTCAAGGACATAAGGAACAATATCATCATCCCAATTTATCAAAATTATGATCATATAGGCTCAAATATCAAGTTTCACATCTATGGTGATCTGACAACATATATTCCAATTTATCAAATTTAAGATCATATAAACTCAAATATGGATTTTCTCCTCTATGGCCATCAAGACAAAATACCATCATCTAAATTTACCATTATAGATAAAACTTCCTTTTGTGTTTCCATTAAGGGTCATTGTGACATGCATTTCATGTTATGAATAAATATTCATCACCTCAATTTATAAAACTTAGGATGATCTTATAAGCGCAAATATCAAACTCAAATTCACATTCACAGTCATCCAAGCAACAATAATTTTAATTTATCAAATTTATGATAATCTAAACTTAAATATTGAATTTTGAATCATAGATCATCAAATCACTATATCATCAACCCAATTTATTGAATATTGGATCATTTAGATTCAAATACCGAATTTCACATCCAAGATCATCAAGACACAACACCATTATCAAAATTTATCAGAGTTTAGGGCCTTTTAGTTCAAATATGAAATTTAACATCTATAAGCACCAAATCACAATACCATAATTTTAATTTCATGATCCTAAGATCATTTATGCTCAAATCAATTTCCGCTTTCAAGGCCATAAGGAACAATATCATCATCCCAATTTATCAAAATTATGATCATATAGGTTCAAATATCAAGTTTCACATCCATAGTGATCTGACAACAAACATTCCAATTTATCAAATTTAAGATCATATAAACTTAAATATGGATTTTCTCCTCTATGGCCATCAAGACAAAATACCATCATCTAAATTTACCATTATAGATAAAACTTCCTTTTGTGCTTCCATTAACGGCCATTGTGACATGCATTTCAAGTTATGAATAGATATTCATCACTTCAATTTATAAAACTTAGGATGATCATATAAGCGCAAATATCAAATTCAAATTCACTATCTTCTAAGAAACAATAATCCTAATTAATCAAATTTATGATAATCTAAACTTAAATATTGAATTTTGAATCATAGATCATCGAGACACAATATCATCAACTCAATTTATTGAATGTTGGATCATTTAGGTTCAAATACCGAATTTCACATCCAAGATCATCAAGGCACAACATCATTATCAAAATTTATCAGAGTTTACGGCCCTCTAGTGCAAATATGAAATTTAACATCCGTAAGCACCAAATCACAATACCACAATTTCAATTTCCTGATCTTAAGATCATTTATGCTCAAATCAACTTTCGCTTTCAAGGCCATAAGGAACAATATCATCATCTCAATTTATCAAAATTATGATCATATAGGCTCGGATATCAAGTTTCACATCCATGGTCATCAGACAACAACCATTCCAATTTATCAAATTTATGATCATATAAACTCAAATATGGATTTTCTCCTCTATGACCATCAAGACAAAATACCATCATCTAAATTTATCATTATAGAAAAAACTTCCTTTTGTGCTTCAATTAAGGGTCATCGTGACTTGCATTTATTGTTATGAATAAATATTCATCACCTCAATTTATAAAACTTAGGATGATCATATAAGCGCAAATATCAAACTCAAATTCACATTCACTGTTATCCAAGAAACAATAATCCTAATTTATCAAATTTATGATAATATAAACTTAAATATTGAATTTTGAATCATAGATCATCGAGACACAATATCATCAACCCAATTTATTGAATATTGGATCATTTAGGTTTGAATACCGAATTTCACATCCAAGATCATCAAGGCACAACACCATTATCAAAATTTATCACAGTTTACGGCCCTCTAGTGCAAATATGAAATTTAACATCCGTAAGCACCAAATCACAATACCATAATTTCAATTTCCTAATCTTAAGATCATTTATGCTCAAATCAATTTCCGCTTTCAAGGCCATAAGGAACAATATCATCATCTCAATTTATCAAAATTATGAACATATAGGCTCAAATATCAAGTTTCACATCCGTAATGATCTGACAACAAACATTCCAATTTATCAAATTTAAGATGATATAAACTTAAATATAGATTTTCTCCTCTATGGCCATCAAGACAAAATACCATCATCTAAATTTACCATTATAGATAAAACTTCCTTTTGTGCTTCCATTAACGGCCATTGTGACATGCATTTCAAGTTATGAATAGATATTCATCACTTCAATTTATAAAACTTTGGATGATCATATAAGCGCAAATATCAAATTCACATTCACTATCATCTTAGAAACAATAATCCTAATTAATCAAATTTATGATAATCTAAACTTAAATATTGAATTTTGAATCATAGATCATCGAGACACAATATCATCAACTCAATTTATTGAATGTTGGATCATTTAGGTTCAAATACCGAATTTCACATCCAAGATCATCAAGCCACAACACCATTATAAAAATTTATCAGAGTTTACGACCCTTTAGTGCAAATATGAAATTGAACATCCGTAAGCACCAAATCACAATACCATAATTTCAATTTCCTGATCTTAAGATCATTTATGCTCAAATCAACTTTCGCTTTCAAGGCCATAAGGAACAATATCATCATCCCAATTTATCAAAATTATAATCATATAGGCTCAGATATCAAGTTTCACATCCATGGTCATGAGGCAACAACTATTCCAATTTATCAAATTTAAGATCATATAAACTCAAATATGGACTATCTCCTCTATGGCCATCAAGACAAAAAACCATCATTTAAATTTATCATTATAGATAAAACTTCCTTTTGTGCTTCCATTAAGGGTCATTGTGACATGCATTTCAATTATGAATAAATATTCATCACCTCAATGTATAAAACTTAGGATGATCATATAAGCGCAAATATCAAACATAAAATCACATTCACTATCCAATAAGCAACAATAATCCTAATTTATCAAATTTATGATAATTTAAACTTAAATATTGAATTTTGAATCATAGATCAACGAGACACAATATCATCATCCCAATTTATTGAATATTGAATCATTTAGGTTCAAATACCCGAATTTCACATTCAAGAACATCAAGGCACAACATCATCATCAAAATTTATCAGAGTTTAGGACCCTCTAGTTAAAATATGAAATTTAACATGCATAAGCACCAAATCACAATACCATAATTTGAATTTCCTGAACATAAGATCATTTACGCTCAAATCAATTTCCGCTTTCAAGGCCATAAGGAACAATATCATCATCCCAATTTATCAAAATTATGATCATATAGGCTCAAATATCAAGTTTCACATCCATGGTCATCTGGCAACAACCATTCCAATTTATCAAATTTAAGATCATATAAACTCAAATATGGATTTTCTCCTCTATGGCCATCAAGACAAAATACCATCATCTAAATTTATCATTATAGATAAAGCTTCCTTTTGTGCTTCAATTAAGGGTCATTGTGACATGCCTTTCAAGTTATGAATAAATATTCATCACCTCAATTTATAAAACTTAGGATGATCATATAAGCGCAAATATCAAACTCAAATTCATATTCACTGTCATCTAAGAAACAATAATCCTAATTTATCAAATTTATGATAATCTAAACTTAAATATTGAATTTTGAATCATAGATCATCAAGACACAATATCATCAACCTAATTTATTGAATATTGGATCATTTAGGTTCAAATACCGAATTTCAAATCCAAGATCATCAAGGCACAACACTATTATCAAAATTTATTTGAGTTTACGGCCCTCTAGTGCAAATATGAAATTTAACATCCGTAAGCACCAAATCACAATACCATAATTTCAATTTCCCGATCTTAAGATCATTTATGCTCAAATCAATTTCCGCTTTCAAGGCCATAAGGAACAATATCATCATCCCAATTTATCAAAATTATGATCATATAGGCTCAAATATCAAGTTTCACATCCATGGTCATCAGGCAACAACCATTCCAATTTATCAAATTTCAGATCATATAAACTCAAATATGGATTTTCTCCTCTATGGTCATCAAGACAAAATACCATCATCTAAATTTATCATTATAGATAAAACTTCCTTTTGTGCTTCCATTAAGGGTCATTGTGACATGCATTTCAAGTTATGAATAAATATTCATCACATCAACTTATAAAACTTAGGATGATCATATAAGAGCAAATATCAAACTCAAATTCACATTTACTGTCATCTAAGCAACAATAATCCTAATTTATCAAATTTATGATAATTTAAACTTAAATATTGAATTTTGAATCATAGATCATCGAGACACAATATCATCACCCCAATTTATTTAATATTGGATCATTTAGGTTCAAATACCGAATTTCACACCCAAGATCATCAAGGCACAACACCATTAACAAAATTTATCAGAGTTTAGGACCCTCTAGTTAAAACATGAAATTTAACATCCATAAGCACCAAATCACAATACCATTATTTCAATTTCCTGAACTTAAGATCATTATTTCAATATCGGAATTTTAGTTTAAAAAAAATTAAAACTCCGTATTGAAATCTAGATCATCAAATCAAAATCCAATAGCCACCACCAATGTGCTAACTACGTGAATCTGTAGAATTATTAACTGTAAGGCAATCCAAATTGACAGCCCCTTTCACTCCTTAAAATGTGTTGGTGCCTGAGTTAAGGAACCTCGTATACAATGTGGGAAGTTATCACTAACGGTTTTTTTTAAATGAAGGTATACCAACTTCTTGGTGATATTTAATTAGAATTCAATGATTCTCGTCGTAAATATTCGGAAGCATCTTATGATTTGGATAATGCAACAACAAAAATAAAATACAATGTGGGTGATGTAGAATTTACCACCAAGTGCTAGTGACAAGGTTTTCCACAAGCAAGTCGGGGATCATTATCATTTACAGTGTCTCTGGAAAGCAGTTTCACTATGAATCAACCAATTCATGATACATACAAAAACACTTTGTTTCTTGACCCTTTAATTGTTAAAGAAGAGCAACAACAAAGAATATAAATTGGAATGCCAAAATGAAGAGAAGTGATTCACTCGCTCATATCATCAAAGCCCAAAGCAAAATATAGAATGAGGCTACTTTCCCACCCCTACTAAGAGTTCCTAAGTATGCATATGGAAAACCATCAAATTTTTCACATTGAGATGTGTACTTACAGACATGTGTCGTTCCGATATACATTTCAGTAAGTGTGAAAAGAAGCGCTTTTTATATGATTGAGGAAAGTCCAAAGCACATAAACTAACTTAAAATTGGTGAATGGATTCATCATGCATAAGTCAGATCATTTAGCCAAATAATCAATTTACAAGAGCTTCTGTTTTTTATATCACAATAAATCATTAAAATCAGTTACTTTTGTATTGGAGGAAATCTGCGTATGATCTTTATTTTGACTAATAATATATACTAAACATAAAAACTATTTTATTAAAGATTATATAATATATGATTAAAAATACAAGATGAAACATATGAGGTGAAGAGGACAAAAATAAGTGTGAAACATCCTAATCATGACATCTAATTTTCAACAAACAAGCAATCATGCCATGAATTGCGTGTAAATCATGTTTAGAGGCGGTGGTGAATACTTGAACCCAAAGAAAATGGCTTTTTAGATAATGTAAACTAAAAAGTAATACCAAAAAGACAACATAAAATGAGTCATATTTGCGGAGACCAAAAGTATATTTAAGTCAAAATAAAATAACATTCTTTGGTATAAATGAAACCAATAGCTATTTTTACAAATGCTACATTCAAAGTTGAATAAAACCAAGCCAAACAAAAACACACAAGAAAATGAATCAATTTGGTGTCATGGAAAGCTGATTTCAGAATTCTATAAAACTTCGTAAGATTAACTTAATATTTTTAATTGGAAAGTGAGTTTAATACATTGTGAAAAACCTAACAATTGAGCAAAATCACTGCATAGATGAAAACAAAACAACAAGATCCATGGACAATAATCTAGAAGCATACCTGAGACTTGAGGGGAAAACACATGAAGATTTTGATCAACATAATATATTGAAAGCACAATCTATTAATTTCTGAAGATTTTCATCACCAACCACATTACATGAAAATCTACAATTATACTGAAAATTACTTCAACATAATAGCAACTGCTTATAGAGAATCACATTAAAAAAAAAAGGAAATTTGCAGGACACACTTAGCCTCGAATCTAACATTAAAAAAAAAGACTAAATGAAAAGTCACTGCAATAAATCAAGCATAGGAAAACGCCATAGCTTGATCATCTTCAAAATCAAATACTAATTAACAAACATAAAGCATAATCTTATTTACGAGTTCTTAGCCATTCATGAAAAAAGTTTTGATAATACATGCATCTAATTTACAAGAAAATGAGAATAGACGAAGACTGAAATTACTTCCCTCCACAAAATACCATATAACTTCTTGAATTTACAAAACATGAATTGAAGTCTTCATTTAAATCAAAGGATATGTAGCCACATAAACAAACCTGTACTTAGTTTTTGCTGCAGGTACTATATGTACAATCTTTGAGCCAATGAAAGCTGAAAAGGACATAACAGAAAATCCATCAGTTATGGGATTGACTCTACTATCTTTTCAACACATTCAAATTATTCTTATACAAAATATGTTGAAGAGTACAAACTACTTAACCGCTCCATTTTTTAATAACAGTGTGTGTTGCACCACCAAGTAGCCTTCTCACCACTAATAACATGCTTTTAGTTCCTCAAACTAAGCGAACATTATTTAAGGACTAAAAACATATAAAATTTAAATAGCAACTAATCGTTAAAAAATAATAATCATGTTTTCGGATAACTAAAGGATATCTAACCCCTTTTAAACTTCTCCATAAAATAAATCTACATTCTGCACATCTTTCTCTCAATTCAGCTTTTTCATATTCTTACTTCTCTAATATGGGCTTAATGTTGAAGAGGCAATAGCGATATCAAGTCCTGTTTGGATAAACAACTCAATTAAACGTTTATAGCATAAATGTTAATCATATAAGTGCTTATATAAGCTATTTCTATAACAAAAGATACAATAAAGTCAAATTGTTTTCATAAGCTCTAAATTAGAGCCTCTAATCTAATTTCATACGCTATCCTAAAGAGCTTATGTTGAAAATAACTTATTGACATGACATAAGTATTTTCATGAGCTCTCCCAAACAGACTTACAAGTTACAAATACTTATGCTAATACATAAACTCAAATTAGCTAATCTTAATAGGCCCTAAATCCTACTGGCTTTGATAAGGTTAACTAAATAAGAAAAAGAATGTTCAAAAGCTAACCTTCAAAGTGAGTAAGCTGATAAGATTTGATCTATTAGAAGGTTTTTGATCCGGTAGAGAGCTTGCAGTACCAATATTAGTGACAAAGAGCTCGTAGAGACCCGTTCTAAATATCAACATCACCATTCCTACAAGATAGACATCTAGAAGAACAACGAAGTAGTAGTTAGAAGTAAAGAAGCACAAACAAGTCCTCTTAGAACAATGACAAGACTAACACAGAAGAAAAAATGAAAATAACTCAAAAGAGCTTTCACATATATGATTAAACATATATAAAAGTTACTGTCCATAATGATAGGAAATTGGAACAATGACTGGTATGTGATGTTGCACTTCTCCTCTATCTTACACAAACATTTGTACTCTTGAAAACCAGTGAAACTTCAAAGAGTGGTAAAAATGTATATTGAAGTTCAAATAAAATAGTAAGAGATAAAAGCAGTGTTAAATTGATAATTGCATTACCACATATTTAAATGAAGCATAGATAAATCTATAGAACATATTAAGGTGAGTCACTAAGGCGGTAAAAAGAACTATTAGAATAAAATGTTTAGTTCACATAGAATGATCCTAAACTCAAGAATTTTAAAAGAATAAATATATCAAATGTATGTCTTCAAAGTCTCAATCATCAAGGTTAAAATCTTGGGAAGTTGTCTCTGCAAAATAGAAAAATATTTCATTATTTTCCAAAGCTTAAATTAATGAACTAAAGCATATTTGAGAGCTGTCAGCAATAATCAAAACTTGAGATAGATCGGATGGCTTGCCAATTGCATTCATAGCTTCGATGCTCTGCAAAAGATTTAAAACAACAATGTAAAGTGGAAAAAATTTAAATACAACATAATTTGATTCAAAGCTACTTGAAGTATCATTTTTGCAGCCAAAACATATTGGTTTCCTTTCCTGGGCCAAAAGTCTTCAACCTATAAGAGAATCATCACACAATGGTGATAAGACGTTAATTATTCATAAATTGAAGTACTAGAACTTAGTTTTTTTTTTACAAGCTTTGAATCCAAGGTCTCCAAGGCGCAATACTATTTATCCCAATTTATTAAATTTAAGATTGTCTAGGCTAAAATACCGAATTTTGCGTCGAAAGTTATCAATGCACAACACCATCATCAAAATGTGTCAAATTTAAGATCTCTTTAGGCTCAAATATCAAATTTGGCATCCAAAGGCATCCAGGCACAATATCAGCATCCCAATTTTTCAAATTTAAGATCATATAAACTCAAATATCAAATTTCACATCTAATGTCATCAAGTCACAATAGTATCATCTCAATTTCTTGAATTTATGATAATATAGACTCAAATGTCAAATTCACAATGAAGGTCATCAATACACAATACCATCATCCCAATTATCGAATTTATGATTAACTAGGCTCAAATACTTAATTTCACATCCAACTTCGTCGAGACACAATACTACCGTTCCAATTAATTGATTTTAGGGTCATATATGCTCAAATAACATGTTTCACATCAAAGTCATCAAGGCACAATACTATCATCCAAAATTTTCAAATTTACAGCAATCCGACTCAAAAATCAAATTTCACATCTAATGTCATCAATGAACAACACTATTATCCTCAATTATCGAATTTAAGATTGTTAGGCTCAGTGCTACCATTCCAATTGATTGATTTTAGGATCTTATGAGCTCAAATATTAAGTTTCGCATTAAAGTCATCAAGGCACAATACTATCATCCAAAAATTTCAAGTTTACTGTCATCTAACTCAAAAATCAAATTGCACATCTTATGTCACCAAGGAACAATACTATCATCCCAATTTATCAAAATGATGACTAACTAGGTTCGAATATCGAACTTGCATAAGATCATCGAGGTACAACACTATCATCTCACTTTATTGAATTTAAGAATATCTAGTCTCAAATACCTAATTTTGTATCCAATGTCATTAAAACACAATATCATCATCCCAATTTCATATTTAGGAACATTTATGCTCAAATATCAATTTTTGATTTTAAGGTCATCAAGGCACAACGCCATCACCCCAATTTATAGAACATAAGATTCATATAGGCTCAAATATCAAGTTTCACATCCATGGTCATCAGGCAACGAGCATTCCAATTTATCAAATTTAGGAATGTCTAAGCTCAAATATCAAATTTCCTCCCCCTCTAAGACCATCAAAGCACAGTATCATCATCTAAATTTATCATTATAGATAAAGTTTTCTTTTGTGCTTCCATTAAGGATCATTGTGACATGCATTTTAGTTATGAATAAATATTCATATTGAAGTTGCATTTAAGACATTAGCATACCATCTTGAATTTATATGAATAAAAAATTCATATTGTAAGCCACATTTTAGATAAAGAATTCATCTCCCCAATTTATAGAACATAAGATTCATATAGGCTCAAATATCAAGTTTCACATCCATGGTCATCAGGCAACGAGCATTCCAATTTATCAAATTTAGGAATGTCTAAGCTCAAATATCAAATTTCCTCCCCCTCTAAGACCATCAAAGCACAGTACCATCATCTAAATTTATCATTATAGATAAAGCTTTCTTTTGTGCTTCCATAAAGGATCATTGTGACATGCATTTTAGTTCTGAATAAATATTCATATTGAAGTTGTATTTAAGACATTAGCATACCATCTTGAATTTATATGAATAAAAAATTCATATTGTAAGCCACATTTTAGATAAAGAATTCATCTCCCCAATTTATAGAACATAAGATTCATATAGGCTCAAATATCAAGTTTCACATCCATGGTCATCAGGCAACGAGCATTCCAATTTATCAAATTTAGGAATGTCTAAGCTCAAATATCAAATTTCCTCCCCCTCTAAGACCATCAAAGCACAGTACCATCATCTAAATTTATCATTATCGATAAAGCTTTCTTTTGTGCTTCCATTAAGGATCATTGTGACATGCATTTTAGTTCTGAATAAATATTCATATTGAAGTTGTATTTAAGACATTAGCATACCATCTTGAATTTATATGAATAAAAAATTCATATTGTAAGCCACATTTTAGATAAAGAATTCATCTCCCCAATTTATAGAACATAAGATTCATATAGGTTCAAATATCAAGTTTCACATCCATGGTCATCAGGCAACGACCATTCCAATTTATCAAATTTAGGAATGTCTTAGCTCAAATATCAAATTTCCTCCCCCTCTAAGACCATCAAAGTACAGTACCATCATCTAAATTTATCATTATAGATAAAACTTTCTTTTGTGCTTCCATTAAGGATCATTGTGACATGCATTTTAGTTATGAATAAATATTCATATTGAAGTTGCATTTAAGACATTAGCATACCATCTTGAATTTATATGAATAAAAAATTCATATTGTAAGCCACATTTTAGATGAAAAATTCATCTCGTCATTAAATTTAGAGTCATCTCAACATAACACTGCAAATTGTCTTAATGATTCATATTGCAATGGTTCAGTATCAGCCTTCTTACACATGAATAATAATGAATCATCAAGATTATAGGATCTTGGATAATAAAGAATAATATATCTTTTTTCGTTTCTGCATCTCTCTTTCTAATTGAAGCAACCATGGACAAAGATACATGAATCCAAATATCAATGTTTGTGACTGTCAGGGTCATGTTTTTTAAGCAACAATTCAAAACAGATGTTTAGGTTTCGAATAATTCAGATTTGTGGCAATTAAACGTTCTTAATTCCATTTCAAGAATGAGATGTTACTGTCGCGAGCGAACATGAAATATAAAGAAATCCAAAGCATAAAGGATCGAAAACGGAAAGAGCTAGAAAAATCATTGATAAAGACACTGAAAAAATCAAAAGAAATAAAATTCAGACGAGTTTCAGTGTAAAACATGAGAGAACTGCAGATTAATATGATAGAAGGTCCAATCAACAAGTTTAAATTTGTTTTTTAGTTTCTACAAACTTCTCCTTCTAATGGAACATCAAAAACTTGAATTCATAGTTTATGCCTCTAATAGTTTGTTTTCCAAAACAATTGAAATTCTAGGGTCAAGATTACAAGAATTGAACGTTCTTGTTATAAAAAATTTGAACCAAAGTTTGAAAGATTGAATTCGTGATAAAGATGAAACCGTGGAGAGAGATCGAATACAGACCAGCGAATGAGAGGCAGATTCATCAAGAAACTCAATTTTCTTCGGTTTCGTCTTCTCTCTTTTTCTTCGGTTGTGATCAGTGTTCGATCGTATTTATAAGTTAAAGGAAACGTGAAGTAGTTTTTTTCTTTTGCTTTATCTTTACGCATTCTTTAAAAAAAAAATCTTTACGGATTCTTAAACTAATATGTCTATTTATTTTAATATGTTTATTATCACCTAAGAAATAGTAATATGTTTATTTTCATTAAATTTAACTGATAAAAACAGTTTAATTATATATGATCTTTAAATTTGTTTTAGTTTATTTTAATTGGATATCAAACTAATTTAAAAAAAATACAAAATAATAAAATATATTGTATAAATCATTTTATTGATAGGAAAATAATCTCAATTGTTAACTAAAACCGGTCAAAACTTTACAAGCATATCTATTTTGAACTATAAATAATAAATTTGAAAAAAAATTGCCTCCAAGAGTTTAAAAGACAAAACCTAGGACTAAAAATGTTATGTGCAAATAAAAGTGTTTAATAGTGAGTAATTTCATTGGTTAAACATATATTCTCTATCCACAATAATTGAATCATTTATAAAAAAAATTGATTACCAGTAAACTAAACTAAATAAGTTGACATAAACTAAATAAGAATTCGAAGTTTCAAACATGTCCCTTGAGGTTTTACAAGTAAGTTGACATAAATTAAATATAGAGAAAAATTAGTGTCTCGGGTTTGAACAAACACTTAAACATATCAAAAATCCTTACAATTAACTACTATATGAGCTATACTTATGAGAAATATAATTGATTTAATTACTATTGAAAAAATTTTGTTGACTTAAAAATTATATTTCTTCAAGAATAATAAATAAAATTAATTAAATTAAAAAAGAGCTTTAACTATGAACTTTAATATGAATTTGATATTTATATTGACAATCCTATAAATTCAAGGCTCATATATATTTATATATTAGGTCTTGAATAGAATAGAATATTCACTCACTGTGATTTCAAATTTACACTACACTCTGTGTATATACGCAGTCGGAGGGAAAGAACATCACCAAGAAGAATGCGTTACCTGAGAGAATCTATCACCAACCTAACCAAGGTTTCCATCACCATCACCAAGCATTTGTTATCGAAAAAATTATATTATTTTTTTGCCATTGTCGCTCCAAACTGTGCTCGGCATCTTAACCGCGGGCTCCAACGGTGTGTTTGGTTGAACAATCTCTATCTCTTTACCCTTCTTTCAAACAAATTGTTTCTAATTATTATAAAGCTACAATCGCATGATCAGTTGATTTTCAAAAAAAAAATTTGAATTGGGTGTAGTGGGCCAAGAAAATTTGAATTGGGTGTGAGTGGGCCAAGAAAATCAGGGTCAACTTCAAGTGTTATATAGGATCCATCAACTTTGACAGATTAAGCCCAAGTCGGACCACCCCCAAGTATAATCATCAACATGAGCTCCACAATAATCCCCCTTCATAACATCATGTTTGATGGAACTCAATGCAATAAAGGTAACTCTTCGGAGAGCTACACATCACAAACAAATTTCGAACACACGGGTGTTAATTCACAACATCAGAAACAACTTTGTTTACTCTATAGCATGATTTCTCACAATGCTTGATTTAATTTCATAAAAAAAATGAAACAAGAAAGATGTGCGTGGTTGGGTTAAACTAATGCTGGCGTGAGGTTAAGTTTATGTTTTTTTTTTTTTTACATTCTGGGTTGAGTTTAGAAGATGAATGGGGAAAAAAATGACAACAGACTAAAATACAGAAATGAGGTTGATGACAACTCACTAAAATTTGCCACATCAAATTTTTTAAACAAAACAAATCAATTAGTTAGAGACTAAAAAATTAATGGTTTGAGAAATTACGGGTGCCAAAAAATACATAAACTAAAAATAAAATACCTTATATTTACAAGAACCAAAAATATAATTAAGCATAAATTCTATCTCTTCCTGTTCTTATAGTTTCAAATACAATCGAAATGATAAATTCCAGCTTTAGAATTATATTAGTAGTGCATCTAAGCCAATGACAAATATGCCCGCATTCAATTAACTAAGAAAAAAAAAGTCTGCTCCGCTCCAACTCTTTGGTACAGTAAACAATCGGTGTGAATCTCTGGTATCAGGGCGAAAAATCACCAAAACTAATGCTTTTATATTCCTTATCTCAGAGGTCAAGCCTTACTCTAAAAGCTAAAGCTATAAGCTCAAATAAATGGGTAGACATAATTATTTAATCGCTTTCATGACACTTGAAAAAAATGTGCCGAAAATTATTTGCTTCTGCAACCTTTTGGATCTGAGTAAATAAAAAGGCTAATTGATGGCAGGCTGCTAATGTGACAAATATAAATTGTATGGCACATCAAAGCTTCGGAAATTCACATATTTGTTAGAAACAAATACCATCAGCTTCCATGAACCGTTCATCCAAGGATATCTGCAGGGTCATTGATCTCCTGTAATATCAACAAAAAAGTGTGATTGTAAGAAAATTAAAGGCTGAAATAGTCATTCATGCTTGAAAAATAAAGGCTTCAAATGATGCTTATTAGTCAAAGAATGTCAAGGAATCATTCAGCATGCCAAAAGGCATTCATTTCATGGATACCTACTTTGCTCTCAGAAGCATCATCCACTTATTTAATATTTGTCAGCTCAGTGGTTCTTGTTAACAATACACTGAATCAAGTATGTTCCACTAGTGTAGTTGAACTTGTGTTCTCTGATTGCATTGATGTATTGCATCAACGAGTATGTGCAGAGAAGAAACCACAGTTTAAGGAGAATATTGAGAAAAATGAGGCTAACAAGGGGATGGAATTTGTAGAATTTTCAACTGCAACAACAGGACCACAAGGAAGGATCGCTGAAACTGTTATGAATAAGGCAAAAGATGGGAAGGACAGGTGCTGGAGAGAGGTAATCCAGAAATCCAGCAAGGTTTTCAGAGAGCGGGGCACCTTGAATAGCCTACAGCTCAATTGTCGTCTCATCTTAGCTTCAGTAACAACAAATTTCAGTAAAAAATACAGAGATATGTTCGTTTTATAACCAGATTCTGTCCATTGAAACTAAGCCTGCTCAAAATTCACATGCTTAAGGTAGTCTGTGCTCTTTAACAACTGAGGTCAGAAATTCTAGCTCCTGAAAAAGCAACTTACAGCATTGAGGGATACGGGTTGCATGAGGAATTTGTTCAACAATTCGACAAGGAATTAAGAATGGAAGTCTTGGGGAAGCACGGCCCTTCCTCAGACAGGGATATGTTTAGAGAAAAATTTGATGGGACATTCCTCTGACAGTGCAATGCACAGTTAGAGGGGGAGTTTCTAAATAGTTCTAGACGCTAAAGTTTGTCCGTGAGAGCATGGAGTTTGGCTGGTCAGGAGTTTTTGGGAATAACCGTATATATTAGGGTGACCCAAACCCAGGATCCATGACCAGGGCACATACTTGAATCTTAAAAATGGCAGAACTTCCACGGTCCATGGATACAAGCTCTGCTGCAAGCAACACATCAAATTCACAGTTTAGGAATAGGGGGCCACAACATCCACCATACAAATAGTTTGTTAGGAGGAGAGAAGGACAATGTTTTCAATGTAACCAACAATTTGGGCCACTGCATAGATGTCCTAAAAAAAGTTGAGGAGTTTTGGAGAAGATGCCGATAGATGAAAAGAAAAGAGAATTAATGGGGCTGATTTGATGGAATCAAGTCAAATAATGACATGCTTCAGCATTTCAACCATGAGGATAAGGTTGCTTCTGTACTTGGAGGCATTGGTAGATAAATAAATAAAAGGAAGACTTGATCTCATAGAACATTGACATTTACCCTTTTAATAAGTGGCAGTTATTGGTATTATAGGATAAACAGGGTGTACGGTGTATCAAAGTTATTAGATTACATTTTGATTTTTCTGTCAGTATGTGGTTGTTGGATGTGTTGAATAAATTCAGAATCGGTGTGATAAATTCTTGATTCCAAGTGTGTGTGGGTGGGGGAACAAGAGTTGACTAAGTTTGAATCCTGATTGGGAGATAGTTGGAATTCTACACGAATATCTCACAACTAAGGACTCTGCTTCCAATTTTCAGTTTCTTGTGATTATTCAAGTAGACAGCTCCAACCCCAATCTTCTGGTTAGATGGAAATAGTAAGCCGAGCATCTGCCCACACACCGACTCATGCAAGACCCCTTTCCCCACAAAGAGGACCAGAGAATGGATAAATTTTTAATGCTGCCATTCTCCATCAGATGTCTGTGATTCCAATGACATTTCCCATGTTTTGATCACGAAACATGATACCAAAGATACATTGTATACCAGTTTAAAATGAAACAAGTGTTTTCAACACATCTCACCCAGGAACCACCACCCAATAAACAATCAAGGGTATAAAATCATGGAAAGGAGAAGTCACGCTAAAAAGAAATCCAAAAGCTCATAATGAAATTAGAATTGTACCTTATTCTCAATTACCACTCCATCTGGAATTTCCAATTTCAAGCCAGGTTTTGCAACAATAGTCACGTGTCCCTGATAGCAAGTGAGTGTAAAGAGTCAGGTAATGCAAATAATGAAAACTCATAAGCCTTTCAACAAATCCATATGACAGAAAAGGTAGATATCAGGTTTCCACTTGTGCAAGTAATTCTTGCCAACAAGACCGTAGACCATGCTTGGAAGCACTTAGGTCTTTGAATAAGCTTCGATATTGTGTTACAGTTTGGAGTTTTTGACATATCAAACAATACATTTTTTTATGACTTTAGATTCTTTTCTCAATCTTTTAGTAGTGTTGAACTTTCATTCCAAATGTAGCAAGATCAAAATCTAATAGCAAACAAAAATCCCCTCTGACACACCATACATCTCACTTGCGAATGAAAAAAAGAAGGGAGGGGGCAGATAAGGCATGCTAACATGTTACCATCATATATTTTATTTTCGGAAGTACAAAAGTAAAAATAATAAAAATAAAAGTCAAGCTTGTGTAGACAAAGCTTTCCCTGATATTCAGAGTGTAGTCCAGACGCTCCAGATAACTAAAGGGAATTCAGAGCAACTATTCAACATGGCACATGACTAACAGGAAAAGGAACCTATATCATACCTTTAAAGTAATATTAGCTCCAAACCACACATCACCTCTCACAATCAAACTATCCAACCCCGTGATACTTGGAATGGATCGGAACCGACCTTCAAAGTCACCAATCTGAGAATGGAATATAATACCATATACAATTCATAAGAAAGGGAATAACATGGAATAGGTAAGACATGACTTCAGAAAATTTTCACCTTTTCAAATTCCGGTCCCAAATCAATCACGGGATTTAAAGGGTTGGTTCTAGCTGGATTACGAATTAAAACACCTTCTCTACGAGTGTATAGGTCTGACTGCAAGATTGCATAATTGGAATGAGGGGAGGTCAGCCGTGTACAGCAACGTATATTTTTCAGTAACAGATTTTACATATACATTAGGTCCGCTACCTGTAGAAGCAGTAAATCCGATGTTGCATCCAAGGGAAGAAAGCGAGATTCGGGTATTGAGACACCAATTACACTCTCAAAGAACTGGAATACAAAAAAGATGATAATATATTAAAAACCCCAATTAGGAACTTCATATTTAACCAAAACAAGCTTCTGTAATACCAACAATAGTTTATCTTAACTCATTTTTTCTCTCTAGGATAAAAACGACATTTTGATTAATGACATTACTCAATATTTATTTTAGTTAAGCTTGTAAAAAAACACGAAATGTTATCAACTAGTTTGAGCTAAGGGTTGAAGGAGTTAAAAGACCAGGGTTTAAATCTTGGTGAAGGAGAAAATATTAATATAACAACTAGTATACTAACATCTATAAAAAGTAGTATAAATTTTTTTTTCTATATACTTTTTTTGTTGTATTATATTTCTGGTCCTCATTGTTTTAGTTTCTAGAAATACACAACAATGATGACTAAACTGAAAAACAAATTTACTATAGAGACCGTTTTCGGGAGAAATTAATTTACATAGACAAACAAAAAGTACTAGTATGTTACAGGGACCAAAAAAATATTTAGTTCTAATAAGATTCTAAATAACAAAAACTCTCCTAATTGGCTAATTCGCGATGCAAATTGCATTTAAAGTATTGTCCATCTCTTAACCCCGCCTAATGGTTTTCTAAATTGTCTGGGGTCTTTTCTTATGTTTACCCAATGGCGTTAATACACTCATTAAATATGAAATAATTGAAGCAGAAAAAATCATATGATACAATGAGAAGAATCTTGTATTAAGAAAAAAATATCTAATTCTAAACAGTTGTAATTTAAATTTCATATACAAAACTAGATTAATTAGTCTTACATTTAGGGCTGCAATTACTAATAAATACTATGTCTCAAAATTAAAGCAGTGATCTTATTCTATAACTAACTAAAACATAAATAAAAGTAAAAGAACAAACACAAAGCCACCACAGAGAAGCATAAACAATAATGAATATACCTGTACTGCCGGTCCAGTATCTGTTTCTTGCAGAAGAGTTTGATCATAGTCATTCTCCTGGGAATAATAACCCTTTCAATTCATTGTCAATAAGTTAACTAGAATACTGAACTATGTAGGAATTGTACCTTCAAACTTGAGGGCTTCTTGAGCTTTAGTTTGTTAGAATCAATTAGTCTCTTAATGGCTCTTAAACTCACCCACCTATAAAGAGGGTAAATACATTAAATTTAACACATTTGGCAAACTCAGGTAAGAAATTAAACAAAAACCAGCATTTCACTCACATGTTTGTTGTATCGATGAGTTTGAATTTGTCCTTCAACTGCAATACACAAAACAGGAAAATAAACAAAAATACAAAAGATAAATTTAAATTTTTAAATATTCTCACAAGTCTTGTTGGCAGCCTAATATAAAACTTCTAAAATGATTACATAAAAATATACAAAATACCGCAAATATATGTAGGTTGTGAAAATCAAAAGTCTTACATGTTTATCTTGGTTTCGAGCAATCTCTTGAAGCTGCGTAGATTACAAAACATATAACAGTTAACTCACACTGTTCAAGTTTACTAGCAACAAAATCACCTCACTACCAAATAAGCATTTGACTAGAATTAGTAGGTCCCAATTCAGGACCTAAACCACTACACGTGCAACGGAGCTCACATCAAACAACCATAAAACATGTTTAGCCATATAGGTTATTGAATGAAAATAAAAATTTAAGGGCTTCTTTGATTTGTTTCCATTTCAGGTTTTAATTTTTTTATTACAAAACTGCCAACTTGAGTTACTTGAGTCAATTGGATTCTAATTTCAAGGATTGGCGAAGGAAACAGTAAAAAACCAAATAAGTTGATTTACTGTTTCTTATGCAAAACTTAGGAAATAGGAAACAAACTGAGAACAAGGTGACATATTTTTGTAATTACAGATAAAAATAGAAATTACATGGGCCCTTAACTTACAAGTTTAAAAAGTCTTTGTTTATTGCATGTTTCTTTTCCAGTTTAACATTTTGATTTTCTGATTTTAAAACTCAGATATAGACTTGTATAGCACAAATAGTAAAGAGCATTTGATTTAGCATCAGCAGTTACAAGTCCCAGAACAAATATTAAGGACACTGAATGAGGAGGAAAAAGTCAAGCAAAAGAAAATTATACCTTAAAATTCATTGGAGTTAATATCACATTAAATGTATGGCTTGGTGTCACCTGAAAAAAGAAAAAAAAACGAATCAGGAACCTCAGATGCCTTAAAAAGTGAAGTGCAGTGTTACACATGAACATGATAGATGAAAATAATTTTGTTTTGTTTACCTCCATGCAATAATCAATTGCATTTGTCATCAAATGATTTAGTATACCTACAAAATGTAGTCAAGGTTGACAAAAATCAAAATATGAGTCTCAATGCTCGGTTAGGAAGTTGTGAACTTGTGACCTCAAACAATATTATAGTTCATGATTAAAAGTGTAAGAAGGATACTTGGATCAACGATTGTAGCCACATTGTCTGACTTCATCACAAGGATATATTCCTTTCCCTAAAAAATAATTTGAAAAACATAGTAAGAAAGGCACAAACAAGGGTGAGCACATTCCAAATTTGTACATTTATGAGCCTGTTTAATTATAGCTTGTGTTTTTACTGTCGTGTAATACAATTCAAGAGTCTTACAGATCATGCTTATAATTTTAACCGAGCAGGAAAAACGAGTGATATGAAATGTGCTCAGCTGCATAAAAGACCATACCTGAGACAATAATAAATCAAGGGTTCCATCTATCATTAGTGAACGGAAAATATCACCATCGTCAAATGTATGCCTTCACACATATACAATTAGCAGGTTAGTTTAAAATGACAGTATCATGCAAGCAATTTGCAAGTCATGAAGAAACTAATTTAATACCTTGAAATATAAATGCAGTCAGGTGTTTATTCATGGCTAAATTACACTATTTGTCCCTCAAGTTATTATTTTTATATTTCACTTTGGTCCGTTCAGTTTCTTCATTTCTCTTTGGTCCCTTAAGTTATTTTTAGATTTCATTTTGGTTTTCGTTCAATTTTATCCCCTTTAAGTTACAAACGATTGACACTTGTCATTTCTGTCAAATTTCCATTTGAGTCCGTCAAATGTTTCCTATGTTTCTTTCTTGTTCTTCTTGCTGAGTCAGGAAGCTAATCACCATAACATAATGCCAACTTAGGAAACATTTGACAGACTCAAACGAAAAACAGACAAAAAGGATCAAAGTGTCTTACATTTGTAAAAAATGTACGAGACTAAAACGTATGACCAAAATGAAGCTTTTGACTGGTAGGTATTTTCTAGTTTGTAATTCAATTGCTAAAAAACTTTGGGTACTTTGAAGTATTATGAACACTTTCTCATTTCTTCCTCCATCTAACAATAGGTGTCATTTTAACAAAACAAAATTGTCTCAATAAATGTCATGCACAATTTTCATTGCAATTTGCAACTTTAACTATTTTTTCCTATAGTACCCTTAATTATTGCTATCTACACAACTTTCAAAGCAAAATTATACTTTGCATTAATGATGGTGAAAAATACATCAATAGTTAAGATGGAGTTTGATAAAATGATTTTTCTCTTTCTTCTACTTATTGCATTTCTTAATATGTGTGCAAAAACCTTAATTGACATTCATTGTTTGACGGAGGGAGTAACGTTGAATGTTTGATTAACAATCCAGTAAACAATACTAATCTGGCCACCTATGATTTGCTTCTAGAAAATCCATGTTAGAGGGGTTAACAACAATTTTGAAGTGGTGAATGTGAATATATAATGGTTTCACGACTAATTAAAGGAAATAAAGGAAAATTTAAAGACATTCTTACATAATGTGCACCTAGACCTAATTCGTAGGTTAAAACTATTTGCAGATTAATTTTATCTATTTTTCCCAATATAAAAACATTGATGGAAGAAAGCTCGTATGCCCTTCAACAATACAAAAAAAAAGATGAAGTAAAAATATAGTAGCTTCTCTGACTTGTGGAAGATTGGCGTATGGATCTAAATTACTACTGTTAACAGCTAGGCCATACGAAGGTAGTAGTAATCTAAATATTCTTAAAATGTCCCATTCATTGCGAACATTGAGCGCTAAAACTTAAGATCTCTTACTCTATAAGTGTGCATATGAACATCTATTATTCAGTTTAAGAGACAGATGTTTGAAAGATGACATACACTTCCTCCTTGCTGCTATGTCCACTTGATAAGGCTAACTTTGGATCTTCACCCTATATAGAGTATAATGTAATGATCATGAGAAATCACACATCAATATCAATTCATCCAAAATCCAAAATATGGAACAGATGCAAACCTGCTTAAAAGTGCGCACATCAATGCTTGACTCTGAATACTTCTCCAAAACCTATGGAAGATGATGAAGCTGAAGACTTCAATAAAAGCCAAGGTCATACAATCAAATATGGAAAATGAAATGGCATTTCACCTTTAAAGTACTATCGTGAGTGTCATCTTTGTTAAAAATAAGCAATGGAACTTGGCACTCATACTTGGAGTTGAGGGTCTACAAACAATTGCAACAGTAAAATAATCAAAACCAGAAAAATAGCCAATGGCAACAATATGTGAACGGAAAATGAGTTGCATACACTGTATAAGAAACATAAACAATCCGGACTACTCATAAAAATTTGTAGCAGAATAGTAGCCCTGAAGGAATAAACCAATGACTTGCAGAGGAAAATGATATTGTAATGCATGAGTACCATAACTGATATATTATGTAAAAACATCTGACCTCAATCTGGTTAATGATCAAGTCTAGAAATGTCTGTCCATCACAAATATCTATTGCAGACCTACATGAAAGCAGATAAGTTTAATCGGTGTAAATTCTTCAAGCATGACATTTAGAATAATCCATGGATAAGGAGCGCATGAGCAAACACGGGTGCAAAAAATGACCTTAATATTTTTCAAGTACAAAGTACAACCTATCAAGTTTCAGCAAACCTCTCTAATATTTTTCACATAATTCCATCGTTTGAGTTGATCGATATAGCCAACCCCATCCACTAGTGAGAAAAATCATTTTTATTGATGTTTGTTTGTATAAAAAAGAAAATAAAGAAAGGGGAGAAAACAGCAGCATTGTCATGCAAAAAGGGAAAGGCATGGTACGGTACACAACAGAAGGAACCATTTACAATCAACGTGGATGTGTGTCCCTCAAAATAGGGAAATTCTATATAAAAAATAAACTGCTCAAACAAAGCCAACATTGTCATGCAAAACAGACATAAAATAACATATGCATTACAGTTACAATTTAGTTGAACAATGAATTTGAGGAGTCATATGAATGCTTACTTGGGGTTTTCAAAACCCATATTTCTTCCAGAGGCATGATTGACCTTCAAAACAACAAGCTTATCCAAAAGCTTCTTAGTTTCTTCTATATCTGCTTTCAATGTGAAATTGCTCGGTTCTAATTAAGGCAATAAAGACGGCAGTATAGAAAACAAAAGGCAGAAAAGTTGTCCAATTATGGTTTACCTTCTGGCAAGGGTGCTAAACTATCGTAGGGGATAACAGTGACGCCAACCTTAGCCAAAATATTCTTTTTCTTGTTATCTTCAACTTTGGTAGCTTCATCTCTTTTACATACAATAACAGAATCATTTAAAAGAAGTGATAAAAACAAAACAGTAAAATGAATAAAAAAGAGAGAATGAGAATAGGCAAGGTAGGAGGATACCGATCATCAATTTTGGGATTAGAGAGCTGCAATTTGTTCTTCTCAAGAAGCAGTGTTTTGGTAATCAAATTGCAAAACAAATAAACAAATTGAACAGAAGGATTAACGGGAATGGGATAAGCAATGCGACTGAAAGTATGGATGGGCATTGCAGAATCGACAAGAGCGACAATTGGAATGTTAAGTTTGAAAGCTTCGTTGATGACAGAAGATTTACTCTCAGTGTCGACAATGACGATGCAATCAGGTGGCTGAGAGGGACCGAAACAGAGCTTCTTGTTGCGAGAACGAAACTTCTTAGGGCTGTAACTGTTGGTGAGGAATCCACCAGTGCGCCAAAGAGCGTTGGAAGAAGGACTGTAACAACCGACTTTTTTGGACATAAGTTCGAAGATTTCATCGAAGAGAGGGTTGGTGTTGATGAACATGAAGCGTCCATTTTGACGCGCGAGAGAAGAAATGAAGTTGAAGGCACTGCGCATGCAAATTAAGGTCTTGTCGGAATCGATAATGGCCATTTTGTTGCGGAAACCGTAAGTGTATTCTTTGAAATGATGAGTTGCAACTTGACGGCCAATGTGGGCATTGGTGCTCAGTAGCTTCTGTATCAATACAGAATGGATCGTCATGTTGTTACTTCTTCTTCTTCTCGATTGATTGGAATTGAGAATTGGGAATTGAAATTGGAATCGGAATCGGTCACTGTGATTGTTTGTCTTGCAGTCGCATTAGGGTTTTCTGCTTTTCGCAGGCTACCTCCCTCCGCCCACGCTCGCTCTTTTTCTTTTTTTTTCGTTTTCCTTTCTTATGACAATGCAACGATTTTTTGTGTGTGCTAATTTTACAAAAAAATGAAAAATAAAATAAATAGTTATTATTATTGCACCAAAAGTTCTTATATGTATGACCCTCTAAGAAAAAAAAAATAGTCCCTTTTAATATCATGTTCAAATTACAACAAACATTAATGTCATTTTATAAAGATTTCATAAAATGCCTTTAATTAAATAAAGAGAATTAAAATACAAATTTAATGTTTATTTTTTTATTTTTGTGATTTGTCTAAGAAACTCTTACATATAGAGACAAATATAGTAATAAAGAAAATAATACATTATGTCGTAACACACGTTGTATTGAGTGAAATAATGAGCGATCAAAACAATACAAAAATAAAATAAGTGTAAAAAATATGAAAATGTTATATTTGATGTGAGGATTAGAAAAAAAATACAATTATGAATGATAATATTTGAGAGTTGGGATATCATCTATCATATATGGTAGAAACCCAAATTAGATGATTCAAATTTATAGAGAGTATGTAAATTTTATAGTAACGAGTAAATCAAACGAAGAATAATCAAATTGCTAGAAACAAATGAATAACCTCAACAAACTATTAAGAAAAGACTTAAAAATTAAAAAATTAGATATAGATATGTATATATGTAATGTGACAAAATATTATAGTATCATTTAGTCTATATAGCTAACTCTACTAGGTAGGATAAGACGTAGATGTTGTTTTCTAATTTCATTTTCACTTCAAGAGCTAACACTTAATTTATTTACTTTTTGAAAATACCAAAACACTTTTTTTTATTATTTATGAAAATATATATTATTCTTAATTTGTCTATTATCTTCTCTTTATCACAATTATTCACTTCATAATTTTCCATCAACAATTTCAAATGAACATAAATCTTAAAATATGTTTATTTTAACTTATTAATAAGATTATGAGACACGTTAAGTAAACTCTGATGAAGATGATGAGATACTTAACTAAGTATGTGCAACTGTAAAAATAAATAAAAAGATATTTTGATATTCTCATTATTTTCAAAAATAATGAAGACTGTCCATGTGAAAAGATATATTATTTTTTATTAACAATTAAAATTAACACATTTTTAAAGAATGAAAATGTAAAATGTTTTCAAAAAAGTAAACATCCATTAAAAAATCCAAGTTTTCCATTGTGTAACCATGTAGCATTTAGTTACGTTATGCTTAGGCTACCGCACATAAGGAAGCTTCCCAATCCCATCCCTCCAATTTGTCTTGTACTTTTATCAGACAAGAAATTGAAATCGCTTTTCCAATTCTGAGTCAGAGTCACGGTGACTAGGAAAGTATTAGGCGAAGCACAAAGCAAAAAACAGAAGACATGTGCAGTAACTAGTAAGTGGGTGTGGTAGCAGATCTTAGAATCTTGAGCCTATACATACATCTTTCATCTCATGCCTACAGTAATGCCTCACCATGCTGGCAAGGAAAGTAAGATAAAGAGAAACTGCAATATGTTATACAACTTCACAAAAAAGACAAGCCTACAGAGGACAGCTCCCACCTATTGGCTTCATCTTATTACCATAACCTGGACAACCAGACTCAGTTGGATCCATCAGTTTTGGTGATAGGAGGAGTATTGTCTTCTGGTGCAGATGCCCTTTTCTGGAAAACTGACCCAAGCTGAATTCCTGTACTAGAACCCTCATGAGAACTTCCTTGGCCATTATTGGTCTCTGGTGCCGATGCCCTCTTCTGGAAAACTGATCCAAGCTGAATTCCTGTACTAGAACCCTCATGAGAACTTCCTTGGCCATCAGCTTTTACCGCTTTCTTCTTTTTTACCTTCTGTGCCCAACCAACAAGGCCGTCTTGCACATGCTCATTAAATATTACCCTCTTAAAGTGAGTTCCCATCTAAAATGTGAAAATAGTGAAAGTTAACGCAAAAATGGCAGAATTTAAATTCAGGAAGATAATATGGGTTTCAGTTTGAATATGCAAAGGTACCTGTGTAACAAGTGCATACAGTGGTAGGGTGCTGTAGCTACACAGTACCTGAATAAATACCCTATAACCCCAATATAGAGGGACAAAAATAAGAGAAAACAAAGAAAACAAATTGAACTTGAGATTTCAGAATGTACGAGCAAATAAAGAGTTCATAAATGCACAAAAGAAAAGAGAAGTGTTGTAATCACCCAATAATGAGCCTTGGAACAATGTACCGAATGTGCCCCATTATACAGGAGTCAAATCCATATGTAACCTGAGAATACAAGCTGATAGATTATAATCAACATTACACAACTAAGTCAAAACTTCTATCAACCCCACAGTATGCCCTTATGAAAATGAAAAGAAGAATAAGCAACATGGTTGGGAGACAACATCACAAGTTATGCTTCAAAAGAATTAGCTTACCCATATCCAGAAAAAAAATGCTATCTCAAAAGCATTTTGAAAAAGGATAAAGTGAATCAAGAAGAGAACAACGCGTGGCCGATGAAACCAAAAGTGTTCATCCGATGGTTGTACAACCAAGTCACCTTCTATGGCTGCATGCTTTTCAGCCACTTCATGAGCTAATTGGGTTATTACATGCCCCAGCTTAGTTCCCACAGCAAGCAAAAGCTGAAAGAATGTAAACAAGAAACTATGAAACAAATAAAGCTGGAGATACAAGGTGCAGGGGCAAGAAAGAAATATAGAAAGGATATTCTGAATATAAGAAAGGACAAGAATGAAATAAACAAAGGATATTCTGAATATAAGGCCTGTTAACATGAAAAATTATATGCATAGACAAACATTATTCTTCTATAACCAATAATAATAATAATTGAATAAAACTACAAAAAAAAATCCCAATATATAATAAAAACAGATGTCATTCTTATTCAGATGCTATAAACTAATGGAGTGGAGGGTAACTTTTCTTGCTTAACTTTACCAAGTATAAGATAGGATAATATACTACTATACCAGATTTTTCCATGAGACCAATTTCCTAGTAACAAGTAGCAGAAAAGCAAGGTAAGACATTGGTTTAATAGAACCAAAAGTTTAGTTTTACTTTTGAACAGTATACTTGTTTGAGTTGATTAACAAACTTCATGCAACATTGTTCAATTTTTCCTATCCCTTAACAAAATTAAGACATGAGGGATTTGGAAGCTGAGTAAACTAAATGTGTGGCCATGGAAATGAACAAGAAAAATGAAAAGAGTTTTACTATGGTACTTACAATAAGAGGAAAGAAAGCAATCCAGAAATATGTATGCCAACCTGGAAGAGTAAAGCAGACATCTTAGTTGCGACATTCAAAGTAATGTTCTTAGATAACAAGCAAAACCAAAAGAACGGATTAGTTCAGCTAGTCCTTGGACACATAAGTAAATTGGTAACTATCACTAATCCCCATCATGCTTGAAACTCATCACCAAATCACAAAAATTCTTAAGCTCCTCTTACTTTATCATAGCAGAAAAGTGATCTTTAAATTAACTTCATCAACAAACACAAAGATCAATAACAGTTACTGCATCTGCAAATAAGAATACATGGTATACGAGTACCAACAACATTGGCCATTGTAGATCAGATAATGATAAAAGAAGAAACATGCCAGTCTTGTCACTTCACAGAAGCGTCAGGTCACCTATGTAAGAGCCAATTAAATGGCGACGTGAAAAATTATGAAAACATTGATGCCATGCAATGTATATATTAACATGAAGCATAGCTGTATATCTCAAAGCATACCATTGATATTTAGCAACAAGAAGATGACCACAAAGAGCCAAAGATACCAACTGCAACAATGAAAATAGAATGAGAATTGCTATTACAAAAATCAATAACTTTATGCAATGAGCAAAAATAAAGTTTTCTTGGCACCTAAACTGATGTATATGTATGAGTGTGATATGCATAGAAAAAGCAATTACTTTTGACAAAGTTATTATATGGAATCACTTACCTTATACCAACAACTTGCCTGAAATCATCTTCAAGGGCACGAATCATGTACTTGTGAAAATTAAACTTTGGGTTTGCTTTGCAGTGGGTCTACGACAAAGAAAAGGATATTATTATGACTCCTTTATTTGGAGCCACTGGATAATGGCCAACTAAGAGATTATTTGACAACAAATATGGCACAATAGAACCTTACCATAATGAAACCAAGTCTTAATGTCACATAATCTGACTTAGTCACAGAACCATAAAATTGCTTGAAAAAGGATTGCTGAAAGAAGTATAAGAGATTAGGAGAAAGAAAAAAAAGAAAAGTTAAAGAAAAACATGGCATACATAGACACTCACTTTAGATTAGACTTTGTAAAATTAATAATGTGATGTGCAGTATACACTTAGGATATTGTTAATCCGAATATGTATTCATGTATATATGTTGAAATAAAGAGAGGGAAGGGGAGTTATGGAGAGATGAATGAACTTACCAACCAACCGATTAAAGTAGAGTCTTTGCCGAAACCCGAAAAGCGACCCTTGATAAATTCATGCTGTTGAACATGAGTCAATTTTGGTTTGAGAACTGCAATAAAGAGAAAGAGTAAAAATGAGAAAGATGATTTGCAGAATTATATTGACGGTTCATACAAACATAAAGCATGATTATGAAGGAGTTAGTTACCTCGGTGAGTATCATAGTTCTGCTTTGCAATAGAATCTTCCCAGTGTTTCCACTGACGTATCTATAATACAATAATGACGACAGATCTATATAATGATGAATATACAAGAGTTTATTAATGAATGAATTATTATATATAGAAAGAAATAGGGACTGACTCTTGCGCTTCCAAAAACAACAGTGAGAACGGAAAAAGTGACGTGGACGACGGCGAGTACAAAAATAAAGATGTGGAGGTGATGCAAAGCTTCCAGAGATAATAAAGGAACCTTATTCTGAAAAGGAATGTTAATAGTATATTATAGGATGTGGATTTAGTAACTATAGTAATATGAAAGGGAAGAAAAGAAACCTTGCGAGCGCAGAAAGAGGTTTTAGGATGTTCATCTTCTTCATTGGCGAGAAGGCGCCTAGCAATTCCAGGAAAGGAGAAAGAAGAATAATGTGAAACTTGCTTCGCTTTCTCTTTCTCTTTGAGAGTACAAGGAAGCATGTGGCGCAATACACCAGGCGGAACGCATATTTTGGTAATGCTGTTTTGTGAAACCGTCAGAAGAAGTGAAATAAAACCCAGAAGCATCAACTCTGCAAGTATATAATAATAATTAAAACAAACATTCAATTCAATTTAATTATAAAGAAAAGAAAGTAGTTGCTTATTACCTTCTTTGATCTTCTGGAGAGCTTCGTAGAGTGGCTTTTGATCCTTGCGTTTAAGAAACTTTCCACCATAGTGAAGCAAACGCTCAGCGACGAGGGAAATGGCAACTATCACAGTGCAAACGCCAGCCACAACCCAAGTTGGAGTGAACTCAAGTGTTGTCTCCTCTTCTTCTTCTCCACCACTCATTCTCTCTCTCTCTCTTTCTCTCTCTACCTTTCTCCCTTCTTTATATTACATTATCATCAGTAACAGAGGCGACAATCATTATTATTAATTAATTAAAGTAAAAAACGCGTGAGTGCCAACTGTTCTCTTATCTCCCTGCTAATATCATTGTCAAAAACATAAAGCTATTCGGCCTCTCATATTCTATAATATACACCCCCTACTCCTTGAGTTACAGCACAACTCACAGAATCTTTGTACAATTTTTTTTTCAATAATTATAACATTTTATCTATAAATTAAAAAAAATGTACTAAACAAGTTTTTTTTTACATATCTGACCATTATAAAGGGAATTATTCATAAAATAAATAAAGAATGTTAAAAGGAGATTCATGCATTTTTCGAATTTTATAAAAAAAAATAATATAACCTAACAATTATTAACATTTATTTATATAAAAAAATATTTTGTAAATTATTAAGTTGTTCCATTAAAAATAATATTCCGTAAATTAATAAGTTGTTCCATCAAAATAAATATTAATAGTTGGTATGAGAGGCACATCACTAGAGATCATTAGTTAAAATGATAACTTTGTGCAAAATCCTTTTTTAAAATAGCTGTATTTTGAAACTCATATGTTACTTCGTTAGGAGATCATTTTCCTTTTTCAAATGTCAAATTTTATTTTAGTAATAATTAGTTCCAAAATCTAGTCATTTTTAAACAAATTCCATTGTTTATGTTTAACTATATTCTACCTTTTGAGTGCAAAAAATCACAATCTAATAGATATTGACTTCTGGATTCTTCAAACTTCTTAAATACATTAAAATATGGGGGAAATATCAACATTATGTACTCCCTCGTTAGTATAAAAATACCAATATATTTTTATCTCAAAGCAAAAACTTAACTAATTTTATTATATTTTATACTACTATTGTTTAGATACTCCTTAATTAACTTAGATTACATTTCTCAATAGCTCTTTTTTTAGCTCTTTTTTTTTAATGGAACAAGTTCCTACAAGGAAAATTTTCACTTTGTTTAATTGAATATATCATAGCAGAGGGAGTATATAATACTTAGTGTGTTTGTTTGTGAGATGGACAAAAAATAATTTTGAATAAGTTGATTTTAATTAAAAAAAATCGAATATTAAATAATGTAGGTTTGGATAAAAAAAACAAAAATTATGAGTTAGCCATAAATTTGAATATAAAAATTATGTGAAGTTATCATAAAAATATCATGTTTAAAGTTAAAATTTATTAATCTTAATTTGAAGTTAAAGAGACAAACACATGTCTTCCATGTACATTTGTTAAGAATTCATATAAAGATAAACTCAATTTCAATCCACATTATTCTAATGTCAAAATTAAATTGACGTGCCTCAAATCACTTTTTAAACAAAACACATACTTGATTATGTTAGTGTTAAACATATGGTAGACCTTTTCGTCTTTGTGAACATAAAAAGAGCTAAACAAAAACGTGTTTTTCTACATAGGGAATTTTCCATGCCACTGCAAAGTAGTATATGACAAGTAATCAAAATTGGGTCGGATTTGCTAGTCTAAGAACTGAGAATCGTATTCATATTCGATTCCAATATCCATTAACTCAAGTCTTCCTCTCATAACCCAAACAACTTCCAACTTAATCTTCATGATGTTGAACCCCAACTTTTTCCCAAGAAGTTCGACAACCAAACCATTCTTCCATGGTATTGATAACTCATCTATCTTCTCTGTATGCACAACACACGACCTACATTTTGCAAGAGTCTCCAATATAATAACTATTTGTCCAACACACTACTAGGAAAAATAGTTTTAGCGTCAAAACGAATGTTCACGTTAACAAACAACAGTCGAATAGACATATAAATTTAGTTTATAATGAAATTCTTCACGTCATTTATAATACCGAATATTTATTTTTCAAAGATCCGACATTCAAAATTATTTACCGAAAATTTCTAAAACCAAAAAGGCAATATGTTAATACTATACTGAATATTTTGATTTAATATTCGATACCTATTTTGACGTATCAAAATTTTTTGTTCTCCAAAATAACTAGAACCCATTTTTTTAGTTTTTGAAATCATTGATACATTAACTTTTTAGATTCCAATTTTTAGTTTTTGAAATCATTGGTGCATATTTGTGTACTGGAGTTTTCCTTCACCTTATTTTATATTCCGAATATTCCAAAATTTTCAACTTTTGAGAAAAAAACTTCCTGATTTTCGTGTCAAATGAGAGACAAAATTAAAATTTAGAAAATATGTAGGGGTGGGAAGTAGATTCCTCTCAAAACTATACCATCAGACACATATCAACCACACCAAGAATATATTGGCATTAAAAGGCTCTAGTGTTTATTGGTCTTAACCATCCAATATCAAACCTTCAGACTCCAATAATAAGCAACTCCAAAAGTTTCAGAGTGAATGTGCAGTTTAAGTACTAATATATACTTTAAAAAAATATACATAAGCGTTGTAGAATTATTTGCTTTGTGCCTTAGTCATCAATTGTTTTCTCTCCAGACTATTAGACTAGTTTACGAACAAATAAACAAAAGTTTCCTTATTCCTAGCCTCATTGAAGCATCGAAGATCCACAGTTCTGGGCAAGCTCATTTGCATAGTTTGGTAGGTGTGGAAAAAAAAGAAAAAAGAAAAGGTAATTAGTCTCAAAAGTGCAACAAAAATTGCTTCAAACAATGACCTTTGCATGCTAAACTCGTATCTCAAAGTGAAAGAAGATCCTTACACTGATCATCAAAACCAATCGCAACAACAACATCAAAGGTCGAAACAAAGCGGTTATGGAAGCTCTAATTGCAAGGCTTTTTGCAGGAGTTACAACCATTATAGCATCATATGCAGAGCTTCAAATGGCTCAACATCCTTACAACAATGATTCAAAAACAAGGTGGTCTTTATGTAATTATAATTGTGATGAAAATATATCAGCTGAAAATGAGAATGAGAATAATAAACCAAACCAAACACCTCCTAAATGTAGTCTTCATTTTCAATTTGGAGATTAATTGACTGAGATTAGTAACAACAAAGCAGCTGAAGCACCATTAAACTGGAAATGATCAAAATGATTATGATATATAAATTCAGAGTTCCAATTATCAGGAAAGTGAAAAGCTGTCACAATTCAAATAGTTTTCTAATAGTGAAATTATCTGTCAAGTTCAAGAATTTCCTTCACAACTCTAATGGGAACAGCATGGCAAGTTGCTTAATAGCAACCTATGCTAATTACTCCTAAACAATATATCAAAAGGTTATTTGATGATTTGTTTTGTGCATATAAGAATAATTAGCTAGTAAAAGTAGAACCGTGATCGACGAAACTATGGTAAAAAATCAAGATAATATTGAAAAGTATAACCAGCTAGAGAAGCATAAATAAATAAATATATAGAGCAGATTGATATTAACACAAGTTCTGAACCATAGTAACAAGTGTTAGTACTAATAGGTTATATATTCACCACACAAAAAAACCCTGATAGTAAAAATTAGAATCTTAGTTAGCATAGAATATTGTCATCAAAAAACACTTGGAAATGCAAGTGAGAGAAATACTAGAGAATGTTCCAAAAAACAAAGCATGAATGTCATCCGTCACAGTTAATCATGGAAGTTGAATAATTTGGATTCAAAATGGCGAGGCCACCACCTTGGGCGAGGAAAAGTAATACCCGCAAGTTTTGCAACTTCCAACACAGAAAGACCATTGAGTTGAACTTGAACTTCACCGCCAATATTCTTTTTGGCGAGAAATTGCAATACATCAAAAACAGAAAAATCATCGTTTCCAGATTGAGTTGCCTTATCCAAAAGAAATCGGATTAGTTCAGACATTGGAGAAACTTGTTGACTTTGGAGAATGTTGATATTCTCCTGGCGGGGTTGTTCCATAGCCTTATGATTGGCATGAGGGTCCGAAAACCCTAAATGGGAATCCTGAGTTAAATCAACGAAGCAATGGGGGAGATCGTCAATATCAGCGGCGAGATTAAGAGTACAGTGATGAACATCAGCGTGGGAAGAGGGAATGGGGTGAGTAAGAGGAGGGGAGAGCATGACGAGGTCGGGGAGAGGCGGAGATGGAACGTTGGGGGAGTAGTCTCCGACTAAAGGAGTGTTACGTAAGAGTTCCTCTTGGGAAGAAGATATTTTGTATTCATCAATAATAAAACCAAAAGGATCTTTTTCTTCTTCTACTTCGATATTCATATTCTCAATCCCTTTTTCTTCTTCACTCAATGCTGTCGTTTACTTCCTCTTTCTATCTTACCCACACCACACCACTCTTCTATGTAAATTATTTAACTAGTGGTACTTTCGTCCAAATCAATCCATCAACGTTTACTCTTTCTCTTTCTTTTCCTCCAGCCTTTTTCCCTCTCACACGTAACCTTTTCCTCTTCTCTCTTTTTATTGGTCCCACTTTTTCTTTCTCTTCATCGTTAATGGGAAATAACTTATTTTTTCCTCAATTTTTTTCAAACATATATTCTCGGTTTTTTAATTATTATATCTTTTTAAAAAAAATTAACTAATATATCCTATATTTAAATTTATATATTAAAATGTCTATTTTTTTTTTAGACATTCAGAAGATCACAGCTTCACCTTGCAACTACATGAGGGATAAATTTTTTCTTTTAATAGGAAATCGCATAAATTTTTTCATTTAATAGGAGGTCGCAACTCTGGATGCAAGTATCTACTAGACAATAAAAAAAATTAAAGTTTATACAAGGTTGCATGTCGGAGATGCATAGAATAAAAAATTATCTGTCATGTGGTCGCATCTCAGATATGCGACCTCTTAAAAATAAATAAAAAGTAGGGCATTTTGATATATATTTTTCAATGTAAGGTATAATGGTTAGTTTTTTTTTTTTTTTTGAAAGGGAGATATATATATATATATATATATATATAAACCGCGATTTTTTTTGCATGTATATCCCCTCTTTTTTAAAAACTCCTATTATACTCTTTATTGGAATTTATATATCAAAATGTCCTGCTTTTTTTGACCTTTGAAGATGTCACATCCCTACACCTGCGATCGCATGAAGATGATCATTTATAACTTTCAGTTTGATCTTAACCTCCCAGTATATTAAAATAAAAAATAAAAACAAATAAAAAGGTTATAGATAGTCACATCGCAGGGATGCAACCTTCTATTGTAGGACGAAAAATCATCCTTCATGTAATATTAGGCGGAGATGCAATCTCCTGAAAGTAAAAAAATAATAGGGCATTTTGATATATAAATGTTAATGCAAGGTATAATGGAATTTTGTTTTTTAAAAAATAGAGGATATACATAGGGATGACAATGGGTAGGGTACTACAGTACCCGTCCCCATACGCACGATTTAAAAAAATATTTATACATGTGTCTGTGCTCTATTGGATATCAACTTTAATACATGTACCCTTACTCTTTGGGTACCTAAGTGTCCGTATCTATACTTATTACTCACGCTTTAACTAAAAAGATCGATAATTAAATAATATTGTTGTGATTAAATTTAAAAATTATTCAAATATCTTCAATTCAATCATAAAGAATTATAAACCAAAATATTTTTATAACTCTAAACATTTCAAATGAACACACGTTACAATACACATTCAAATATCTGTAATAATATTTTATAAAGTAGCAAGTCATATGGCGGGATTATTCAAGATTTGTAAAATAAATTGATAGGAAGTTGCAAGTATAATTATAAAGTCACGATTAATAAGACATAACTTTTAGTTTTAAAGTCATAGTTATTTATCTATTTATCAAAATCAAATTTTTAAAAAGTTTGCAAACGTTTATTTTTCTTTTATAAATATTATAGTGGTTCAATGATATCAATATATGTTAAAACATAAAAAAAATAAAATTAATTAAACTAAACACTAATCTAATATAACAAATAAATAATATATTTGTATAAGTTCGGTGTGCGGAGCGGAGAGTGGGTATTATAGTACTTGTACTTATACTCATATCCACTTAATTTTGCGGGTAATTATCTTGTCCCCATAACCATATCCATTATCCGAGTTTTTACCATATCCATTATGAATTTTTTTTTGCGAGTACCCACTAATTTAAATCTAATTGTGATCCTAGATCCTTAGATATACATGGAAACAAAAAACCTGAAAGAACACCGGCAATACATATGCAAAGCAATTATGAAATGTAAGTTTTTTTTTTTTTTCCTTAAACCTTGATTACATGGGAACAGAGAGAGAAAAGTTGAAGTAAAATTGCACTTTTCACTCTTCAATTTTCTAAATCGGTCGATTTTGAACTCTTTAATTTCAAAATAGTAATTTAATCTATTTTCTAAATTGTAGAATTTTTTAAAATTCTATAATTTCGATCTCTATAATTTTAAAATAGTTTTTTTAGCTCTTAACTTTAATTTCTTTTACAAATTAATAGACTATTTAATTTTAACCAAATCGAAGCCCCGTGACCAATATTTTTGATTATCTAGTATCGCGTAGAATATTATTTTAATGTCAACATGTTATCTCATCTTTTTATTCTATAAATGAAATATGAGAAATGCTGACAAATTGCTTTTGAGATAATGCACTGGTTAAAAAACTAAAAATGTAAAAGAAAAATCAATTAAAATTGTATTGAAGTTTAGATTAATATTTGTTAGCAAGCCCCATAAAATGTCTCATTTATTTGATATCTTGATTTTTTTTGGACAAATTATTTGATATCTTGGTGATCATATATGAAATGATATAATAATAAATAAAATGGAATTTGAAGTATTTAATTTGTTAAAAACAAAAACATTGCACAAAATATATTCTTCTACCTTGATGGTAATTTATATACAAATATATGTTTACATTAATATTTGTATTTTCGAAATTAATAAATAATATCAATCTATTAAATCAAATTTTCACTGAATTTTTTAACTTTAAAATAGTTATAAGATGTTATAAAAAATAATAATTATATAAAAATAGTTACTTTTTAAATCTTTTGTATCCGTACAGTTTTGTATAGAAAATAATAATTATATAAAAATCACTAATATTTTTAAAAAATGTACAAATAAATATACATTATAATCATTTTATTAACACATTTTATATTTTTTTTAAATAAACTATACTCGTACACGACATTAGTTTAAGTAATCTACATCTTTTTAAAAATATCTACGCAGACCCAAAAAAAATTATACCAGAAAAATTAATTTGTATTCTCATATTTACACTAAGGCAACACGTAGCCAAAAAAAAAAAGGCAATATGTAAGAATATAGAAATTCTTCATATATTAATTATAGCAATCCAACACATAAAATTCAGAATATTGGGAGGCAGTATACATCTTATTTGACCGTTGATTCCTAAACACAAAATGTTTGTGGGTTTTATTTACAAAGGTGGCTTGACATTTGAGACCGCTTCATGAACAGAACAAGCTAGCACTTAATTATGTTCCAGCAATAAGTTGCACATGATCACTGCTTTTAGATGAATTCTTGTACCAGCTCATGAATTTTGCTATGAATTCTGTCATAATAAATGATAAAGTTGAGTTAGATTCTGAAAATGAAAACTCAAGTGTTGAAATGACGAATAAGAAGACATTTTGTGTGTGCATGGAACGAGTAATAACAAAATATTATATAAGTTGAGTATTAAGATTGACTGCTTTCTGGTAGAGAAACAGATTCATGAAGGAGCGCCTCTTGTGCATTTGATCAAGGAAAGAAAGTTTCTCTTTCAGTTTCATTCCAAGATTAATGTTGAGAGGGCATGATCCTTTTACAAGAGGGAGTTGATTGGACTGTGATCCAATCCTTTTGCTGTCTTGTGCTTCATATGTGAAATTCTATGACATTCTGAGCAATTCTGTGAGCACATCCTTAAAATATTTCCTTCTATCCTATAATTCGGATGTTATGTTATTGTATGAAACTTTGGTTCGATCAAATTAAATCTAAGTCAGACCAATGAGATAACTCATATTGTTGCACGAGAAGTCACATCCTTAATTAGTATCCATATTTTTATTGATATTCTAACATGTATTCACATTATTATTATTATTATTATAAATGAAATTCTATAAACTTTAAGCATGATTGATAAATTTCTTCAAAAGAAAATATTAAAAAATAATATAATATTCCTTTTGAATTTGGAACTTTACATGCATTATTGATATCATTTGTAAGACAAACTTTTGTGATTTAAAAATAGTAAATACTATAAGTTAAAAATAGGAGGTATTTTACCTTCAACTTTTAAGTAGTTCATTGCATTCTTTTTTATTACTTCATTGTTCTTTTCATCCGGTCCTCCTTGTTTGTTTGGAGCATCATGCTTCACACTTTCAAATTTGATTTCACTACCTTTCTGAAATGGAATAAAAAAAGTTACTTCCCGATTTATCAGTGTGGCTTTAAATATAAACAATAAAGCCAAAAACAAATCTATCGAACAGAAAGAAAGAAATGTAAAACAACTACATTACACATAACAGTTTGAGAATTTACATTGTACTCACTGTCAAGTTTGGCAACCCCTGAGCACAATGAGTCATCAACTAAACTCTTTAACTCTGCAACCAAAGTCTGCGTGAACCAAGATAACTCTTATATTGGAATACCATTAAAAGTAAAGAAGTCGTTGTTACAATGATAAAAACACCAGCTCAAATATTACCTTGTAAATAAAGTCAGGAGGAACATCATGAATCATAAGACTTTGAAGCTTTCTACGAATGACATACAACCTATTACAAAGGAGAAATGACTGTCAAGTAAATTGTTCTTCATAAAATAACAAATTTTAACTATAATTTATTTCCTACATGTACTTTGGAGAGAAAAAACAAATTCAATACAACAACAACCATACCAAAGTCAAATCAAGCATTGTTTAAGCTAGAGATCAAACTCGAGTATTTTCGGACATTTCGACTTTAACTAGAGCTAGTTAACCACTTAGAACATCTCCAACTAAAGGTTCTTCATGGTAATAAGCCTAACAACCTACTCAGTAGTTTGTGTGTATAGTAACATCATAATTAAGAAAATCTCTTGATAGTAATATCTGACCTATATTTTTCTTTTTTGGTGAATATAATTGACCTATACTTAAATACTCTACGGATTCAAAATACATAAACAGATTTGTGGTACGATGTTACTTCTTCGTTGGAACATTCAACTATATTTTTATTTTAATAAATTAAATATCTGAAATAAATAGTTATTGCCATAAAAAAAATAGAAATAGAACTAGAAGTTTAGTGGCAGAAAAGGTCAAAACAAAACTTACACCATATATATTAAGCATTTTCCCACCTCTAGTTCAAGAGATAGAACTAGAAGGCACAAATTAGTCTAGTACAAAAAGGCACAATTTACTTACTGTCTTGGACTCTGCTCTCTGATTATATTTTTAGCAATATTCAAAATATCTTCCTCCCATCCAGTTAAAATCAAATCATCGTCGTTGAGGGTATTCCTGCATCCAAAATTAATAAACATTTGAGTATATGAGGTCGTTGTTTTTTGGTCAATAAATTAGATGAGATCACAGTTTGTCAGCTCAATATTTCTCTAGGCATTGCACATTTCTTCCTTATGACCAACTTATCCATTCTTTTAAAAAAAGGCCATTTACCTGTTGGCATTTTTTTCCTTTTTCCATCATACATTTCTTTTTCTAATATTGACAAATTGTTTGGTTCAAATCAAGAAAGAGGAGAAATTTTAACAGAGAAGGGTCATGGAAGGGGAAAATGCTGTCTAAGCTTCAATTAACATTGTGAAGTATCTTTGTAAATGATGATGACTCACTTGTTTCGGAAAGTGGCCTCTAAGGAACGAATGGCTTGATGGAGATTGTTTTTGGACCTCAAAATTATCTTCTCAATTGATTCGGGTGATAATTTTATTCCTTCTTCTTGTACAATATATTCCAAAATCTTGACAATCTATTTATTCAAAAGGATTGGAAGAATATTAAAACTTAATCAACTTTTTTCTAGTTACAGTTAATATGCAAGACGTTATACAAAATGCAGCTACTAAATGATGAGATTATAAGTGATTTGGATAACAGAAGAAATTGAGTAGAGTTGAAATTGTATGATTAGAGGAAATAATGACCTGTTGGGTTGATGGTGATGAAAGGCGTACAGTGGTGCAATGTGATTTGATAGGTTGTAGCCTTGGTTCATCAGAGCAACAAAAAAACAACTTACTACAACCTTTATACTTTTCTAGCAGCCACTTGATATACAACAGCGATTCTAACGATAGCTTCTCCGCCTCATACAAAATGATTGCTTTTTTTTGTTTGAGATATATAAATAAACAGGTAAACATATATATATGTTACTAATTACTTTACTGGTCAATACAAATTAAACAACAGCACCTTTAGCATTATTAGAGTGCGTACCTTGACAGTTTTCTGGGCTACAAGGCAGTGAACTATTTATCACCTTACCATATGTTTCCTTAAATAAATCAACAATCACATGTTTTTCATATCCCTTTGCCTCTGAGAGATTGACCTCAACATGATGGAGTGATTTCTGTAAGCGTAGTTGGAGATTTTCCACCATTTCTCCCTATTGATGTCAAAGGAGATAGGCACTATATGAACTCATCTTATTTCAAAATTATTAAGAGCTTACATGAAAATAAGGCGAGTTCTTGTAAGCTGAATTTAAGAACACTTTGTTTATCATTAATTCATCAAGAAGTTGATTAAAAAGAGAAGATGAAATGGAGGTGATATTAGTGGTAGTGAAAGTAGGCATTACCTTCAATTTGATGTGTTTATATTCTTCTGTGACCTGCCCATTCAGCAGCAAAGTAAAAATATCATGTAGTTTTGTCTATTATATATTCGCATAAACACACTATGAATCACGAACGAATATACCTGCACTTTGTCAGCGCCAAATACCTCTCGAAGCATAGCCCTTATCATAGATCTCTTTCCTACATTTGAGGGTCCTTCAAATATAAAATGATTACACCCACATCCCTCTTTAACCTATGAACCAATTATAGCAAAACAAAATCTTAATAATTTTGATATTTTAATGGAAATTATGTTGTACATTCAGTTGCAGTCTTGTAAATAGAAAAAGAAAGAATGAAGGATCAGATTCTCACCAATGCTTTCAGCTGAAGTGCTTTATCTCTGTTGCAGATGAAGTCTGCCAAGAACTTGGGTTGGTATTTGGTTGCCCACAGATACTCATACAGATTTCCTTCCTCGGCCGCGTCCTTCAACTTGTGGTCACAATGTAATTCCGATGACACTGTTTGTTCAGAAACAGCCTTTCGACCATCCAACCAACAATCACTGAGGTCCTCTTCCAAATCTGTATTCTCATTCCCAACTTGTAATACACGACTCTCTGTCAATGGCTTCTCTTGTTCAATCACCAACTCCATCAACTCCAAATCCAAGTCTCTTTTGTCAGCATTTTCTTGTTGTAACAATACAGTCTCAGAATCTGATGTTACTAACTCCCTCAAAGGCTTCCTCTGATGCTCTTCAATCAACAACACAACATCATTTTCCAAAATTGTTTCTGATTCATAATTAACCCTCAAAGGCTTCCCCCCTTCAACATAGTCATCATCCATCTCCTCCAAAGTTGCTTGCGATGACGACTGATCAATAACCCTCAAAGGCTTCCCTTGGATATCGAGATGGATCAACTCCATCTCCTCCTCTAAAGTTGCTTCTGGTTCAGTCACCATCAGTGGTTGATCTTCTCGACTTAAAAAGAAAACAAGATCATGAGTCGGTGATTGAGTGGTGGTAGTATTGAAATTGATGTTGAGGGAGAAGAGAGAGGAGGGGGAGGTAGGAACAGGAAGAGCAATGAGACCTCTATAGTATGGGCTAGAATTGTAATTGTGATGGGGATGAGAATGAGAAGTAGTCCAAGAGGCATCGACGACAAGAGAATAATCGGTAAGACCTTTGTAGTAAGGACTACTGTGGGGGGATGATGAAAGAAGGATAGGACGTAGTGATGAAGAGATGTTGTTGTTGCCATCGTCTTCGTCGGTAATAGCAAGAGATTGATCAGTGAGACCCTTGTAGTAGGGACTATTAGAGGAGTGAGTCATGTCATACGAGTCAACCTCCTTCTTCATCCACTGTGAAAACCACCAATGACCACTGTTTTTCCTCCTTCTAAACTTATTGTGGCGGTTGGGTGAGATCATGTGACGATCTCCAATAGATTGCTTCAACGTCGGGCTAGGTGCTTTCATTCTCTCTCTCAATATCTATCTATCTATCAACCCTTCCAATAACATTACTTAACTAGTGTGCCGTTTCTAGTCGGATCTTCCAAGAAATACCAATGCTACCATGATGATGATATCCATGCATTGCAACAAACAACATCGTTCCTATCTATGTTTTGGTCTTTCTTCCCACCACGTCAACTCTGCTGGCCTGCCGGACTTTGACTTCCAAATATGTCTTCTTATTATTTTTCGATGAAATTCATGTCTTTTCTTTTCATCTTTTTAATATAATAAGATTAGACGACATTTATGTAATGATCACCGGCAAAATAAGGAAATAAAAAAAAAAAATCAAAAATCTTAAACTAACCAACTCTCTAGCTTCCTAACAGGGGAACACTTTATTTCCGGTGTTCGTGAGAAATGAATTCCGCATTCTCGTACAAGAATTCTCGCTCGTATGATTCACGAAGAATTGTTCAATTGTTACAAGACTCTTGACGGTTTGGTCTCAATACTAAACAACTCTGCCCATTATTTACTAAAAATAAATTGATACCCCGTTCCTTTTTACCTCTACGAGGAAAAACAAATTTAGTTAAAAAAGCTTATCCATCAAATTTATCATATGGTCCCTGTCTGTCATCCAATCCAATAGGCATTTAGGGATCCCCGATTGTAGTTTGTAGTGAGCTTTTGGTAGTCCTATGCCTGTCTCTCCAGCTTGTCTATGTCTATGGGTTTGCATATGTCTTTTCAAGGGCTGGCTTTTTATAATGACCTTAAATGAAAGCGTAAGAGCTAATGATAAGGAGCTAAAGGCCTACATTCTAGTATACCAGGATCATCACGAGAGGATTGGGGAAGGTCTAACTATGGACCGGACCATAAGACGCAGTTTCTTATGGCCTAGTATAGGATATCTTTCTGTTCCGCTGAAAAGAGATAAGCACTAAGAAGACGACTATTTTGTGTTGATGATAATCATTACAAAAGCTCATGATATTAGCCCTAAAATTCAATGAGTCATTTGTATTTGAATAAAAATCTATTTACTTTATCAACATTTATTTTCATTTTGATTATAACCAAAATCTGGGGACAAATGAAAATTGAAAAGAGAATAAAGAATAAGCTCCACATAAACGACTTCAGAAAGCTATCTTGAAGAGCTTATTAAAATATGCTATAAATAACTCATAGGCAAACTGAATAAAAATAAAAACTACAAATTACTGCACAGCTTCTTTGCTCATAATGTGAAACGCAAGAACTAATGAAATTGGATTTGTATTGCAAAGCTTTGTGGATAGAAACTGGTTTTCACACATTACAAACATCTTGAACCTAGTAATTCAAAGGCTCTTCCTACTTCCAAAAGTACTCATGAGTCATATCATCAACTTCATCCATAAAAGATTCACAAAAAGCATCTTAATCCGTACAGGCAATGTAAAGTTGGACATTGGAGAATTGAAAGGCCTGTATACCTACAAAATGTTAGAATCCCCCTCATTTGGGGGATCACAATCAGCTACAGCCACTACACCATTTCCGGTTTCTGGTTGTTGCTCGGATGGAGGGGGTTTCTCTTCATTTTCATTGTTCTCAGGGTGGAAATTGATGGGAAACTTTGTGACCCTTGGTTTATCACATAAAATATTCCTTTGAACCTTATCAATTAAAACCTTTGTTGGAGGTTCCTCTCTTAGCTGCTCATCATCATAGTCATTGTTGACATAATAACCAACGCGAATAAACTCTTGACCCAAATAAGAGCAGGTCAGTAGAAGCACTGTAACACCAATGATATCTTCTTCACGAATCTTTGATGGGTCCGGTGGATCTGCCTGCCATCAAAACAGTATAGATATGTTTGAATTTAAAAGAAACTTCAATTGGCAACACAAAATTCAAAAGATTAGTATCGATAAAGCTTGCCTGTAAAACAAAGCGGTAGTTTCCAACATTGACAGGACCAACAAGGACACTCTCTAATAATTGATCATAAGTCTCATCCTCAGCAGATCCAACATAAATGAGCTTCCATTCCAAATCTGTGCCAACAAAACAGCATGTGTTGTCACAACGAAACAAGATAAAGTAGAATCTAGAAGTGAAAGTATAGTGAAGCTGATAGAAAAATAGGCTTTGTCAACTTTAGACCCAAACCTGACATGTTTGTCTCCTGACAAAAAGTATTTGCTAATCGATTTCATACATCAATCAGTGTATCGAACATTTCAGAAAGAGAAAAATGAATTCATCTTGCCATTTTGTAGAATTATCAACTTGCAATAGTTTATATACGGATTTAACAATTCAAAAATATAGAATGGACCAAGGTTAGTTCAGCATTGTCTACCTTGACTACAAATTCACCCTCCCCCATAAATTCAATACAATGAAAAAGAAAGAAAAGAAAGTAGTATAGAACCACCCATCTGTAGTATGATTAAGCAAACAATTGGTAATTAAATTGAATGAGGAACGTTGAGGGAAAATTGAGAGTTCAACAAGCTACGGGTTTAACTTGCTAAAGAGAATGAAGAGATTCTCCGTTTTGTACAAGCAAGGAAGTAAAAGATTCGTGATAATCCTGCAGTAAGAAAAGCTACGTATGCAAAATTAGGTTTAATTTGCAGCAACAAGATCTGAAAACAAAAACCCTAAACCTGTCTACTGGAGTGATGATGAAATTGAAAATTGAATGAAAAATGGCGTGTTATGGTAAATCTATATATAAAAATAGTTGAATTAGGTTAGCAAGATATGAAGGAAAGGGTTAAAATGAAAGAATGGGAAGAAAAACCCTAATAATAGAGAAAAGCATGATAATAAGAAAGAAGATGTACCATCTTTGAGAGCGGCCAAACACTCGTAGGAAATCTCGAACTGAAAAGGTTTGAGAAATGAAGCAGGGTTATCGAGGACTGTCACGTTGGTGATGTTCACTGCACTCATGTTGCTGCTACTGCTGCTGCTTCTCGAATCTTCCAAACACACAAGAAATTGAGGAGACGAGAAAAACAATTATTATTATAGAGTTAGTGAGTGTTCAAACGAGGGACGAGAAGCGAGGGCAATGAAAGGTGTTTGGCGGGAGTGAGTGAGGTTTTGAAGAAATAAATAGAAACAAATCACAAGTCATAGTCCACACGATTTATCATTTATTACCACAATTGCACAGCTCTCCTTCTTCAAAGGTTCATTTCACTTTATTGTAAGGTTAGTTTTCTCTCCTTTCATTTTTACAACATTTATATATTAAACCTATTTAAAATAACATTTTAATTTATAGCTTTCTTTAATATATTTTTTCATAAATAATTAGTATAGTGTCCTATTAGACTCTTCATGTATTTTACAAGTTTTTACTATTTTGGTGAATTACAAAATTAATTCACAAGATTTTTTGGAATATGAGTTTATCCGATTTAGATTTTACCTCGTATTTTTCTTTTAGAGTCGAGATATTTATTTGTATTTGTCAAATCATTTATTTTTTTATTTTATAATTATTATTTATATTATATTTATCTTTTATCTTTTATCTTTTCTTTAAATAAAATAAATTGTCATTTTATGTCATGTTAACATACTTTTTATTTTATTTTCACGCTTCACTAACTAAACACTTATTTAAGATCAAATTAATGTAAAGTATATTTCATTTTAAAAAAATTATAATAAAGATTGCCAATAATGTAGTAGATTGACTTGTGTACTTTTTTCCATACCATGAAACAATGTGAAGTTATGTATGAAAAATATAAACTAGTAAACTTTACTATTGTTGGCAATTTTTATTTGTAATTGCACAAATAGAATTATACATGGCTTACCAATTAGCTAGATACATATGATGGGTACATTTGTAGTAAATCAATAATTAATATTATAATCACTCATGATTGATCATACATTGCACAAGATAACAATCATTTATTTGATGATCAATGATTAACATTAAATATTTATTTTATTCTTTAAAATGAATAGTTGCTCACTTTAGAAAAGTCAAGTCCCTCGATTAGTGAGGGTAAACCTTTGAGGTACAAGGAATGAACAAGTCATTCTCAATTTATTTATCCATACAATATGGATTTGATGCAATACACAGAAGCAATTTCAAGAACCTGATGTATCATGTAATTGAGAAAATAAGATAAAAATTTGCATGAAATATCAATTTCTGAGTACAACATCAACATGTCCACGTAAAGAAAATATCAAAATAAAGGGAGCACAATAGTTGTCAATTATATTTAAAGCATATGTTTTGAAAATATGAATTCCACGGCAGGAACCCACGTTTGGACTACCACTCCAATCAGTAGCTTCTCAAATTCACATTGTATCCTGCTTTGGGACGTGAGTTTGGTTGTCCAAACTTGCTTCCAAACACACAATAATTTTTGTAGGAGTTTCATTCCTGGTAATGCAATTCCTAAGAAATTACTACTAAGTTGGGAATAAAACAAAATTCCTGCCCAAAGACAATCTAAAAATGTTAGTGATTAATGTAGCTCTTGCTTTTGCTACGAGGAGCCTTCAAATGCATGATTCAATGACTTGGAATATTGTTGGGGCTACTAAAAGATTTCCTTCCTTTGCCATGCATGTTTCACTGAGGGACCCGTACGATCCGAGGCAATCCACTAAACCCAACTTCCTACCTCATCATCTCATAAGCCGAAGGTACATCATGCAGTGGATGACCTTTCCGATTTCTTTCCATTATTTTGCGTGCAAGGGAGACTTGCTTCCCAACTACAAAGATAAATGCCTTCCCTTGTCCCCTGGCACCTCTGGCTGTTCTTCCAACACGTCGTACATATTCACTTGGATCACGTGGGTAATCAAAAAGTATCACATGATCCACTCTACTGAAGTCAATTCCCCGCGATGCTCTGTTACAAGTTGCCACAATGACTTATTTGTAACACAAACATAATTATCAAACAAATAAAAATTAAACAAGAAACAGCAGAAAGACGAAGTTTTGAAGACATAACTGACAAGTTAAACAGATGAATACCTGTCGGTGCAAACCATAAATTGGGACACTTCTTTTGATGGAGAACGTGTGAACTCTTTCATACTAACAAGCCGTGATTCTTGTGTCATGGCAGAATGGAAAGGTAGAACTTGCATGCGAATTCCCTTTCTATCAAAACGTTTTAATGCATTTTCAACTTTTCTGCATGTTTCAATCTGCAATTTATTTTTGGAGTTAAACCAAAGTAAGAAAAAACACAAAGTGCGGCGATAATCAAAATTGTAAAATATAATAAAGTCTTGGAAGTTCAGAATACTTTGTTACAGAACACAATAGTTCTTGGGACACGACTCTCCTCTGCAAGCTGCAAGAGAGCAGCTTTCTTGTTCAAAAATGCTGTGTCCAGAGTTTTTTCTTGTCCATCTTCCCCACTGCAATCTACTATAATCTGAACAAATAAGAAAATCATCATCAGACCCACTTACACAGAAGCTGATTACTCAAAACATCGATGCATAATTCAGTTATATTGCAAACATAAATTAATATTAGTTTTCATTATAGTGGTCATTACAGGTCACTGTATGCAGCATGGCTTGTACACACCAAAATACCCCAGCAATTTAAGTATATAATACAGGGTGGGTCTACCGTACCATTTTTGTAATTGTTACCAGCTGCAGTGCCAGACACAATGAGACAGAACAGTGTATGAAGCTTGAGAGTAAATAACAGTACAAAGTACAATTTCAATCTCATGTAGGAGACAAAAGGAGTTAAGCCAATTGTTTTCTCATATTACAACAACAGTATCAAACAGCAAATTCAGGAAATATGTTTTCTAATATTCAGCCATGCTGTCTTCTGCCCCAGAACAATAAAATAGAAGGGGAGGGAATTTGTAACTGAAACCTAACCTCTTCAAGGCGAGAGCTTATTCGATGCATACTAGGACCCATGATCATTTCACAATCAGGAAAAACTTCAACCAGTTTGCTGTAAACATTTTTTGGTAAAGTTGCAGTAACAAACAAATATTGTGTGTCAACTGGTGAAGAACTAATCAAGCATTGAAGAGCCTTTTCAAAGTCCTCATCCCCAAAGAGTATATCCACCTCATCCAACACAGCGCTGCAACATAATTATTTTTAAAAGAAATTCTACCATTGTTGTCAATGGATAAATATATCCCAATGGGCAATGGATATGTAAACAGCGGGGAAGGATTTCAGGAAATGGTATGGAAGTCTAGTACATTTCTATTGATTTATCAGGAAAATGTTATTGTATCAAAATAGATATTAAAAGTTAGATATCCCAATGGGAGGATATCCACAGAGCCCAACATTTAATCCTAATACTGATATAGTTGAAGTGAAGTTTCGACATCAATTCGCATATAGAAAATTTATGCCATAACGACAGCAGATCATCAATCAGCAAAAGAAATCAGTTTTGCTGTGGCATAATACTAAAAAGTGATCACCAAATTTATAAAACACATGGTAAATGGCAATAAAAAATAATGTCCTTGTCTTCATGTCATGATAATATGATATGTAATCAAAGAATATATAGATATGTTGACTACAGCTACTAGAGAAGGCAATTCGAAGGACCAACAAATTAGCATTAGTTATAGTGACTTATATTTTGCAAACAAAATCACAAGATACTAATTGAAATAAATTGCATAACTGCTTGTGAATGGTAAAAGTGACACAAGAGAATCAAGGTTTAACCATCTTAGATTTGAAAACTGCAAGAAGCCTTCCTTGATGAGGAACAAAAAACGACCAGGAGTAGCTATCAAGACATCAACACCCTGCTTTAAATTTTCCAATTGAGTTCTTTGTCTAAAGCCACCTGTGACAACCATAGATTTGAATGGGACCCCAGATTTTGCCAATGATCGACAATTATCCAAGACCTGAAAGTAGCAACAACAGTTATACCGCTGTGGAAACTGCATATCTTATTCTGAATTTAAAAAGTATTGATTTAACCTGAGAAGCTAACTCAGCTGTGGGTGCGAGTATAAGCAGTGTAGGAGATTGTGAAGAGGATTGATTATTACTATTATGCCCTTGTAGTTCTTGTTGTCTGAGACGCTGAATTATTGGTAGAAGATAAGCTAATGTCTTTCCAGAACCGCTCTGATCAGCTATGACACAAGAATTTCCCCCAATAACAGGACCAAATGCCATGGCCTACATCAATAATAATAATAAATTATTCAAATTAAGGAATAAATAAAATGAGAATGAAATTTGAGTACCTGTATATGGGAAGGGCGCGTTAAAGAGAGGTTATGGAGAGATTGAATGATATAGTCAGTGCATCCTATCTCTTTGAATGATTTCAGACTGAAAAAGTTCGCGTCCGCCAATGGCAGTGAAGATGATTCACTGCTAACTCTATCTCCCCATCCTTTCGAATTAGAAGAAGAAGCACGTCGAGGAGTCTCTTCTTCTTCTTCTTCTTTGCGTCTTGTGTTGTGCTTTGTTCTGTGGATCAGAGCCTTCACTTGCTGGGCTTTTAGTCTTCCGAAACTCGATGATGATGCTTTCTTCCGATAATTAGTGGTTGTCGATGTATTTTCGTCACTATCAGTGGAACATGAAACAAAGAACACAGAGTGTGTGGCTTTGGGTCTCACTCCGACTCCCACTCCAACTCCCACTCCGAATAGCACCGCTTTTCCACAAACTACCATTGCTTCTTCTTTCTCTTACAATTGCTGCTTCATAAAATGTCAATTCATAGCCAAGATAAGGTCTAACGATGTACTATCTTTTTTCTCTTTCATTTTTAACCCAATTCGAAAAATATATTTATACTAAAGTTTAAATTATACAAATAAAAAAATTTATAAAAGATTGCATAATAATTTACACTAAATAATTAAAACACATAATTTATACTAAATGATTAATTTTAAAGAAAGACACTACAAATTATTACAGTCAAAAATATATCTTTCTCTTCGAAGAAAATGTGCATGTTTAAGGATAATCTCTACACTCAACAAAATGACAAATCTATACAATCAAATTAAATTCAATTGTCAAATTTAATTCAATTGTCAAATTTAATTAATGATTTAAATCTAATATTGAGTTTAGAGTGAAAAATTTAGAAAAGTTAAATCTGAATTGTTAATTAAATCTAACGGTTGAATTTAATTTGACTGCGTAATTACCTAGAATCCGACAAAAAGGAATGGTTTAAGCATGCAAACTTAACTCAACTTATACTAACATTTATCAATGAGGTGATCATATGATTCCTCAACTTCAACGACAATTTGATTTCTAATGTGTGACACAAGTAACATTACTAGAGTTTCCATGTACCTCTTATGTGTTTGAGGAAGGGTGGTTATGATATTGATCCCAAATTTGTGAGTAAACATGTCTTAAGACAGTTATAATGAAACTTCCTTCATTGAGGATAGAAAACGCCCCTTCATGGACTAATTCAAATGACGAAGTAATCTCTATGAAATATGCATGTTTGAAGTAGTAATCTCTAAGACCCCCATAGTTTCAATTATTTTTGTGGTGCATTTGTCATGGAAGTTTGCTTACTTATGTTGATTGTGCTGCTTGTGGTGTGGTTGCAGATTTTGCTATTATTCTTCAAAATAATTATTTACTATTTTTAAAAACTATCAAATATAGGAAATTATTTATCTAAATATAAAAAAGAAACCAAACTGAGAATAAGCACAAAATAGTTCGTTCGTGTGGGTTATATCATTATATTTTAGTTTCTTCACTTTTTACAACAAAATAAAAGTCACACCATGCCACTAAATTCTGAAAACTAGTAATACTAGTACTTAACAAGCATACAGAGTAGTAAATCCTTAAATATGAATCCTGAACCAAGTACATTGCAATAAGTTTACACCTACACAGGCGCCACACATATTCTGATTCTTTGTTGCATATATACTACACAGCGAGTTTGACATACCAACGTTACAAAATAAAAAACAGGTAGTCTAGCATCAAAGTGTTCATAAAGCTGTGACAAGAACTTGATTATAAAATCACAAACAGGCAAGAACATGATTATAAAATCCATGTCATCCATCATGTGCTGAAACTAGGATTGGCAATATGCATTTGGCGACTAAGTTCTCCCAGGAAATCCAGCTGTGACACAGAAGAGGTAGCACTTGCAGCTGGTGACATAATCTGAGGGAAAATATATATTAGAACATCACATTAGATTTAGAAGGCAAGAGGGAGGGGAAGGAGATTTATTTAAAGGGTACCTGATGAGGGAGTCTGAACTGCGTCCAAACTGATGTCCCACCCGAATACATAACTGGTTTTTCTGAAATGTGAAAGTGGTAAGGAAGGAAAATTAATAATAAGCACAAATTAAGAATGTAACTGACAGATCATATGCAGCATATAATCTACTTTCACTGCATTTATAAAGGCCATTCATGATATCAATGCTCCGCATAATTTATCATCACAAATGTGTAAAATGGTTAATCAAGACATCCCAGCAGCAATACAGAAACTATAAGTGTCAACACCACAAAGCTGATTAAAGAATGATGCTTTAGTTAAAAGAATAATGATATGATGATAAGTCCTCTCAGCTTGAACTACATCCAATCCAAACACTTGGACTAAATGTATTATAAATTGCGATTAATTGGCTAAATTACTGATATTGCATGTGGTTGAGATGAATCCTCAAACACTAAAGAAGTGTATGAGAATTGAGGAACAACATATTTTAGTGAGAGTTGCCAAACTATCGTTAGTGTTGCAACTGTGTAATCACAATAGCATAGTATATCACTTTTGAATATATCTACTTACTAAGTTTTTAGCAATTAGTCAATTATATAAAGAACTGCAGATTATTGGTCAATTATTGCAACAGTAGTCAGTTTGAATCATTTCATAGTTTTACTGGTGACCTCAACTCAATTCACCCGGAAACTTTTGAGAAATGCAAAACAAGTTGAAATTTTATCAACACTAAATATTAGACACAGTGACAGATATTATAAAATGGAAAAGCTAGTCATGTTAATGATTGCCCACTAACCAGATGAATCTTTGGGATTATTGTAGGACTGTATTGCAGCTGTCCAACCTGGAAACAAAAATTCATAGCCAACAGAGATAACAGGTAATGTTAACCAAGGATATTGACATAATAAACCGATAACAGTAAATGAACAACTCCTGCCCTACCTACCCATACACCCCTCCCTCCCTTGCTCTCTCTATTCTCTGTAATTAAATAAATTCTGGTGTGTGGAGTGCAAACTAGTTGAAATACGAAAGACAACAGAACATTTAATGAAACAAAACGTATGCAACCATAAAAAAGTATAAAAGCAAAGCAAGTCCTAATAATTTTAATTTTTTTTTTATGGACTTGAGAGTTGGCAAATATCTATCAAGGAAACTAACTCAACACAACACAGGCTAGGGAATTCATAGAGAATGCAGGAGCACAAATCATGTTAAATAAAATTAAAAGTAGGCCTTAGGCATCCCGTTTCCACAGACAAGCTCAAACAAACCATCACGATCAATATATTCCCATGCTTGGACTTAATGTATCGAATAGAATGAAGTAAAATGGAATAGGCTAGTTATAGTGATTGAAAGAAACTTGTTATAGTGTGTTCTAATGTGAAAACCTAAAGAAATAAAGAAATCCTCGGTGAAAAATAACATTTAATTTAATAACCAAACATATACAAGTTCTCTCAAACAAAAGTCGGGGTACACTCACGATCATTAAGAAGCTGGGAAGCTGCACTGCCACTACAGCCTTCTAAAGCTATGAGTCGTGAATAATGATTCTCATTAAGAATATTACTGCTGCTAGCATCTCCATGATCTGGAACTTGAAAGTTTCTTGAAGAGGCAACTTGGTTCTTTTCTAAATCATTGCCAACACTGTTTGTTCGATCAAGCCGATCTGCAAAATTTGATAGAAACCAACCAACATGTACAAATTAGAAACGACCAAAATAGAGCAGGAAGGAAGTAGCAGCAAATGAGCCAAACATTTTTCATGTAAACAAAAATTTGGTGTTACTTGGTTGACGTAGAAGAAAATAATATACCTTTATAATTAGGATATATATGAAGTTACAAAGTTTTAGATAGAGGGAAGGGAAAAAATAAAGACTTTGAATTATCAATATGGTTGAGGATTATGATATGATGATTATGTTTTTATAAACACGAGAATAAAATTAGTGTAGCAAAGATGGGAATGTTGGGATAGATGCGCAGAAAAACTAGAGTACTAGACAAGATAGAATTAGGAACAATAACATTAGAGAGAGTTGAGGTAACACTTATTATTGAAAAGATAATTGAATCTCGACTTAGGTGGTTTGGGTATGCGTGGGGGGTAGCCCAATGCCTCAATAGAGTAGATTAGATGGAGGGTAGGTCAATCACACGAGATAGAGAAAGACAAAAAAACTATAGGAGAGACTATTAGAAGAATACTTAAAGGTCAATGATTTGGGTAGAGATATGATGTATGTAGAACGTTATGGTGTAGTTTGATCCATGTAGCCGACCCATCAAGTGATATAAGACTTGATTGTTGTTGTTATTGATAATGATTTGATAGAAAGAGCCTGAAGAGTAACCCTTATTTATAGTAATACAAGACTCCAAATCCTAATTAAATAGGGAAACAATATGTTCAAAAAAAATTAAACAGGGAAACAAATCATCATAACAAAGAAATATAGAAACTAATCCTATAAAATCAAAATATTATAAGATACTTCTATATCTTCTAATAATATATAAATTAATAGTTCAATAATACCATTTCTTCATGTTATATAAACCCATAGAACTCCATGCATATGTAAGGTGTGTAAATGTAACACAATTATGTGCATAAAAAAGAACATTGTTTCGCACAACTTCTCAACATTTATGATGAAAATTCAGGACATTCACCTATAATTTCTAGGGTGCTCCTAATATGGACACTTTTAAAGTGGTCCAAACATGAGCAAGTCACTCCCTTTTCAAAAAAATAAAATTAATCTTTTCAAATGGGGTGCTTCAATTCAAACAGTGTGGTCATGAGAGGAGAAGGATTGGAATAGCATCCAAACTTATGATACAACTTGTGTAGGACTTTTCCATCATTGCTGGGAAAGGGATTAAGGAAAACCCATGTGAATAAATATATCCCAATCTACAAACCAACTTTTCTGTCTGCCTGTTAATTACTCTCTTCTCTCTCCAAACCTCCTTATTACAGAAAGAATCTGTAGTATTATTATACTCACTTCGAACCCACTCTCCTCCCTGTTATGTCACTCTGAATCCACAAATGAAAGAACCCGAACATGAAACAGATCCCATGAATGTGTGCATTGAACTCATTTTCTGTGTTCTCCGCAAAATCCCTAGCATTCACAACCTGAAAAGCATCTCAAGAGCCAACTTCTTGCTGTGAAAAGCTAAAACTTCCTCTTTAGAAAACATCCATCACAAGATCGATGTTATGGGGGGGCCTAATTTTTATGAACATTCTATACCTAAAATGTTCACCCCACATATAAGAGAAATCTTCCAATGAAATATACATTCAACTAACAAAGGAAAATTAAAAGTGGATCTAATTAAAAAATATAGAGTTTCAGAGATGGAATTTCACTTATTATCATTATGTTCAGCAATTGACCTCAGAAAATGAGTTTAAAGAGAAAGAAAATAAGAGTTTTTACCTAAATATATGAACTCCAAAATCCAAAATAAACATTTATTAAAATATTGGTGAGATTATGAAGTTGGCATTGAAACATTATTCTTGTTTGTGTTGCATAGCAGAGCATAGTTGAAGAAAAGGCAGCAAAAGGATCATAAAAAGAGTTAAATAAAAAAAATAAAAAAATAAACAAGCACGGCACAGGAATATTATTTGTTTGACGTTGCTAAGTGAAAAATAAGGGAGAACGGTTCCTGCAGTGGCGTAATAAATATGAGAAGAGAACTAACCAGATGATTTGCGCCTGTTGGTAGAACGGTTCCTGCAGCAAAATAAATTAGAAAAAAGAAAAAAGAAAAGAAAAAAGAAAAAGTGGATAGAATATTAGAATACCTCTGATTGGGTGGAGCATAGCGCTTCACCGCAGTTGCAGATTCGGGTGTGTGAAGATTATCTAGCATCCCTCTCACTCTCGTCTTCTTTGTTAGAGAGAGACAGAGAGAAGAGTCACGAGAACAAAGGAAGAAACTCAGGAAAAAACTAAGAGAACGCATCGCCCTTCACTTTGACCATAAATAAATATATTAAATTAATACTTAATAGTTGGGTCGGGTCGGGTCGGGTCACTAGGGATTGGAATTGGCGGCTCTCAGCAACTATTGGAATTGGAATGCGCTAATCCTCTTTTTTTCTTCTGCCGGCTTCTAATAGCGTAATTGGGAAAATACATTCCTCACGATTAGGTATACCTAGTATACTAGTTGTTATTATATTATTATTATTATTATTATTATTATTATTATTATCATTATCATTATTATTATTAACTCATTCTACTAGTGCTAAAGGTAATAATTAGTGTAGCAACGCAAATTCACAAATTCACTCCTTGTATTAATTTATTTAAATATATATATATACATATACATATTTTGTTTTATTTTAATTTTTGTAAGTTAATAATAGTTAATATTAATGATTTATATCAACTACTAAGGCAATATACAAGACACACATAAAGAAATTAGAACACATAATAACACATATAAAAATAGTAGTGTATCATCATACTATTAAAATAAGAGAATGAGAATTTGGGAAATTGGGGTGTTACAAACATCATCATTATGGTGAAACATCATCATTATGGTGAAAGAGTCTGTCAATGAAACAATTCATTATATCGTATAACGTGTATCACATGTATAATTTTATAATACAACAATTGAACAAAGTAGTTTTCAATAAATACTTTTTAAAATATATTTTCTAAGGCATTTTATTTTTAATGATGAAAATTTATATAAATCTCATTAAAACATTTTATTTTTGTTAGGTGAAAATTTATATAAATCTCATTAAAATATGTTGTTTCATATAAATTTAATAAAATTTATAAGATTTAAAGTGTTGAAAAAAGAATCTTGATTTAACCCATTTTTACATTAATCATAAAAATATGAACTTTTGCTGAAAACAAACCCAAATGTATGTAAACATAAAAAAAAGAAAATAAAAATAGAAAATAAGTTTTGTACTAATATCAGCTGGAAGAGGCGTATTGAGAATAAAAATAAATTTTTTACTAATATCAGCTAGAAGAGGCGTCATGAGAACAATTGAGCCATAAAAATGAAGACGCGTTTTGTAGGGTCTGAACAATGCCCAGCATGTGCAAGCTACTCACGAAAGTCCGAGTCCAAGCTTGTTCTACTCGTACGATTTTGCTTGAATTCTACCCATTCCCGTAAAAGAAGACGTACTGAAAAAGGAAGAAGCATTTTCTTGTTTCCAGCTTTGGGGCTGAGGAATAACGCACTGAAGAAGGAAGACGCAAGGAAGACACATCTTCTGGTTTCCGGTGTTGGGGCTGAGGAATAATGTACTGAAGAAGAGGCATTTTCCGGTTTTGGGCTGAGGATTAGTTTAAATGTAAGAGGAATGTACCGTCCACCCCCCTCCTATACCTCCCACCCCTCCATTTTAATGGAAAGACCAAAATACCTTTTTTTTTTACTATTTATAAAAAACCAAAACAAAAAGTTACCAGTCCCCACCCCCAATTGAAATTATAAAAAATTTTAAAATATTCGAATATTTGATAAATTCGAAATAAAAAAAAAATAAGAATGGGCAACTCATTGCTACAAAACATGCATTCTTGACCAAATCAGTGATCCTTATCTGAAGGGCAAGATAGCTCCGGAATGCTTTAAGAAGTTCGCCGAGACAGCGATGAAGTGCGTGGCTGACCAAGGCATTGAAAGGCCATCCATGTGGAATATCTTGTGGAACTTGGAACATGCTTTGAAGCTCCAAGAAAGCTCCAAAGAGAGTGACATGTCAATGAGTATTGGAGGTAGAAGCTAGGCTAGAGAAGATTCTGATTATTCTATGGGCTAGTATTATTTTATTTTACAATTGCTTACATATCTTCATCTGAATAAATTTTTTTACGCACAATGTTCTATTAGTTGTAATATCATAGCATTGAAAATTTATCACATTAATATTTATTATTATATTTACATCTATTAAAGTGAAGGTTTTGATGTTAGTTTTCTTATATCCTTATTCTATAATTTCTTTGTTTTGCTTGCAATCTGTAAAAAAAACTACATAGATAGATTTGAATGTCTTGGTTTCGTTACCACTTTCTTTGATTTTAATCACAATATTTAGATTTATATTTGTCATATATGACGATGAATAGAATTGAAACCATGCCCAATTTGAAGCAGAGACAATGAAATACAAGTTTTAGTTGTCAAGTCATGAATGATCGATCTATTATTTACAAAAAATTTGGATACATTTTTCAATTAACATAATTTTTAATTATGAAAAAAAAGAAAGCGCAAACTAAGAAAACCATTTCAAATATGGACTTATCTAATGCAGTAGCTGTTTCTGTTCCCCTTTTTGTTTTCTTGTTTCCTTGTTTATGACTCTTTATGGCCTGTATTATTTTTTTTGCACAGTGGTTCAGTCAGCAGCTCTACAGAGTGGGGAGAAAGTAATGCAATTCGGGTAATCAATCGATGCTAATGAAACCACCCAATGCCACATTCCTCGCCTTCTTGGTTTGTGCACTATTTACGAATGCTTAAATTTAGTACAGTTAAATCTTAAACATTTTAATTGTAAAGTCATCTTGTGACTCTCTCCTACTCATGTTTGTATGTGGTTTTTCACTTTTCAGATATAGTGCTATATCTGTGTGAGAAGGAACACATTGAAGGTAGTATGATTTTTCAGCTGTTGGAAGACTTGACAGAAATGTCAACAATGAAAACTGCAAGGATATTTTTGGCTATATAGAGAGTAAACAAGATATATTGGGAAAGGTACATTTCTCATTTGTTTGTAGCTCATTGTGCTTCTCTAATTAATGATTTATTGCATAAGTATTGTATTGTATAACTGACCTGTATTTATGTGGAACTTTTATGTTTGCATGACACACAGCAAGAACTTTTTGCTCGAGGAAAACTTGTGATGCTGAGAACCTGCAATCAACTTATTCGCCGTCTTTCAAAGATACATTAAACATAATTTATGTCCTATTATATTTAAAGCTTTAAAGTTGATTATTGTGTCTAAAATCTAAATGCTAATTTATAACATTCCTGCATTAAGGATTTGTTTCAACTTTGAGTGCTCAACTGCTCATTTTGTCTTTCCTATTTTCCTCCCTCCCTCTGTCCCTTATTTCTTTCTTACTTTCCTCCCTCTATGATAAACTTCTCATCAGCTTTGTAGTATTAAAGGAGTATAATTTATGTCACGATTGTGTAGTATCGATTATTTTATATGAATGAATCGCTGCAATTGGGTATGGGTGTTATATAAGGCTACATAATTCAATGTGTTGCTATGGGTGTTATAGGCAAACGATGTGGTCTTTTGTGGAAGAATTCTCATGTTTCTGGCCCATTTCTTTCCATTATCAGAGTGATCCGGTACAGTTTTGTGAAGTCTATCTTAACTTCTGGTTTAGATTTCATTTTCTTGAGTGTCTTGCCATTTTGATGTCTTTGATAAACTTTTGCAGCTTTAAATATCAAGGGAGTTTTTAAGACATCGAATGAAACAAAATACGAGAAAAAACCCATAGAAGGTACATCCTTGCCTATTATCTTAGCTTGCTTGATTTCCATTCTTATAAATACAAGTACATAGGTTAATTTTTTTTTAATTCCAGCTAATAATTTCTTTTCTTTACTTTCCAGGCATATGTATTGATTTCAATTTTTATGAAACATTTTGGGGATTACAGGTAGGTCTCCACATGAATTTTAATTTTTAATTCTTGATAGGGAGGTATCTTCCATTTTCTCAACTTGAGCTTTGTCTTGCTATTTGACATGAGTTTTGTTAAGAGTCCCATGTTGGATTAGATAAAGCCTAAAATTTAGGTTATAAGGGGGAGACATCCCTCACTCTACAAACCGGTTTTCTAAGGGTTTAGTTAAGCTCAACCTAAATTCTAAGATTGTATCAAAGTCTATCCAAGATCCATTGGACCACCCGCTATCGGGCCACTTGAGTTACTCTCTAGATGTCTAATGGTGAGGGGTGTGTGCTACGAGTCTCACATTGAATGATATAAGGCCTGAAAATGAGTTTATAAGTGGGAGATATCCCTCACTCTAAAATCTGGTTTTGGAAGAGTTGAGTTAGGATTAATGCCTTAATTTAAATTCTAATAATTTTCAATATAAAATTTGTCATGAATGGTTCTACTACATGCTTCAGGACTGTTTTTTCTCAATAAAAGAACCTGAAACAAATATTTTAATCAGTCTCAGTTTATTTGATGCCGGAATATTTTTCTAACCCAGCTTCTATAACCATGCGCCACTAAAGTGGAAAAGATTCACCTCCAGTTTGTCGGTAATATTTTATTTCATAGTTTCTTGTGTGCACGCATGCATTTTTTCTTCTCATTTATTGGATTGCTTCTGTTCTTTGCTTTTTACATGAGAATTTTTGTTGTATAAAAGGTTGTACTGAATACATTTGAAGCACAACCTTTAAGTGATGAAGAGGGAGATGCTAATAATTTGGAGGAAGAAGCAGTTAACTTTAGTATAAAATATCTCACAAGCAGTAAACTAATGGGTCTAGAGGTGAAGATTTTACCAAGTTTTTTATGCTTACCACTAAAAATGTGTGATCATTTTTCTGTTGAGATTTTCAAGTCCTGACTCAATATTCCCTCTTGTTTGTTTCCTGTTATCGCGGAATTCCTAATAGTTGAAGGATCCTAGTTTTCGACGCCATGTTCTTGTGCAATGTCTCATATTGTTCAATTATTTGAAGGTAATATAATTTTATGAAAACTAATTTCGATGTGATGTATTTAGTATGTAATCCATATCAGCTGATGGTTTCTCTTTCATTTGCTTTTAGGCCCCTGGAAAAGGTGACAAGGAATTGCCATCTGAAAACATGGTTAGTACTGCCTACTTTGAACTCTTTAGGTAACGCAACTAGATTGGCTGGCGGCTAATTTTTATACTTTTGGATATGAAAGCATTACATTGGGAATTTTTATACTTCCTTAGCACTTTATATTTCCTAATTGTTATTATTGGCTTACTTGAAATGATGTCTACTGTATCACTTAGGGGGTGTTTGGTGGGGAGTTTTTTTTTGGAATATTCTAAGTTTTAATTTCGTAGTCTTAGTGATCATAGCACTTGGGCGCATGTTTTTATCCTTTTGTTTAGTATTTTTAAAATCACTTTATAGCTTAGAATTATTTTTTAGCTTATTTCTAAACTTTGGGTTGAAATTGAATTATAATTTTATTATTTGCATTTTAACCCCTGCTCGCTTTGTAGGCCATAACTTGAGCTCTGGATATCCGATTGAGGCATGCGAGCAGTCGTTGGAAAGCTAAAAATCAGAGCTACAACTTTTGTGTTTGAAAAAAAATTTGAATTCCGAATTCTACTGAGTCTAATTTACAGATTTCATATTCTGGACCTTTGTAATAACTTAAATAGCGGACTCCTTGTTTTAAAAGCCCAAAATCCCGATTACTATATATTTGGGATTGCTTTCTTTTTTAGAGGAGAGTATTTTCGGACAGAATAAAAGATATATGCGAATTTTTATTTTAAATTCAATGGAAGGCTAATTTCATCAGATTAATCCACGAATTCAGAGTTTCATCACACCTGGAGGTTCAGGTTATACCGTCGATTTTTAGTTCATGATTCTATTTTCGTTCATCTGATTATATTGATTTTCTGATTGCTTAAACTGAATTTCAATAAAATCGATTAATTTTATTTGACAGAATTCGGTTTCAATCTATAATTTAATTGAATTATAATTCTGCGATGCTTAATCGTTAATTGTAATATTTTAATGATTGTGATGCTTAATCCAGTCAATGAAATCGAATTCACATAGGGTTGATTGTACGCTTGTTTGATCAATTCTGTAGTCAAATAAGAATAGAATCACGAATTAGAAATTAATTAAATTTCATTGATAGAATCTGTGATAGGTTCGAAACTCGAATAAGTGGATTAATCGTTTTACTCATCTGTCCAAACCAAATCATTATCAAACCCCCAATTTTGAATTTCAACTCGGTTAATATCATTATATCAAGAGTCCTTGCGAAACGACTCGGGTTATTACCCCTTTCTGCACAAATTTTAAATCGTATTTGATCCGTATGCGACAGCGGATCACTTAGATTGCTTTGTTTGATATGAATGCTTTAAAAATATTCACATGAAACTAACATTGGCTGGATTTTTTTAAAATATTTTGTTTCCTAGCAATACATTACCAAATGGGAAATGGGAATCCAAGCCATTAACTTTTCATGTTTCCTGTTTTCATTTCCACTTCGACTAATAAACATAAGAGAATGTAGATCTAATATTTCCCTCACCATTTTCTTTTACAATTTTTAAAACAAATCTACTATTTTCACAAATTTTGATAATGTTAGAACATTGTTTCATTATTTCTAAAAATGTATTCTTCTGAACTTGACTTTTATCATCTCTCTATCACAATTGTTCACTACACAAGTCTTTCAGCTCCCTGTTGACAATTTAAAATGAACACAAATTTTTACAAATTGCACGTTTTGAAAAAGTAAACAGGCTTCAAGTTTCCCGGTTAAAACATTTCGTTCATCAAATGGTTAATTTTTTTTGCCCTAAAAGCAGTATTTAGATGCGGTAAGCATCTATAGTTTTTGTAAGTTTCTTTTCTTTCAGTATTATCCTCCATTTTGTTAGATATCAGATTGTATGTACATCATCGAAACATCTCCTTTGTTAAAGCTGCTGTTTTGATTGAAATTGCTTTGTTTACACGTAACCATGTAATGCATTATCTTATTGTGATTCAGAAAGAAGAGATTACATCATGTGAAGAACGTGTTAAAAAACTTATTGAAATGACTTCACCCAAAGGGAAGGAGTCCCTTCACAAAATTGAGCATATATTAGAACGAGAAAAGAATTGGGTGAGCATCCTCCTTAACACTTCCTCCCTACGTTCTCTTGCGCATAATCATGTGATTGCCATTTATCATTAGTATCAAGGATATGTTTACTATCCGTATGATCTCATTCTGTACTTTTTTAGGTTTGGTGGAAACGTGATGGCTGCCTACCATATGAAAAACAACCTGCGGATAAGAAAGCAGTACCGGATGGGTCGAAGAAGCGGTATGCTTGTTTAACAAATTGTTTATTGTGTAATAATAAGTTAGTTTATAGGATTAAAAATATTTCACAATCTCCAAGAAGATAAGAAAAACGAACTCCTTTACTCTTCGAGGTCTTTGTTTCTGAATTAAAATATTTATTATAATATTGTAACTTTGAAGTTCGTTAAAGTAAGTGTTTTGCATAGAACTTCACTGTAGGTCACCAAGTCTGGATAATGAACATATTTTAAAACTTAAATGCTAGAAACATAGAGGGAATATTTGTTCAACTTAAAAAAATAGTTAATCGAGTCAAAAAATTAGGTAGCTCACAACAAAGAAAATCACTTCCAAGTAGGTGTTACAAGCATACACGATACAACCAGGCAAAAACCATAGGCACATGAGGCGCTTTGTGTTTTATAGAACAAAATTAGTGTCTAAAGTCTAAACGTTGTATATTTCTTTCTTTTATTCTTATGCTGCTATTCTTGGTCTTATTCACCATACCCAGAATGTCTGCTAAGCTGTTCTGTCTCTCCATTTTCAGTAAGCCAAGATGGAGATTGGGTAACAAAGAACTGTCTTAGTTGTGGAAGTGGGCAGATCAAAATCCAGTATGTTTTTATTTGCAGAATTTGTGGCTTGTGCTATATATGCAAGGTCTAGTTCTGTAGAAGTTGACTCTTATGGATGCTGAACACTAGGGTCAGAACTTAGAAGTATGCGTAGATAGTGGCATGGCATTCTATACTTAACATTCTTAAAATTTGGTTCGGCCTAAATCAACCCGTACAAAATCAGCTTGTAGTGTGAGAGATGTCTTCCACTTATAAATAAATTTCCAAACCATATCTCAACTGATGTGAGACTCTCAACAAACATCAAAGTGCTCTGGTTGTAGGTTTAGACTTTTGAGTTGCTTAGTCAAGACCCATGCTTCATAACGTGTATATATCTTCCCTATTTTTATGATAATTCATTTATGTCAATATAGCTGTGAATGAAAATAAAAAATTGAAAGTTGTGGTTCCTCTGATCTCTACTTACTAACTGTTGGAAAGCCGCCTTAATTGTGGTCCACTCCTAGCAGCCTTAATGGCGGAAACTTTGTGCTGCCTTCATTACATCCTCCAGCACCTTCACTGTGCTAGGTGTGACTTGTGAGTTGTGAGTCGGTGTGTTTGTCTCATATTGACCAAATATATGTAGTATTTATATAAGGCTTGAGCAGTCCATATCATTAAATTGGTTTCGCGGATTGAATTAAGCCCTAAGCCAAAATTCTAATGTTCTGCTTAGTTGATTTTTTTTTTCTTTGGTTAAAAAGCATTTTTTCATTTCCATTGTATTGGTCATAATGTAGAATAACTTTTCTAAATTATCGATTTACAAGAAGTTTCTTGAATTTCCAGAATGCTTTAACTGATCCTCAGCGTGTTCAAACACCTTCGATTATGGAGTATTGGAAACCCTTGGCTGAAGATGTAAGTTTTCCTTATTGAGCAACAATGGACATTGACTTTTTTTCCATTTCCTACCTCCACTCCATTGTTTAATATTGCAGGGTTGGTTATTGTGATTTTTCCCATTGTTCGAGCTGTATCTTTTTTTTTTCTTTTTCATTTTACTTAAATATTGTAATTTTTTGCATTCACTAAATTTCAGATGGATCCTTCTGCCGGAATAGAAGCTGAATATCACCACAAGAATAACCGGGTAATCTCTTGTTTAACATTTTGTTTTCAGTAGTAGAAATAGAAATTTTGTTTTAGAGAAATTAAGGACAGGACATCAAGTTTGAGAATGAGGTATTCTAAAAAATTTCATAAATTAAAAAACGCAAAAGAACAAAAGCACTAATAAGGTAGCAAGGATGTGTCCAATTTCTCTACATTTTGGAGATGTCAATGTAGAAACATACCAATGTTGAAACATTTTGGATGCCGTGAAGAGAACACTGAAATGATCCTTGTCTATGATTACATGGCCTATGGAACACTCAGGGAGCATCTATACAAGACACAGAAACCTCTACTGCCGTGGAAGCGAAGGCTTCAGATATGCATTGGAGCTGCTCGGGGTTTGCACTATCTTCACACTGGCGCTAAACACACTATCATCCACCGTGACGTGAAGACAACAAACATTTTACTAGATGAGAAGTGGGTGGCCAAAGTTTCTGATTTCGGATTGTCGAAAACAGGTCCTACATTGGATAATGCACATGTAACAACTATGGTAAATGGTAGTTTCGGGTACTTGGATCCAGAATACTTCAGGAGGCAGCAGCTGACCGACAAATCCGATGTGTACTCATTTGGTGTGGTTCTATTTGAGATACTCTGCGCTAGTTGTAATATCATAGCATTGGAAATTTATCACATTCAATATCTATTATTATATTTAGATCTATTAAAGTGAAGGTTTTGATGTTAGTTTTCTTATATCCTTATTCTATAATTTCTTTGTTTTGCTTGCACTCTGTAAAAAAAACTACATAGATAAATTTGAATGTCTTGGTTTTGTTACCACTTTCTTTGATTTTAATCACAATATTTAGATTTATATTTGTCATATGTGACAATGAACAATAGAATTGAAACCATGCCCAATTTGAAGTAGAGACAATGAAAGACAAGTTTTAGTTGTCAAGTCATGAATGGTCGATTTATTATTTCTTTTGCGACTACAAAATCTTGGAAATAATTTTTAGCTTACCATCAATTACAGTTGGTGCCAAATATCATTCGACAATTCATAATTTGTTTTAATTATTGATTGTTGATGTAGCTCAAAGTTATTTTGTTATAATTTCTTATTCATAATTTTGTACAACTTATCTATCCCTCCCATATTTCATCCACACCATTTGATATTTTTATCCGTCTTATTAATTTTCTCTACCATCAATTTTGATATGGGAGATTGTCTCTAAATTAATCTATAAATAAATTAATAAAAGATCATGCATAACTTGTATTTAAGGTTTTCCTCCTATAAATTGTTTCTTTACTTCCATTAAAAGCATTCTAACTATATTTATAAAAAATTTGGATACATTTTTCAATTAACAACATTTAATTATGAAAACAAAGAAAGCACAAACAAAGAAATTTTTGAAGCAATATACACAAAAATGTTGATAAAAGTTATTAAATATGAAAATTAATCCAACATATCAAGTTCAAAATCAGTCTTTTCATCTACATTTTTTTCAAGTAAAGGACTAACGGGTCAACCAGTAAGTTCCTCCATTAAGCCCTGTAGACAGAAAATGAAATAGTTAGGTGACATTTTAGACTATTATGTAATATTATAAGCTACAGCAAGATAATTGAGCTAGACATTCTATCCTCAAGGGACAAGGTTTAAACAATTGTACAATAGTCATAAGTACCAACGTTATTAATAACAATTTATCTTTTTTCAATTTTGTTTTAAAAAAAGATAATTACCCTTGAGATATATTTCTCTGCATCGGTTCGCTTCAGAAAGTGCATGGAATGACGGGCGAAATTGAGATTCTTATCATCACTAAGTACAATGCCTTCTCTTATGTCTTCAAGGACCCTTACTTGAATATACGAATCTTTTGGTGGCACCATATCCTATCAAAAACCAGATTTTGTCACTTACAATATTGTAGTTTATTGTTAGCTTACAAGTTCATTCTATAACCAGAACGGTTATTACTGTATTTTGTTCAATAGTTAATTCTGACTTTGCGTGTTAATCAACTTATTAAAACAACCAAGCATAATAGTTTTAACACAATAAGATACATGCTTCTCAATTTCCAAGACTTTTGATCGATTTCTCTAGTTGCTGATGTTATGTAGATTCAATCTGTCTAGCAACTGAACTTACGGTGCATCAACACAAAATCTACATGATGGTCCCATCTACATAACTAGAATCATAAAAGTTTCCAACATAGATGCTTAACATTCCATAGTTCTGGTTGTTTTAATAAGTTGATTAACAACCAGTTTCCTACATGATGCATATACATAAAAAGCATACCAATTTTTTATATATGAAATTTTATTATATAAAACATTGGTATCCTTTCATTTAAATTATTTTCTTAACAAATTTATCATTTCTTACTGCCAAGAAAAGTGAATAGAAAAACACACTCAAATACATAAAATAATTTCTAAAAATATATAATAATTTTTTTTTAATAAATGTATAATTTGAATTAGAATTCATCCCTATTTCATTTATAAAAGATTAATATTTTCAAAAGGTATACAAAAGGTTATGACCTCCAATAATAATGTGAGTTGAAAAATAAAATTATGGTTGTATAAAAATAAATAAAAGGCATATTTTATTTTTTTGAGTGGAATACATATAATTTTAGCTGGTAGTAGCTTGAAAACAAAAAATTAGCCGTTTCTGATATAATTGGGGTAAATGAATGAATAAGAAAGTGAGATGGAGGAAGGCACAGAGTCGTCGTCGTCGTCACGTGTGAAGGAGACTGAGATTGAGAAGGAGAAGGAGAAGGAGAAGAATCACACGCATACTCGCCCTTCTTTGAAATCCGATCATCCATTCAACAATTACCAATTCTGGAAAGAAAAGGTATGATTAGTTAGTTATTAGGGATTCATTGATTGATGCATGCATAATTTGATTGCTGTTTTTGGTTGCAGTTGAGGGATAATTGCTTCAAAAGGGTCCGACAGGACAGAACCCGCTTGCTCTGGAAATTTAGGCTATCCTCTCCATCACTCAACCATCATCAGGATCTGTTGGATACTGCATTCCGGGATATTGTATCCGATGAATTCCACAAAATAATCAAAAATGATGATGACGATCTTCTATGGGATGATCAAGTTCCTCACACCACATACCAGGGTGATTGCCAAGAAGAGATACTGATTGAAATGCAAAGGATCTTTTATGAAGACCTCAAATCCCAACCACCAATACAACAAGGTAAATTCATTTTACTGCTGTGCTATCTTCGTCTTATCAACATTTTCTTATCTCCCTGTTGCTTTAGAAAGTGCTATTGATACTTGGGAAGATGAGGTCGATGACTACTTGGCCCGTGCAGTTTATGACCATATGCATCTAAATGCAGATAAGGTATGTTGCTAAATAATCTCTTTTTATTATTATTATTATTACCCTCTTTGTACCATTCTCAAGTAACCTTTCATTATTTGAATATAGTCACACTCTGATTTGATCCTGGAAATTGTTAATAGACATTCACAGAACAGATCTGGTGTCCTCTTTGTAAGCAAGGAGAGCTTAAAGACACTCACAATCTCATATACTGTACTCACTGTAAACTTCAACTAACCAAGGCCAACGAGGTACTTATTTTTTCTCCCTTTCTCATTACTCTTGATTTATAGTCACTATAAACAGTAAAAAGATGGTTTCTCTATTTAACTTTGAGCTTGTATAAACATCATAGGGCTTTGAGGCTATAAACTTGAGTAGCGTATCTCTATATTAGTAGTTCAGTACACTGTTATAGACTCTATGGGTTTATTTTATCCTTATAGATCTCTAATTGTTCTGTATTTTTTACTGTTAGACTAAAATAAACATTATGCTTCAGGATCTAACTTCTATATAGAAAAAAATTGTCCCGCTTGGATAAAGGATTGGCCACTTTTTTATCAGAAAGAACTTAACGTACATATTTTCATGTGTTGCTCAAGTGTTTAATATCTTCTCAATTTTTTAGAAAACCTACACATTTTCTTAAACTGTAGAGTAACTTTTATGCAAAAAGTGTGAGTTCCTTGTTTACAAAGGAGAGTTTTTGCTCTTCATAGAAGATAAATATAATCAATATATTCTCTAAATAGGCCATAGATTTTTAACCAAAAGGACATGGCTTCTCACCAACAGGCACCAGCATAGGGAATCCTACTGGACTATCTTAGTCTAGCTTATGGGGTGAAGATCGCCCAAGTCTTAAATGACTACTTCAGTCATATCACTAGTCAATGCAGGCTCCCAATACACCGCTTTACACTAAGGACTGGATATTTGAAGCATGGAAAAATGTGGGTAGCTCAATAGCAAACATTGCAACACACATAAGACTAGATATTTGGAGTGCGGACAAATGCAGGGTGCTTAATAACATATCTAGGATAGACTTTGATACTATTTTAAGTAATTAAGTAATATAGCATAGTGGAATTTGATCTAATCGCTAATGTTCCACGATATACTATTTAGTGCAAAGTGTTGTCAAAAAGCGGCTATAGTAGCGCTAAAGCACTATAGCATAGCGGAATTTGAACAAACCACTATTTTCTGCCATTCGTGATTGACAACACTAGAGGAAACATGAGCCTGTGTGTGTTAATTTTACATTGGAGAAATTTATAGCGTCACAATTACAAAGATTTATATAATCAATCAATCCAAAGACCTCTCAATAACTTGGTGAAGACATCTGCTACTTGGTCATTTAAAGTTACAAAGTTCGTTGTAATGTCTCAGTAAGATTTTCTCCCATAATGAAATAACAGTCTATCTTTGTGTCTGATCCTCATGGAATATTGAGTTTGAGACAATATGCAAGATAACCTGATTATCACAAATGAGTATCCTCTGAAATATCCCCAAACCTCAGTTCTTTAGCCAATTGGTCGACCCAGATAAGTTTGGAACTGGCTGAAGCAACAATTTGTTAATCTGCTTGTGTAATTGATTAGTCATAACATTATGTTTTTTTGCTCTTCCAAGAAATTAAATTATCACCAACAAAGACACATCCAGAAGTGGATCTCCTAATTTTTGGGGAGTCTGAATTATAACATCCCAATGTCCTTTATTGGGACTGGGAGAGTTAAGAAACATGAATTACTACACTAACTGCAAAAGAAATATCCAGACGAGTTACGGTGAGACAATTTAGTATTCCAACTACTCTCCTTTAACTATGTAGGTCTAAAAGAGGCTCCCCCAACTTAGAAGGAATATGGTATTGGGATCCATATAGGAGTGTACCAACCCTGTTCCTTTGAGAAATCACAATGCCGTTATCTTAAAATTTAAGTTAGTCCCAAGTCCTAACTAAATCCCCAATCCTTAGCTCAACTCAGTGGGTGAAGACTGCCGTAGCCTTGTAAAGGCTATTTTGACCATATCATTTGTCGATGTGGAATCTCAATAATGATAATGCTGCTCCCTCTGATAGGTCATTGGGTGATTTGATGTTGATTGTTCCGTACTCTTCGATGCGTTTTATTTTATATTTTATATTTGATAAGAATCTTTTAGTTATTATAGTAACTTCGACCTTTATATAATTCTTACAAATTTAAATAACAACATGCCAGTTATATGCATTACTGTTGCTTGTACCATTTTTTGAAATATCTAGTCTTGTTCTTCTGAGATTTCAGCTTACTTTGGACTTTTTGCGAGACCGGCTGGCCGAAGTCCATATAGAGCATCTTGACAGAGGCTGTAGGTTGAAACCTAGATTTTGTATGAAGACAAAATTTAATTTAACTGCATTATACATTACGTGCGAAGGTTGTGATACATTTGAGGTTGTAATTTAACAATTTTGTTAGTATTTGTTATTATTTAGTTATTAGAGGTTCAACTTCAACATAATTCAAGAATTTTCCCTTTCTTCGTTGTTGTCCTTCGTCATTTTTTTTGGTTTCTAATATACATTGGAAAGGGAAAGGTGGGTGGAGAAAATATATGGTGAAAGCGTGAAACTGTAACCCTAGAATACTGAAAGGGCAATGTGTCGCTTCACAGTTAAGAAGAAAAAAAAAAAAAGCAAAACAACTCGCCATGTCTAAAATCAAATACATTTTCCCCATGATAAGAAGGCCATATTATTATTCTATTTATATATTTTTTTGATAACAAGAAGAAGGCCTTCACACTAGTTGGCCTTTCTGAAAAGTCTTTGAAATAATATACAAGCTAAGTATAATTGACTCACTGCCATCTGGCTTTAAAGGAAACAAACAAATTTCCTTAAAACTTACAAGAGAGTGTAGACTGCGAGACTAAAAATTAGTCCCCTATACGAATTGCGGACACCTGGAGGGAAAAAGAGAATGCTGGATTAAATGCACATTGATACAAAATACACTTCCGAGTTCATTTTATTAAATATAGATGGATGTCTTCCCACAAATAATGTGGGAATAAAATACAGTAGTGTAGCTGGAAGATAACATGAAGACACAAGAATTATTATAAGTCAAACAACGGACTGAAATGCTTACATGTTCCAAATTCAAGAGACTTACATCGCAGCTTAAAACAATACACCGACTTAGATACAGGAAGCAAAAATGATACAGGTTATAATGAAAACTACCATAATAGTACATAGTAATGATCTTAATTTAACCTACAAAACTATAAAATTGATGTTTCAAAAACTCAAGTAGCAATACAACAATTCAGATCTCTCTGAAGACCTTCTCAGCAGCAGCTATCGTCTTTTTGATGTCATCGGAAGTATGAGCCAAGCTGGTGAACCCAGCCTCAAACTGTGAAGGTGCCAAATAGACACCTTCTGCTAACATACCCCAAAAGAACCTAGCAAACTTGGCAGTGTCACTCTTTTTAGCATCTGTAAAATTGTAGACAGGTCCTTCTGTGAAGAAAAACCCAAACATCCCATTTATATGCCCACCACATATTGCATGCCCTGCCCTCTTACCAGCTTCAACAATGCCTTGAACAAGCTCACCTGTAATCTTGTCCAAGTATTCATAAGTTCCTGGCTCCTTAATACGCTTCAGAGTCTCTATGCCTGCAGTCATGGCCAAAGGGTTCCCACTTAATGTCCCTGCCTGGTACATAGGTCCAGCCGGAGCCACCGTCTCCATAATATCCCTCCTCCCTCCATATGCACCTACTGGCAATCCCCCTCCAATGATCTTCCCCAAAGTTGTTATATCAGGAGTTACTCCAAAATATTCTTGAGCACCTCCGTATGACAATCGAAATCCAGTCATAACTTCATCAAACACAAGAAGGGCATCGTTCTCCTTAGTGATTTTTCGCAAGGAACTGAGAAAATCAGGTTTAGGAGTAATGAAACCAGAATTTCCAACAACAGCTTCGAGGAAAACTACGGCTATCTCTCCTTTATTGGCCTCAAAGAGCTCCTCAACAGCAGAGAAGTCATTGAAAGGGGCCGTTAGGGTTTCAAAAGTAGCAGCTTTAGGAACACCAGGGGAATCAGGAAGTCCTAGGGTTGCAACTCCACTGCCAGCCTTAACAAGAAAAGGATCAGCGTGGCCATGATAACAACCCTCAAACTTGATGATCTTCTCTTTGCCAGTATAAGCACGCGCCAGACGGAGTGCACCCATGCATGCTTCTGTGCCTGAATTCACAAATCTCACCATTTCAATGCTGGGAACAGCAGAAATAACCATCTCTGCTAGAGTGTTTTCCAGAAGACAAGGTGCACCAAAGCTGGTGCCTTTCTTCATTGTTTCAGCCAGAGCCGCAAGCACCTGCAATTGAAATTGAAAAATAAAATATAAAGTAAAGTTTGAAGGATAATTAAACAGCAATATATCAAAGTAAAAATTTAGGGTTAGCAAAAACATATTGTTGGTTAATTGGAATTAAAAAAGTTATAAAGTAGAGAAATTTGCTAAACCTAAGAAGAGAGAAGTATGAAAAAAAGAGAGAGACCTTGTCATCAGCATGGCCAATGATAGCAGGGCCCCAAGAACCAACATAGTCAATGTATTGATTGCCATCAATATCCCACATCCGAGAACCTTTAACGGAATCAATGATAATGGGTTGTCCACCAACTGATTTGAATGCACGAACTGGAGAGTTAACACCTCCGGGCATCAATTCCTAACAAATCAATTACATTACATTACATTGTATGTTCAAAATCAATAATACAAAAAAATAAAGGGAGAAAGAAAAGTGAAGAACCTTGGCAGCGGCAAAAGCTTCTTCGGACTTGCGGAGAATGAGTTTGTCGGTTTGTGGTTTCTGGTCGGTGGAAACGGCCATTGTTCGAGAACGAAAACGAGTACGAGTACGACATCTGTTAGTTGAAGCAGAAAAGCAATTGAGGGTGAGTCCTGCTCCTGCGATGCCCGAAGCGGCCATTTCTCTTCTTTCAGATGATAAGATAGATTTCTCAAATTCTACTTTAATACAAATGTCAAATGTCAAATACCCCTTCTTCTGTTTATATATATATTTTTTGTAAACTGTCCTCTTTGTATAACTGTCCACTTAAAAATGTGTGTAACTGTCCACTTAAAAATGTGTAATGGGCTACCATAATAAATTACTATAGAAATTATTTATTCACAATTATTTGAAAAAAACTAAAATCTTAATTTGTTCTCTAAATTTCAATTTGACCTAATTTAATCATTCACAAAACTCAATACTCAAATTAGTCTTCCATAATTCAACATGGGAGATGAATTAGTCTGTAAAATTGAACCAAAATTTGAGATTTTGTTGATGATGTATCATATAAATGTAAGGATGTATCAGTTAAAATGTTAACTTAAAAAAATAAATTTATTGACTTGTAAAATATTTTTTATCAGTCCCTCTAATTGAAATTCAAATTATTAAAAAATAAATAAAAAGACTCAAATCAATGTTCCCCAATGAGCCAAATAAGTCCATCACTTTGAGCAAAATATGTGTATGTTTTATTATTTGTACTCAATTCATTTTTTATTTCTCATCCATAAAATGACTCATATTAATCCCTTCTTTTTCCAACTCAAATAAGTCCCGCATAGTTAACGTTAAAAATCAAGAGTTATTTTGTCATTAACAATTTCAAAAAAATATCATCAATATTGACAATTTCAAAATCATGCGGTCAACATGGACTAATTCATAATATATCAAATATTAAATACTACTAATCAAAAAGAAACTATGTCATTGATGTACCCAAAAAAACTACAAGTTATCCTGAAATACCACGGTTTGGTTATTTAGTAATGACCACTTGTTATTCTTGTACTATACGATCCTGCTATTCGTCAGTGTTTTCGCTCAAATCAACGAGGGATTGATTAAGTTTTTTTTTTTTGAATAATTCAAAATTTAAATAGGTCTGATTTAATCAAAAATATTTTATAACTTAATTTCTACAAAATTATCCTTATTAATTATTGGTATGTTCATTATTATTATTATTATTATTATTAATTTTTTTTAAAAAAATATTAATTTTTTTAAAAAAATTAATAATAAACGTAAAATAAAATATAATGAATAAAGTATGATGCATGTAGGATTAACTAGTTACATACAGCTTTCACTCACAACACAAACATCATTGAGACAATTATAAAATACAACGAAATCCACTCTAAGATCAACCTTATCAAAATCACTAGCTTTGGCTATAGAGAAATCTAAAAAAGCTCAGCAAACCCTCCCCAAGTGTTTTGAGAACCCACGAAGTCAATTTCTGAGCTTACCCCTCATCATATCACCACGTCATAAAGAAAATGTATGTCAATTGAATAAACGTTCCAAACTCTTTTTTTATATAAAAGAGAGAGTTGAAACTCAGATGAAAAACTACAATGAAATTGAAACTCAAGTGAAATACTACAATGAAATTAAATGTGAAGGAGAAACTTCCATAATATCATAGATTAAAAAACGACCCAAAGGAGTACCTTGAAGACTACCCGGGTTGACTAAAGAGTATGCAACCTTGTTTGCTACGCTATAAACCTGTTTGATCTTCACACTCCCACACAGTCTATGTTCTAACAACTTCCTTATACCACTCATAAGTTACATAGTACTACCACTCACAACACTAACTTCATTGAGACAATTATAAACTACCATGAAATCCATTCTAATGTCAACCTTTTCATAATGACTAACTTTCGGTAGAGATAATCCATCAAAAACTCTCCAAACCTCAGCCTAAAAAATGAAGTCGTCTCCAAGTGCTTTGAGAAACCACCGAGCCAGTTCTACTCACTACTCGTGCTTTCTTCCACATGTCATAACACATTTTGTAGGTGCGCAAATAAACCAGCTATTTGAGATCAATGGATTGTCACAAAATGCCACCAACTGTGCTAACTTTCTTCCATTGCTCACATTTTGTATCAACATCATTCGCCTTCTTAGTCAAGTGACTAGACAAACCTAACCAAAAACTATATCTTGATAGTTGATTGCTAATTCATATAATTTTTTATAAAAAAATAACCAATGTTAATAACTAATAGTTAACATGACTTTGTTGTCACTCCAACTCTGTCAAACCACCAAACTGCCTTAAGACTTCTAATTCATTTAACTCTTAGTTACAAGTTTCTCGAATGTGATAGAGGGATTGTTAGAGAAAAAAAATGAGATTGAGACCTTATCTGTAGACAAGTCTGCCATCAAAAACAAAAACAATCAAAGACGTAATCAATCTAACAAATGGGCAAAATGAGATCAAAATTAATGTTATGCAATACCAAATGCACCTTTTAAATATGATGCATACTAGACATCATAATGAATACTAATGAATGTGCAAATATAGAAGACCAAACAGATAAACACAAATGAAAAGAATTTGAAACAAAAGAGGTATAACCAATACCTCAAAACATACTTGACACTAAAAAATAGGTTATGGCCCACTGCAGAGAAAGTAAAAAGACATCGTGATAAATTTACATTACAAATTGATAAAACTAAAAGTTTATTTCAGGTGTCACAACATCCCAACAATAATCATATCATAGATTCATATCAGAAGTCTAGAAGTCTATTATTCTAGAGTCAATAGTGGAAAATTGACGGTGGCTGGTCATTAAGAGAACTAAGCAGTTATGGTTTTTAAATTAGGAGTCTTTGTACTTCTTTCTTGGGATTATGTACACAATGTGAACTTTGATACCAACATGGTGACGAGTAGTAGATACTTGAATCCCTTAACCTTTTGGTAGGAGGTCCAGTCTCTGATCGATACATATAAAAAAAATGTTGATAGAGCTCAAATCCTTAAATGATTCTCAATTACCTCGAGAAATTAATCTTCGCAGTTGCGTACAGGTGATCCCACGGCTGACAAAACATATGTACAACTGAATACTTTCATTATATGGATAAAATCATACTAAAATCAGCTCTATGTCTTATCAAGAAAAATAAAAAATAAAAAAGCAAATCCATGTTTCTCCTGTTATTCATATCACTAAATTTACATAGGATATCCGAGCAAAACATTTCAAATCCAACAAGCTTGAAAGAAATAAAAGAAATAGAGAGAAAAAAATGTGTTATGAACCTTTCTCTTCTATGATTCTATCACAATCCAAACACAATTTTTTCATCTTTCTTTTCTGATTTTGACTAGGAGTACAGCGAAATCAATTATACAAAAATATCAAATAATATCTACGAAGTTTCTAAATGAAAATCATAGAGAATATACATAAGTTATAAAAAGAATATATCTAACTCAATAACTCTACCCTTCAGGAGGTCCTGTTTCATCCCTACCTCCATTTTCTCATAAAGTCCCTTCTTGTCCTGACCACTTAACCTTTAAAATCTTTTATGTATCACCTGTAAACTTTGAATAACCCAAAGCTGGGTATAGCACCACCACAAGTATACATTGGGACTTGCACAGCCCATGAACCATAATTACAAAGAATACATTTCTTTCACATAAGACCAAAATGAAGAAATTGCATAATGTGGTTGCTTCTTCCAAGATAGGATTCCAAGGTGCCACCAAAACATTTAGTGACAAATTTTCCAGACAATATACAAACACCAATCATTTTCATGTTTTACTCCACAAAATTTCAAATTATTTGGCACGGAAGTCGTGCCGAAATACAGTGAGGTTTTGAGTAAACTTATCCCTGTTTTTTGAGTCTATACTTAGAGTAACGTCTGCCATAAGTTTATCAAAACATAGAGAGAGCCGCTGATGGTGATCCATTGGCTGCAAAAAAAAAATCAGTCTGAGTTACACTGCATAATCATAGTGGAAAAACTGAACCACTATCGACTTCTATTAGCAAGTTAGACCTTGTTTATTTTGTGAAAACATTGTATTTTCATTTTCCAAAATGTATGTTCATTTTACCTTAACGAGAAACCCTTGAAGTGAACCATTAACATAGAGATAAAATGAAATGCTAGTTAATGTCTAATGAAGATGCATTTCTAGAAAAAATGAAAACAAGTTTTTGATATTTTCATTGTTTCTAGAAATGTAGACAAATTGTTCACTACAAAAGTTTCTTACCTCCTTATTAGCAAAGTAAAATTAACACAAATTTTAATAAATGCAAATAGGAAATGTTTTTACTAAGTAAACAGCCTTTTATTGTCACCACTTTGATGTATTGTCTAAGCAAATAATTTGTTATGTTATAAACAGTTGAGTTTTTAGATGACAGGGTTATGTGAAGAAAGACAGGAACACAAAGGGTCTGTATCTATATGTTAAAAACTCAAATAAGAGGATCCATTACCTTAGATAAAAATGACAATAAAAAATTCTATAATCCGACTTTGAAGTTCGGATGAGAAGGAAAGTACCTGTGATGACAAGATTTGAGCTTTCAAATCAGAGAATGTCTGCAAGTGAATGACAACTCTCAGTTGGACATTAAAATATGTATAACTGGAACTTTGTTACTAATCAGTTTATAAGGATGCATTTACTTATATTATGTATAGGATTACTTAGAGGCCGATTCAAAGCCTAACTTTAAGCACTAATTAGTTGGACAGTAAATATACGTCTAGTATGCCTAGTATATTGAATTTAAACTTCAAGCTGGAGGATATATAGCTTAATAACTTCTTGCAGTATATTTTATGAGAATAGAAAACTGATTGGAAGGTTCATTACCTGCTCATTTATGAGTATCAAGCTTAACATCGGCCTGCTCAGACTCCATTGGTTGCCACAGTCTTCAAACAATATGATCTCAAACAGAGTCTTCAAAATCTAGGCATGAAGTAAACGACACCCCATTTCACAAGAAAACCAATTAAGATTAGCATAATGAATAAACAAAAATGGTAGTTTTCTTTCTGAAGCTAGGAGGCAATTTACAATATGCTATGCGCACAAAATTTTAAATCAGTTATACACTTCTAATCTATGATTTTAAGGTTTGCGATTGATGTGTAAATTGGAGTAACATGAAGGCACATTTGGATTATTTACGACAAATTATGAATGAATGTTTAACTGACAAGTGAGTGAGCAGTAAAAATGAAAATATATTTACTTCTGGGAACAGAGTGGGACATTCTGCAATATGACGAGCAAGATTGACAGATGCGGGTAAATTTGGAGCCTCTCCCATAGTGATGTTGTTAAAATAAAAAGCAGCCAGATTGTCAACAGCAGATGCACACTGTAATCATAAGCTTAAAGAGTTGGTCAACGGCACAATAACAAGAAACCAAATACATAATACTTACAGCAGAAGAATCCTTATAAAAAAAGACAATGAAAAAAATGTCATATAGTTCCAAGACAGGATGATGCAAATGATATGTTGCAATAACCTGGGATGATATACTTGTATCCAAGCCTTTTAGACCAGATTCGAGGGAGCCAACTATATGCATAAAGGTGTTCGTATCCAAGCTCAGTATGAAAGTGATGTGGCTGTTGAACAAAACTTCCAAGAATGCAAAATAAGCCCTTGTTAGCTGCATAAAAATGAAAGGCAAAGTGAGGTTCACCTTAACTAATATTTGGCAAGCTGGCATAAAACTAGTCTGGCACATAATTCAGGACCTAGATAAGCTGTTAGATGAAGGCTTGGGAATAACTTAATATCTAAGACACACTGAGTATAGAAATTATTCCTCTAGAAAGTTCAGCTGAGTTAAAGGAGATACAGAAGAGGTAGTCTATTTTCAGTGCCACCTTGGCATCAGTTAGTTAGGCCTCTACCAGCCTGACTCGTGCCACATGGCAATAGCTATTTCTGAAAGTTACAAAGTGTCATAGAGTTAGTTTTGTGATTGTAGGTTAGCATCAATCTGAGTGAAGGATAAGCATTGTATAAATACTTGTGCACTGAACCTTTCAGTTCAGTTAATTCAATGAGTATATGAGATTTCAGTTTTCAATTCTCACTGCTTTTCTTATCGTTAATAGACACTCCCTAAACCCTAAACCCACAGTACTGCTCTGATTCTCTTTCCTGGCAGACTGCCACGCAGACGGCAAACAAAGCAGAATAAACAGTTATCAGATTCCCTCTCAAATGCTAAGCTGCCTTTATTCCCACCTCTCATTTTTTATTGTATTTCTTTATTTGCCTACACGTACTATAGAGATACAGACGTAACGTGCTATGCTAGTACTATAGAAATAGGCTCAATCCCAAGAGAACGTAAGATTTAGTTTTGTTCTTATGAAATCTTTTTCGTCTTCTCTGAAGGAAGTGTAAGAATTGTTATACGGATTAGACAACAAGGTGGGAATTTCATTAATGTTCATCTTTTCCCTTGCTTTAGATGTGATTTACAAAACTGCTCTATGATGCACAATTTCAAGAAACAAGGTCTAAGATATGACGCAATAGTTAAATTTGCAGAGAAACATTATTTCCACTCACAGTCCACGTTGAAGTTTTGTTGCAAAGTCAACTCAAACCATTGTATTGCATAAGCATTCAATTTTCAAGCATCAACTCTTTTTTTACAATTAATTAGAAGTAATTTTTTATTTTTAGTTCCTTTTCGGCCAACTAGATATGCTCCTTTTGCTACACCAAGTGCTCTGCATCAGATGCACCACAAAGGTGAACATTAAATTTCTTATTACATAAATATTTACAAGGAAAATAGTAATTTCTTCTGCTCAATTTTTTTTTATTTTAAGTTCCTTTTTTAGCAACTAGACATGCTCCTTCGTGTACACCAAGTGCTCTTCTAATCGGATACGCCACAAGGGTGAATATTAAAATTCTAATTGGACAATTAGTTACAGGAAAATAGTAATTTCTTCATTAAAAGGTTTTTTGTCTACTTGACTGAGGTTTTCGTACAAACATAACAAATCCTTTTAAAAAGTCTTCAATTATTGCAATCATTTATTTTTATATTCTTCATTATATGATTGCAACCTAATTTTGAATGAGAAAGAGTATGTATGTAATAGAATGTGGCAAGAAAATTGTTTACTCACCTTTCGATAAGCCAATATATCGGACAAAGGAATTGACAGTGTCAACTTTAGAGCAGCATCGAGGGCATCAGATAGAGCTCTGTCTCCATACAATTCAAACACACCAAAGTTGACATAGTTTCCTGCAAGGGCTGTGACACAATTTTTGCTAGAACATCAATTGAAGGAAAAGAATCAACATGATCACGAAAATTAACACTTGTCATAATTTAGGATGTCAGTTCAGATTGAAACCAGAACAACTAAAAGCCATTTAGCAATGATCAAAACAACCTAACATACTTAAGCATAGACAACTATTTCTGGGTAGAAATTACAGACTCCGCTCAAACTGCCACCAAATTAAGGTTAATACATCATGCTAAGAAAGTGCAGGTTGCAGGGGTATCCAGGTATACCTTTTTACATCAATGGAAATTTATACCTGTATGTTTATGCATGAACTTAAGAGTTAAGCAAAGCTATTAGGCATCCTAGTTGTATTTTGAATCTTTTTCCCCATTCATTTAAAATATCATCTTGTTTACACTTTGTATCACTTCTTCAAACTCTTCTAAGGGAATGTTAAACTTGCAAGTTAACTTGTTAGGTCCCGAGCGCACAATGCAGAGCTTGGTTGTAAATTCAATAGGAGTGTCACTAGGTCGGCAATCGAGCAAGCAAGTTTCCTCAAGCATATTTTTGTTGAGTATGCAACTTCAAAACCCAAAAAATATTTCAGTGGCCTCAAGTCTTTAGTGTGAAAGTGTAGAGTAAATTTTTTTTTTTGAAACGATGGATGCCAGCCTTATGATTATGATGTCATGCCAACCATGTAGAGGCAATTGGTTGGGGAATAATGCAAGAAGAAGACAGTCCTAAACCTTCCAAACCAAGCACGGGGAGATTGTAGCCAAAGATTTCACGACTTTGGGCTGCAATAGATTAGCTTTGGTTCGGCATTGCACCTCAACATGGCCAAAACGGTTGCAATAGCTACAAGGAGGTCGAGTCCAATTATTTCCACGTTTTGAAAAAAAAAAATATAACAACCAACATTCACGAATTGAAGGCAAACGAAAAACGTGATGATAATGGGCTAGAAGTCGTCATAAGCGACAGGATTATCGAAACAACCAACTTAAGTGGGACAGGAGGGACTAGTAGGCACTGACAGAGGCAGCAAATGCAACAAACAAAGCATCAAAGGCACTGCATGAACCAGAAAATAACATTATTTTGTATGAACAGTGAACATGTGACAGACATAAGCAGCAGTCGGACAACGGAGTAGGGCGGCTGAAAGTGGTGGGCGGCTGAAAGTGGTGTCAGACTGACACTCATGTTGGAAAGAAGAGACAATGGAAGAGGTGATTAATTGATGTTCCGAATTTTTGCGAACACAGCTACAAAGTGGTGATAGGAAAGACCGCAGAGGATCGAACTGGGTTCTAATACCATATTGAAGTTATAGGTTTTAGAAAAGGGAGGAAGTAATAATAAAGAGTTTGAATATGATAATGGTGTAATGTTATTGATAAAGATTTGATACTACCTTGATACAAAAGACTAAGCGCTAATCACTATTTTTAGAAATACAAGATTCCTAATACTAAATAAATAAGAAAATCAATAACAAATCATAAGAATATCTAAGTAATGTAAAAACAAATCCTAAGGGATAATCTAAGATACTCTAAGATTATAAATTTATTCTAGGAAATAAATTAAGATACTTAATGTAATATCAAAAATATTATAAGATATCTTCTCATACTCTAACAAAAATTAAACCCATTGTCCATTGGTTGGACCTAACTTAACCCCACAAAATCGACTTGTAAGGTGAAGAATGCACATCACCTATGTGGGACTCTTAACAAAAACTACTAAATAACAAATTTCGCAAGACTCATAAGATTTTTGCTCAAATTATATTGACTTCACTCAATACTTAAGTCTCAATACAGGATTCAAAATCTTGAGTCCTATATTCATCATCATCCTCATCATTAAAGCGAGATGACATAAAATGGAGGATAAGTAAAATCCCAAAGGCAGTCGAGCCCTTAACTCAATCCCTAACTCCCAGAAAAAAATTTATGGGCATACTTGCTACTGTAAAAAGAACCACACTTGACATTAAACTATGTGCCGTGAATAGACAGAACCAGATATGACTAGGATTTTGACAGAAACCGGTACCAAACATAGAGATTTAATGGTAATAATTGACTTTTATTGATGATAGAATAGGATTACACAATGGGTTCCTAATAAATTTGAGAGTCTTGGGTCTCTCCCTTCCAAGAATTCGAGAGCTTGGTCTCTCCCTTCTAAATACCACTTTTCTGTTTTTCTGCCTACCCCAAAACAGCCTGCAATTTCCCTTTTATTCACACACAATAAATAACTAACTTAATAACCACATATTCACAAAATAACTTGCACTAACTGCCCATAACTGCTCTATAATAATATTATTTATTTACTAATAATGATAAAATAATAAATAGTCTAACAGATTTCACCTCTTGATAGTATTGTTAAACATATCCATATTCCTTTGTACTTGTACGTATATACATCAGCAGCATTTGGCAGAGTTAAAATTCTAGACCCATAAGCGACAATCAGTTTACTGACTTCCCGGAAGAGAAGTATTCCATTTGGAGAAGAAGAGTCAAATGTCAAACGTTGAGCTTTATTTAGCACAAACTCAGCCATGAACTTCAACAATGGGGTTGTAACCTGCAAAATCAAGTAAACCTTAAGGGAGGAAAGAGGAGCAAACATCAGAATAGATGCATCAAAAGCAATTCCTAGTATAAATAACAATGTGCACTCAATGGAAGGATATCTGTGTCCAACATACTATAATGCAATTTCCATCACTGTCATCATCAAAACTCAAAAAGGCAAGAGAATCAAGAAGACACGCAATAGGAAAAGAAGAAAGCTGCAGCAAACTCAATTTTAACATATATATATATATATATATATATATATATATATATATATATATATATATATATATATATATATATCCATTCCCTCTAACAAACTTCTATCAAAAGCATCCTAGGAAATTAACCCGAGTCCAATCATTTCAATGGTTGTAGATAAATTGGCCAAGGCTGTTGTCAAAAAATCCGCCATTACCTCTGGGTTGTCTGTCCAATGTGAGATTCCTTTTAAGAGCAGAGGCATGTGTGCAGGATACAACCAGTCAAATAGAAAGCCATAAGTTCGACGGCTAAGAAATACAAATATGAAGAACAGCGAGGTCAGATTAACTGCTTTCCTAATTTTGACTTTTGAGTAAGAGAAGCAGCAAAAATACCAACCTGTTTGTGGCCATTGCGATTCCTCTAAGGTCCCTCATCAAACCAACAAGTGCATACTTTACAGCATCTGTTCGAAACACTGGATCAGGAGATGATTCCAAACTGAGGAAAACCTGAAAAAGAAAAAATAATTTGCTTGGTACTTCTCCAAAACCAATGTATTAACCAACTAATTATCAGAAAAAATCCATCCAGATGACATAATTTACACAATAAATTAAAAATCACTGTTTCTTATCTTTCACTAAACTATAACATAGAAGGATGTACAAAAGCTAATGTATAACCATACTTGTATAACATAAATTTTTAATTTCTAGAAAAATATAGAAAGAATTATGTGAGAATCAGGTTACAACTTGCAAGAAACAGGCTCCTGAACTGATTATCGAACTGACAGAAAACCAAAAGGAAAAAAAGCTTTTTCTTGAAAATATGCATTTGTTTAAACTTTTTCTTGAAAAATAAATCTCTTTGGAATTTTTTTATTTTTAGTCCATCTTTGGAAAAAAAAATCAGTATTGTGATTATTTGAGCAGCTTCTATAAAAAAGCTGTATTGTAACTACTTTTTAAAATAAAGTGTTTTGATGCAATTGTAACTGAACAAAAAATTGATTTTAATATATGTACAATCTCTAAAAGATAAATCATTGTTATACAACCTTAAAACTACTTTAAGCTTAATCAAATGGGCCCTTAGTAAACAGGCATGAGACAAAGAATGACTATGTGAGCATATCAGCAAGAAGAGTGATAAAGCACCTGCTGGAGTGGTTCCATTGAAGATTTAAATTTCACAGGACTATCCTCCATGAATATCAACCAGCCAATAGTGTAATAGAAAGTCGTTCTGCTGCGTGAGCACCTCTTTGCTTCCAAAAAAGGAAAATGTTCCCTCTAGAGTCATTTTTGTGAAAAAGAAAAGAATGAGAACAAAGATGCAGAATAATTCATTTCTATACGAAGAAAAGTGGAAAATATGAGGGGGAGGGAGGTGACCCCTCCTGCACAAAAGGGGGGGGGGGGGGGGGGGGGGGGGGGAG
>JBBPBP010009777.1:70259686-70275363 GCA_037974735.1 Cicer chorassanicum | reverse complement strand
GGGGGGGGGAGGGGAACACAGCATTGCAGTCTCATTCTCTCAAAGATTAAGTACATGCAAATTCAGTGAGTAAAAATTGCAAAAAAGGCTATAATATATTTATAATGGAGACTCCCTTTTAATGAAATTGGCAGAACTCCATAGAGAGGTGGAGGCCAAAGAAATGTTGAGGAAAACCGCACACACCAGTGATCTTTGGTAGAATATGCCACAAAGAAAGTAATAAACACACAAGAAAAAGTGGTTCGGTACCTCATGACTCATGCCTAAGTCCATGGATACACTAAACATATTTTCACTATCTTAAACAAGATTACAAGATTGTACCCCCTCAAACTATATATCACCTTACAAAGCTGAGTACCCTACTCAAGAGTTACAAGGAATGACAAACACTCAATCCTCCCCTAGTTCTAGTTGAAATGGATAATGATCGAAGGGAGAAAGAATCGTCTTACTCATTTTGGACTCACTCACAAGAGACTTGCACCACTACAAGTGATAGCCCACACTTTCTCTTTTTCATTGATCTTGGATTGAGATACCCATCGTCCTCAGATGATCCATTTATAGTGAAGGGACATGACTTCCATTCATGATTTTAACTTGGTGGACATTATTTGTTTCACCTCTCCAACTAATCTTGCTTTATGATAGTGAATTTTTTCAAAAGTCAAGATACAACCCTCCACCTCTTGGAATATATCTCTTAATTTTCCACCCACCAAAGGACAATGTAAACGCAAGATGCCACAATTTTTTGCCTCACTTTTTCCAAAGCCCTTAAACATAACCAGAAAAGCATGATTTAAAAGTGGACACATTCTCATTCACTCCATTCCTGATTAGCTACAAGCTTACAAGATTTAACACAACCATGAAGGGTTTTAGTTCACTGGCATTCGTGTCAATTAGGTCGTTTAAAGAAAAAATCCCAAGACAAGGGATAGTCTTCAGAATAAAAGAAATTAAAAGGTAGTTTATCTCATATTAAGAGGAGATACGAAGAGCAAGGAAGGAACATTATCCATCCTCGAGTCCATTATTTTTTTGAGCAATTTAAATCATATTGGAAGATGAATACTAATTCAAAGGCTACCCATCTTGATAGTTGGACCAATGTCCTATAAATCAGCTTCTGGATTCTGGAATACTTGACAAACCAAAGTTGGATATTTTAAAACAGATGAGAGAGTCTCTCAATAGTCCCGATGCATTTATATTTTTTACCAAAAAATAATTCAATTATAATAAATTGCTGAAAATGCAATATGGCCAACCCCAATCAACAACTATACAAGAAAGAGCAATAACCAACTCCCTACGAAAATTTTATGAGCAATTGAGAAAAAAAATACTCTACCGTATGATTGGCAACGATAAATTTCACCGTATCCAACTTCATAAGCAGCTTGCCGGTCATGTAGCTGTTACAAGAGAAATCAGTAAATTTGGGAGGATTGTCCTAACCAAAATAACAAAAGGTAGCTACTAACCCAGATGCAAGCTCCAAGAACAAACTTAAAGTGTGATCAATGACCTCTTCACTCTGAAATTAGCACAAATACAACTAGTATGTTAAACCAGCAAATAATTTGTTAAAGGAAACAAAAAGAACAGGCTAAAAACACACCTCAGTGTAGCACTTTAGGTTAGTTGCTATCTTGCCAACAATCACATTCAACAGTAATAGATGATCATGCAGACCAAGAAGCTCTGATAACCGGGCATATAACTGCTGCAACATAAAAAAATGAAATAACACACACATGAAGATGTACAGAAAAGTAAATTTATGTTTGTATAAAATATCAAAACATTATATTACCTTGGAAGAGTGAATTGCCTGATCTCCTACATACGACTTTCGGAAATGCTGAAAAAAGGTAAGTATTGCCCTATCAAGTCTTTGTTTGCTTATTTCACCGTATCGCTGCAAAATGTCAATAATAGGAACAAATAAGCAATATATTCTTCTAAAGCATATTGTTGAAGAATCAAGGGAAATCAGATTTGATTCTCTTTTATTTTATATTATTCTGTTTATTTTTATTTTATGATTCTGTCATTGTTACTATTGTAATTTCTTTTCCAATATAAACAACTTAGGATTGTAGTAATAAAATATGAAAGTATTTTGTCTTTTACTTTCTTCAAATATCATTAACTCAAAAAACAAAAACTACATTCTTCATTGTAAAGGAAGATCTTTGCTCTTATAATGTATTAGCAGAAAAATATTAGGTCTGGTAGTTCCCCAAAAGACCAAGTAATTTCCACCAATTGAGTTAAAATGAAAAAATAAAAGACAATAGAAGAGTCCACCTCGGGTGTCACAAAAGAATCCTATTTAATAGTAAAAAGTAGACATGCTTTAGTCCCTGGAAGATGCAATTGATAAAATTAATCCTTAAGTGACAAAAATATGATAACAGAAGTATGGCTTTGGTTCTAACTGAGTTTAATATAAAGATTATTTTGAGAAGAGAAGAAAAGTAGAGCTAGGGAAGGATAAAATAGAAGATGTCCTCAAAAAAGGTAGAAATAATATAGAATAAAAAATGTAACAAGCATTTGGTAGAAAGGAAGAGACAAAAATATGTTCATCCATTAGTTGAGGGCAATTCCTTCTGTTTCATTTCAAATATGTTGGTACAAAGAAAGAGGTCATAAGTGTAGAGCACACTTTGAAACTTTTGGGAGGAGTATTGTTAGACTCGTGGTTGTTAGGAGAGTAGAATTTGAAATATTGAAAATACCCACCCAAAATGGGTTGCAATTATCAAAATGGAACGAGTGAGTGAGAAGATTCTAGAATTAGGAAAATGAGAGAGAGAGGGTTGAATATTGGAGGGGGGACAAGTAATAGAAAAGATATCAAGAAAATAGTGTAGGGAATATTGGGCTAGGCTGAGTGGAGAAGTTGATTCTTCTTCCTCAGAAAGGGGTTTTCTCTTGCTATTATCCTTTTAGTTTTCCATTTCTGTAAGGAGTTGACTCTAATCCATTGACCATATTTAGTTTTAATACTATATATTTCGATACACTTTCCTGAGTAGCGCAAGTTATATTCAATATTTCATTCTATTTGGCTTGGTTTCTACCAATAGCTTTGGGACTAATATAAACTTTATAAAAAAAGAGAGAGAGATAATCCATGCCACAAGCAAAGCATAAACTAATGTTTGTGCTGGTATACCTGACTGTGTACTCCACTGTCAGTTACGTTGATCAACTGCAGAACCCGAGCTGAAATTTCGGCATCTAGCACTTCCTGGGATTCCATGCTACATATAAAAAATTTACAGTGAAAAATAAAATTAAAAACCGGTTGACATGCTTATGAACACTGCCCAGCGCTTTTTTGACAATCCACAACATTCCAATAGATGAAAAGGTTAAGAGCCAAAAAGGTTTTACCTACAACCCGTACACTGTTTTATCTTAAGAATTGCGGCTACGATGTGGACAATCCAAGCAAGTTTGTCTTCAATCACGGCGAGGTCGTTGTTATCACTAACCTGTAATCTTGCCCTTTCCTATTCCAGTCATTTGAAAACAGTCAAGTATCAATTACTAACCCATGTTTCCCATCAGATCAGTACAAAAAGATAGAAGGGTAGCAATCAGTGAAAGTTATAACCACACCGTGTATATTTGCAGGACAGGCTCCATTATGTTTATTATAAATAAACTACTGCTTTCATACTGCACAATGAATACAAAGGAGTCAAACGATAATAATTGTTCAAAAATTTGCAGCAGAAAACAACTCACGAAAGAGTTTCCTATATTGGAAGGTATTCCTTGATATATCAAATATAAGTAAGAAACAATAATTATCCCTATTCCTCCATAGAAACAAAAGCTTTTGATGAAGTTGGGGGAGTTAAGTGATAGGTTTTCCCTATTTTCTCCTAAATTTCTATCATTAAATCAAAAAAGTTCTCTCTTAATGGTCACTTCTGGTTGAAAATGTTGACCATAAGTTTAGGCTTCAAGGTTAGAGTGGTCTATAAACCAGGAAGATCCAATTTAACCTTTTATGTTTAGCTTGATGGCTGGTTGGTGGAGTAGAATGAATTGCGGGAGATTTTATTTTGGATAAATAGACACATGGAGAAAAAGTACAATTATAGAATAGAGTAAGGTATCCTCATTGACAAGGGCACAAGGCAGAAAATAAAACAGTGAAAAAAGAAACAGCCTTATCAAAGAAGTAAGACACTAATAAGCTACATATCAGGTAGGAAGTTGGAACAGCTATATATCTGATTTCGTTAGTAATTGACAATGAAGTAGTTATGAATTCCAATTTGTACTTCGCTGAGAGAGATCGGCAAAAATGAAATTCCACATACTCGTCATATTTTTGGGTCTTGGCTAACTTGAAACTCAATTTGGCACAGTAGATTAGTATATATTAATGTTCAGTGTGAGGAAACAGGTTCTCAACTCTTGCAACTCTAGTTGTGTACTTGTGTGTGGACAATTGTGATGAATTTCTCAAACTGTTTCTTTCGGAAGGGAGCCCCGTTTCTCATTAGGGGGATCAACTGGGTCCAAGCTTTTTGTCCAGCATCGATCTGACTACTTAATAGTTAACTTTATTTCAGCTTCCAGCTGTGTTTCTCAATAGATATTTTTTATCAAGAATGGAAAAAGAATAAAGGATTATTTGGTTTGTTTGCTGTGTGCACAAACAAGAGAGAAGATATTAGGTTTTGGTAATTTGGTGTCCAAGCATTGCTTCAGTTGATTAACTAAATATCTCTTCCTTTTAAACCGCAATGAGTGGAATGCTAACCAAGTTGGAACACACTCCAATCCTAGGAAGTTCATTTCCAATAAACAGGTCTCTTTTAGATCACTAGCTTTATCAATACTGTGTGGCTAGTCAATATGGAGTTAAACTTTCAAAGGGTCTATGGGGGAAAGTTGCTTGCTTTATGGACGACTTTCCTCTCCATTACAGTTTCTTCTCTGCATACATTATAAAATCTTTAAATAGAAGGAAACAAATTCCTTGAAAATCCAATATAAATAGCATTCCACAGTTATCACCAAGATCAAATCTTTTATAGTAACGGATATGTATCAATTATTTATTGCATTTTAAACAAGTACGGAAGATGGAAAACAGTTTTCAATTAAAATTCCTGCTTATTCTAACTTTGTCTTCTTCTGCTGCTTTGTTTATATCCGCCTTTGGAATCTTTGCCTTCTCAGTTAATTATTTCTTTCATTAAAAAGAAAAGATAAAAAGATATGATTGGTATTATATAATATATAGGATACCTGAAATCTGCATAGGTATGGAAAGCAGTCTAATTGATCCTGAAGAAGTTCAGCATTGTCTAAGGGGTTCTCAAGATCATCGGGTAATCCGGCCTGTAAAAAATAGACAGCAATAATATTTGACAGTTGTCTCATTAACAGAAGTGTTAAACTAAATGCATACAGCCTGGAAGTCCGCGGCAGGCAATAATTAAAGCATGCACAGAAAATTGGCAATACCTGCACAGAATTGAATCTTGATGTGATGAAATTCTCAGTAATCTTAGGAACATATTCGTCCAGTAAGCTTGGCGCATCACCCTTCAAATATGGAACAGAAGACACCAATCTGGACCACAACCCTAATAGGTAGTAGACACTGTTGCTGGCCCACTGACAAGAAGGTATCAACTTAATCAGTATTTCACATCACTTGAATAACCTAAGTTGAAATTTTGATAACTTGTGAAATTTATCTTATTGAAATGCTCACATGATAGGTATCAAGAATTTTATTTTCAAAGGGGGGGGAAGCAGTGCCATTGTTTCAAATATAAATGGCTTCAAAAGACATTGCGTGATTTTTGAACAATAACTCATTTATTCTGAGAAAAATTCTTAAAAGTGACACATTAACTAACCTGCCATGATTGCAAAGATTTAAGAGTGAACTCTGCAACCAAACGTATCCAATCACTATAGCCTTCCACATTAACAAGCTCTGACAACTGCAGCATTTATTTTACAAATTTAGGCAACAAGTTCAAGAAATCGGAGAAAGGAAGTAACTACAGGCTAAAAAGATGTTCAGATAGAATAAACTAAAGAATATGCAAATACTTTGTACTCCACCAAATTTTATCAACAAAACTGTCAGTGTATAACAAGCTTAAGCAAACTACCAAATCAGAAAAACAAAGAAAAACTGGTAAATAATTGGTCAGAACATAACATTCAGGGACATTTTAAGGCTGCAGTATTTGGGGGCAGATATTACATACAAGATTAGTTTCAAGGTGCGTTAAGGGGGCTTTTACAATAAACAACTTAATTAGGTGCTTATTTAATAAGTGTTCATCACATGAGAGATTATGTATAAATTGTTTCTATAATCGAAGAGTAAACAAAGGTAAACTCTGCATAAGCTATTTCAATAAATTATCTTAGAGAGTTTATGCAAATAAGTTTAAAACAAATCATAGGCATATCATAAATTAATTATTGCAAGTAGTATCGAAATTTGATTGTCATTTGGTTAGCCTTTGAAAAAGCTTATTTAACTTGTTTAAAGTGTCAATGTGTGTAATGCACACTGCCCTTCTAAGCCAAAGTATATACCTAGCTTTCACCCCATGAACCTCATGTCCTTACTTACGCACATTGCATCGCTACCAATAAAGGCGAAAAAAGAATTTAAATACTATACAGAAACATCTTTTTTTGGTGAATGACTATACCGAAACACTACAAACAGGTTTTACCATCTAGCCACATCATAGTATTACTTTTTAAAACACTAATAAAAAAATCAATTGTGGTGAAAATGATTGAACGTTGGTTTAAAACTTGTTTTTGCTCTATTAGTGTGTATTTATTGAACCCAAAAAAAAAACTAGATATGCCACAAAAGGAGAAAAACTACACAAAAACCTACCTGATAATTCATTCTGAACCGACCAAGAAGACGACAAAACTCATGGTAATTATCATGATCTGCAAGACCTGCTTCCCCAAAACAGTCAAAATTATAAATGCATGGCCAACGAGAAGGAAAAACAATGAAATGAAAAAATATAAAAGATAAAAATATTGCTTGAAATCATATAGGCAAGACTGGCAATATTTCTTATGTGAAACTTCTATTTTCATTAAAAAATATTGCTAAACCAGGCGGGATTTACTTAGGATTTACCCTTTCAACTCTACTTAAAAATAAAGTACCATTGGATCTGAAATTCAAATAATATATTTCCTGACCAATGATTGATAACAGACTATGGCAGCGAGCAAAATACCCGCCATAGAAGTAAGATATATAGCATTGCAATCTATGTTGGAAGCATGGAAGACAAAATAAATGTATAGTAATACACACACACACACTAAAAACCCTGAATAAATTAAAAACCAAAAAAAAACAAGGAACGTAAGTCGAGAATCATAGACTGAATTGATGGAAAATATCATCAATCTCATAATCACAATGTCATAAACTACTAAAAACTTCATTTTTGTCAAGTTCAAGACATCAAAACCTGTCATAAAAAGAAATTAAAACAGCTAAAAGTAACACATTAAATGAAACGGGAACAAAAAAGGAATAAACAAATAACAGAATTAAAAAGTACAACTAAAAAAATAGTAGGATTAGAAAAACAAACAAACAACATAACTCACGAACCCTAAACATAGAATGGATTGATAAAAAAATATCACTAATCTCATAATCCCAATGTCATAAACTACTAAAAATCACATTTTCCTCAAGTTCAAGACATCAAAACCTATTGACTTAAAACTCAAAAATGAAACAACTAAAAATAACAGATTTGAAAAACCAGAAATAATAAAAAAGGAAAAAAAACAAATAACAGAATTAAAAAATGGGAGAATTTAAAAAAAAAAATTAAAAAAACAATACAATAATTAAAAAAGTAAATAAAGAGAGAAAAAGAATTTTACAAAAATTGATATAGTTCACCGTAGAAAGAAGAATAGAGCAGAAAAAATTAAATGTTCAAAAGAATTAAAAATGGTGATTATTCTTAAAATTTGGGCTTAGGCCTCCTATGTCATAACACAACGCCAAAAGCTAGCTCTAAGATGTGAAGACTGTCGAAGTCTTATCAGAACTGCATTGGCCATGTCTCTAGTCAAAGCGAGAACTCAACAGTTATAATTATATCTATAATTATAATAATAGCTTAAAAGAATAGAACAGCAAACAGAAGAGTTCACCAGAGGAGATTTTCGGAAAAGGTTGCCAGAGGATAGTGGTTGCCAAAAGATGGTGAATGACGGAGGCATTGGTCGCCAATTGGGAAGTGCAAGGAAGGAAAATCTACGGCGTGAGGGAGAGGGATGGCCATGTTTGAAACGAATAGGAAGAAAGAATGCTCTTGGCATTCAATTTTGGGGTTTTACACCCTTTTGGGCCCGATTAAGACCACATGGGCCAACTTTATTTTTTCCTCGTTAAAAAATATATGCAATGGGCAACGTGGCCTCAATGGCCCGCCATACAAGATCCGCTATGCAATACCCACCATTTAACAATCTAATCCAGTGTAGCTTAATTTCAGCTATGAACAAAACCTCGCCAAGACCTTTCAACTAGATTGAATAAGAGCTTTTATATGTTACCATACAACCTGCTGATGCAAAATTTAGGTTGGAACTCTAGTTTCCTACACTGGCAATTAGAATACAACCTGATCGATTTGTTGATGATGCAGAAATTTGAATCACTCAAGGCGGGGATAAATTTCCCTGATGACAAATCCATGAATATAAATGTGTCTATACGCGTGAGAGAGAGAGAGAGAGGGAGGGAGAGAGAGAGAGAGAGAGAGAGAGAGAGAGAGAGAGAGAGAGAGTTAATGTTTAACAAGATATGAAAGATAATATTTCCATTTAGTCTTTAGCCATTACAACATAAAAAGGAAAGTCGTAACAAGCGTACAATACCTTGCCCTGTTTGCAGGATTACTTTGGTTCCTGTCATTAAATGGGCCAAAAACTTAGAACGGGCAGCATCATTTGTAAACAAAGAACGTCTTACAGACGCTAGTCGCACCAAGCACTCCAGTGCCTAGAAAGGAAAATAATTATTCAGAATGAACATTAACCAATTGTTAATCAACAAAACAATTATTTTGTCAACTTTCTAAAATGGCCAACATAAACCCATAGTAAAAGAAATCATTGACTAAAGTGATAATATAAATTAGAAAATATTCAAGAAAATACATCTTCCTACACGAATTATTTCTTGAATAGTATTTTATTGCGCGATTCAATTTTCCATGACTTAAATATGAGGTCTGACTGTTAAGTACACAATCAAAGAAACAGATGCATGTACTTACCTCCTTTGAAAGAGGGGGCTTTGTAATGGCATAGTAATCAAAAAATAGTTGTAATGTTGAAGAATCCTCCAAAACTGGTTTCCAGGGAGATGGAATCTGCAAAGCGCCATATTTACAGGATAAGAAACGAGCCAGTGTAGAAGGAATGAGGTAGGACCTCGCAATAGAAAAGTTTATGATAAAATAAAACAAAAACAAGCAGGTACCTGAACTGTGCCAAACTCATCTGAACTTTCTTCAACAGATGTCCCCACAAAATCAAATGATAAACATTTCAAAGCGAGAGATAGTGCCAATTCTTGCAATTGACTGATGGCTGGAAAATACATAATCTCAACTATCAAACCAATTATCACCATAAAGTATTAAAGAGACGTCCGAACTTTAAGCATGAGTATAGCCATTTTACCATCATTCTTCAACTGACCCAATGATGTTAAAGATATCTGAAATATTTGAAAAAGAGATTGATCCCTGAAGGAGCAAGCTACCCTTCGATGCTTTGTTGCAGGTAAACCGGCATTAGCCTGAGGCAGGAAACAAGAGTCTAGCAAACAGAACATAGTTCCAAAACACAGCACAGCTAACTCAAAATATTTAATTGCTAAGTTAACGATTCTTTGAATTGTTTGATTGACACAGCTTACAAACTAAACCTTGTGTTATTATTCTAGCCCCCCACCCCACCACAGGATCACCACCTCATGACCCCTTTTTCTACCTTATTGTAAAAATTAAACTATTGGATCATTGGATGGTCTCCGTGAGCATATTCAAGTAGCATACAGAACTACTCAACATGATAAATCTTCCATCAAAATAATGTGATATCTACACAAGCATCAGACATATTCGAGTAGCACAAAGTTATGTCGAACCTGATTCATCTCAGAAATAAGCTGATTTAATATCTTCAAACCAATGGCATAATGACCTGGCGTTGCCTACATTACAGCAACAACAAAAAATGTGAAACGATGGCACAAATATTTCTTCTATTTGAGTCCACTAAATCAATTAAGATCAAATCGATTAAGATCACCTGACTTAAGAAGTTCATTGATTCTTTGACCAGGTCTCGGAATCTGTCATCATCAAACCATCCAAATTTCGTGACTCGACACAAAAGTTGGATCAGAGAAGCAGTCACAAATGGTTGTAACTCTGGTCCTCTGGTCGCTAGATAGTTGATGAGGTAGGTCCCTACATGCATTGCAAAAAAATCCATCAAATTATGTCTGGTTTTTAGAGTCACCGACGAAGAATGAAAAAAGAGAAGAAAAAAAAGCGAATACATATATCTAGACGGAGCTTCAAAGCAAGGCTATGTTCGGTGACTTGTTTCAACAAACTAGAACTAGCGAGCATCAATGCATAAGGTGTCAAAGCATGATCAAGAATGTATTGACATTGGGAAATATATTCAGTGTTCATGGAGAAGCATTTCAGTGTGTTCTCCGCATGAGCCCTTTCAACTGAGTCCTGTGAATTGTAAAGCCTTTCACACAATGCTTCAAGTTGTGCCAACTCCATAGCGATTACAATTGCGATGGAAACACCAAAGGGGCGGCGATGACGAAGAAGATGCCGCCGGCAACCGCAATACGGCGGAGATTCGTTTTATATTTTTGTCAATCAGAGTTGAGAGAGGTTCTCAATCGCAATCGCAATGGCAATGGAGAATAAAAAATCGGTGTTCTTGATCTATCTAGGTTTTCTAATCGCTTTCTTCAGTTTCTTTTTTTCTTGGTTGAGAGGATTTTTGCGTTTCCACTACTTGTCTGTGAAATGCGTCCTCGTCAAAAAATAGCTATTTAAATATGTTCTCTGTGTTATTTTTCCTTTTCTTGAAAGGCTGTATATGTTTTTTTTAATTCTAGTTTATTCTACCATACCACGACATGTAAAAACAAATATTATTACTTCACGGTATTATAAATTTTTAAATTGACAGTTTTTTTTATATTTTCTATGTTAATTTTATTATTTGATTAAATTTAATATATTGTGTTTTTGTGAGAAAGAACAATTTTGTTCAAAATATTTTTTTAAAAATAAATTTTAATTTTTTTTTGTAACAATGTTCAACTTAAATTATGTTATATTAAAAATCAATTTATATCTTAAAAATGTGTAATTCCTTTCTTTAAAAAAATAAATGTGTAGTCTATGTTTATTGTTTGGCAAGGAGTTGCTACTTGCTATAATTGAATCTCCGTAATTTTGTAAATAGTATGATTTATAATTTTTAAAAATTACGACGACTAACTGCAATATCAAATATGTATAGAATTTTATAACATTATTTTTGAGAAAAATGTATTATTTATGTCAAGAAAGAAAAAACTTTTAGTGTCTATAAATTTTGTTTCTTATATTTATCATTTTATATGCTTAAAATTTACATTGTTTGAAGGCGATATAATTCAAATTTGCTATTTAAATTCTTGAAGTTTTGCCACTTAACTCTCACCTTTTCTTATATCTTTATCTTTTTACTTCATCGTATTCTTGTTCCTTCTTTGCTTTTTATTAACAACTTGACTCTTTTATATCATTATTTTGGATTATATGTGTTAGAGTTAGAGTTAGTTTTAATGTTATGTTGTGAAGTTCAAAATTATATCTTCTAATCTCAATTATCGCCAATTTATATTTTATTGTTTAATAGGGACTAAAAACCATATTTGTAATATAATTCAAGTTTGCTATCTAATTTATTGAGTTTTTGCGACCTAACTCACACTTTTTCGTATATACGTTTCCTTCCTCATATTTTTGTTTCTTATTTATTTCTTCTTATCAACTTTGCTCTTGTGTTGTGAATATCAAAATTCTCTCTTCTTATTACTTTATTTATAAACTCTTTTATTTAGTGTGTTAACTATTGCCTCGCGCGGCGCAGATACATCAATTGAGATGATTTATTGAATTATTGTCATTAATTTCCAATAAATAATAATATTTACATGTTTAAATGAAAAATGTTCATAGTCATATGACTTTTATTATTATAAAAAAGTAAATATGAAGATTGTAATATCAAATAAGAATAATGATTATTGAAAAATTAAATAGGTGAATATTTGAACATTGTTTTACGGACACAATATTTGGAATAGCAAACAATAAAATTCATTGGAATAGGAATTTTTAAAATAATAGACATGGACATATTTAAGTAAATTAGTAATTTTAAAGAGAAGTAAGCAATTATTGAATAATGAATTTATTTTTTATTACTCGACATGGTTTGTAACCGATATGAAGTACACGACACTTAAGAATTCATATAAATTTTACTTTGTTGGATCAAGTGGAAAAATATCTTTTATTCTAGCACTACTTCTTGAAGCTTAAATACTAAAGATAAATAAAATTTTCATTACAAAACACATAAAAAGTATCATATAATTTGATATTCAAAATAGGTAACTAGGCTAATAACATAGTTTCAACTTGTATCTTTTTATCTTTGAATTTGCATGTTAGTACATAATTTTGCTGCCTCTAGGCTGGAACTGCTGCCTCATGACTTATGCCTCTAAGTTGATGCCTCTGGCCTTATGTCTATGGTCTGGATTAGAATTGTTGCTTCTGGATTGATGCCTCTGGAGTGTTGCCTCTAGGTTGGAACTACTGCATCTGGACTGGAACTATTGCCTTTGGGGTTATGCCTCTGGTCTATAACTTATGCCCCAGGGTTGGAACTGTTGCCTATGTACTTATGCCTCTAGTCTAAAACTTCTGTCTCTGGGGAGAAATTGTTGTCTTTGGGCTTAATCCTCCGAACGGTTGCCTTTGGGCTTTTGTCTCTGGTTTGAAACGTTTGTCGCTGGGTTGGGACCGATGCCTATGTATTGCTTCCTCTGGGCTTCTGCCTCTAGAGTTCTATCTATGGGTTGCGAAGCATATTGCTATCTACGTCCAAACCAATCTCAAATGAATTACACAAAAAAATAATTTATAGAATATCACTATTTTAGAAAAAGTATGTACAACAAATTTGAACGTGGTGAATGGATTAAAATACAACTAATATATTAGACTATCAATGTTATTTATTTCCCCATTCAATGTGCAAATACGAGGGAAAAAATCGAGAGTTAACAGAAAATGAAACATGTAAAGTGTAAACATATAACAAACCAAGCACGTAACTATTATTACGATGTAAACATATAACAAACCAAACACATAACTATTATTATGGTGTATAGTTTTTTCCTTTGCATGAGTTATAAGTCACCTAATATGGTTTTTCAACAATTTCAAATGGATGAATCGATAATATAGGAACTTGGAAATTCTTGTCGTTTAAGTGAATCGATGGTGATGAGATGATTCATTAATACATTGCTTTGATTCTCGAATGGATGAAATGAAAACTGAAAGGGTTGCTTCGATTAGTGAAGAATGATTACACTAATTGAAGTTTTCTTTTCTCTCGATTCCTTTTCTCAGATCTATGTTTTGAATACTACACGTTTTTTAACAAAATATTATATGTGTTTAATTTTCATGTATCTCTCTGTTTTTTTTTCTTTCCTTTCTATTTGATGGCATGTCTTTTTATCTTTCCCAAGTGTTAACCTTGCATGCCTATGTATTATATACTTTTATACGACTGTTCCTTATTAGATACTTCTATACTAGTCTTATTAGATGACATGTGTCAATTTTTGCCATAAAATGAAGTTTGATATATTATTATGTATAGATAGATTATGTATAGATTACCAGGTCAACTTATATCTCTCTATTAAGTTTTAGATTCAATAGTTTGATGGAAACAGAGAACCATCACTCGTGAAAACTCAATACGACGTCATTAATATCAGGAAACTTTGTAGTTTGACTATATACATGTTTTATGTAACATCCCACTTTTTTGGGGACATTATCTCGAAATACTATATTTAAAATACAGTTCAATTTTTTTTTCCACCATAAAAATATTTAAATTCTCATGCAAACAAAATACATAATCACATATATAAATTCAAACAAACAATTCATAATTAATTAGAAATCCTCAAATATCTCAATTAGATAATTAAATACCCAAGTTATAGGATTCAAAAATTCGTACCAACATAGAAAAATAATAAATGATATAAACTCGAGTCTAACGGAAATAAAGTCCCTAAAACTCATCACAACTACCCATCCTATAAATTAAAAGAAATGATTCATTTATTCATCTGAAAACTCTTCCGAGTGCGAAAGCGAATTGAGAATGGTCCAAAAGTAAAGGAAATATCTAAATAACAAACATGAAGCAAATAGGCATACATATATATATATATATATGTATGTATGTATATTTGTTTTTGCAACAATATGAATAAATCATGTATTTCATTTAACAATTATAATTACAAATCAGAAAAAATACAAATAAACCAAAATGCACAAGTTCTATTTGTTAGACTATATGTCAATGTATGATTTCAGAATATCACCCTCCTATAGAGCAAGAAGTCCCACTATTGGACAATTGCTCTTCAAAGTTTTTTGTGTAGTACCCCGCCGTTGAGTATTTTTTTGAATCACATTGCCCTTTTAGAAAACTATTGTCGCGTACTTGTGATTAAGTATAGGCCACCAATGCATGCATGAATACTATCATCTTAATTAGTCACAAAAGGAATCACTCACACTGATCGTTCAAAATTATTCAGCGTATTCCTAAACCAACTCGATTTAGAAGCAGATGCACAACTTTAGGTAAACATCCATTACCAATCAAAATACAAGAAAATATTTAATCTCAAATATCACCTAAAAACATGTCATTCATAAAATACACATTTTAAAGAAAAATAAATAAACGAAGGTATAACATATAACATCGTAACACATATTATATCACAAATAATTCAAATAAGAAATCAAATAGAGTGATGTATTTACAGTTATCAAAGTCATTTCTAATATTATAGGTCACAACTATTGTTTAATTCGATTCACACATTCACATTAATAATAATTAACTTAGTATGAAAAGTCATATATTTCGAACTCTAACTTAAGGGTTGGGGTTTTAATGTAAATTTTATACCACGTAATAAAATTATATTATTTAAATAACACAACTACATGATTTTCATAATACAAAAGATATAATTTATTTTAACAACATTCAAATTTTAGTAAATATTCTCAAACTTTACGTATAAGGCATATTTTTTTTTTATCATCAAAGACAATATTTTAAACTAAGGATATGACAAATTTACTAAGAGAGAAAAAAAATTATTATTAAGGTATATAAATAAATAACGTTTAAACGTAAAAATAACATATCAA
>JBBPBP010009777.1:70211095-70252342 GCA_037974735.1 Cicer chorassanicum | reverse complement strand
CTAAATTATTTATTGTGAATAGATATATTTAATATTAACTTTTCATATTCTAAAATAAATTAGTAATATTAATAGAGGTAGAATTAAAATTAAAAAAAAAACATCTAGTAATTTATGTATAAACTTATATTTAAAAAATTATTTTTTTAAAAAAGTTGTTATAATATAAGACCGAGGGAATATACCGATAAAAAAATGTGTCCGCGTGAGTGTCTAGAAGACAAGAAGTTTGACATTGATATAGTACTCTATACGTATACTATGAACTCATTGAATCAAAAGTCTAAACTTGTCAATTGCCATCATGGAAATTCCATTGGTCAACCATATAGTTGTGAAAAGTTGGACCCGCCATATTGGAATATAGATGTCAATAAATGGACGGTTCCTCCAATTCTCAATTCTCATTCATTATTATTGCTGCTTCCACTTTCCCTCCTCCTTGTAATTAATAATTCCTATGAATGTGAGTTAATTGCTTTTAGTATTTGATCGTTTTGCAATTGATTTATTTTGATCTTGATTATTAAAATATGGTTTTTATGGCAGGTGATGTCAAGCAACGGGTGTCCAAATGCTTCTAATCCTTACCATCAATGCACACAAGCTTGCTCCCAAAAGACAAAACACGCTAATAGAAAGACTTCACAAGGTTAATTTGTTCTACTTTCTCTTAACTGTGAAATTGTAAATACCAACATCTAATCTCATAATTCAAACTTATGCAGGTTATGGGCGAACCGTAACTGATGCAGAGATCGGTAAAAAGATAAATGAACAAAGACGAACGGTTGCTGGTTGTCCAAAAGCATCTAATCCTTACCATAACTGTGATGCCAATTGTAACAAATCATTCTCCAATTCAGGTTCCTCCTCTCTCTCTTTAATTATATATATTAGTGTTGTAACAAATTTCTTCATTCTTCTCAATATTGTTAGTTTGACCTGTTGACAGTGTATTTTTTGTGAAATCCGTTGCTAAGAATTTTTTTTTATTAAATCATGATTTCTCATCATTCTTATCATCGAATCTAATTATTTCATTTAAATATGTCATGGGAATCAACACTTCTAGTTTTAATTAAAGAAGCACAACATTTAGCTTTAATATTTTAATTTTGTTTAGAAACTGACTTGTTTAATTAATAGCAATAAGAATTAAGTTTGGTTTATTAGGATATAATTCAACCGTTTGTGTTCATATTACATAGGTACATAGCTATTTTGTTTGACCATTTCAATAGGATGGATTAGTTTTCTTTGGCAAGACTTTTGTTCTCCTGCAGTCACTGTGTCGTTACATTCACACTGTGATGTGATGTGAGATCATTTGTAAATAGTTTATTAAGTTTGTAAATATAAAATCAATGTCCATGTGAATTCTATCAAAATTGCTTTACAGTTTGTGCAATACAAAAACGTTACTAGTTTGAGCTCATGAATTGATTATTGATAAATTAAGATGTTTCAATTTGGCACTTGATCAATTAAATAATATATGATTGTAATTGCAGGTGCCACTCCTCAATCCAATATGGAGAGGAAGAAGAGGGTAGGTTCAAGGCCAGAAACCCCTATTCTTGACAGTGTTCCAGCTGCAAGAAAAGTTGGAGCAACTAATCTCTCCAATGCTTCATCAACAAAACCACAATATTCTGAGAACAAAAAGATGGAGCCAAAAAGCAATGAGATAATTCCTTCTTCTGGACCAATTTCTGGTCAATTGCACATCCCAGATGTTATGGTAGTGTGCCTCTCTTTTCTCTCATTAAACAAACCTTTTTTTAAAAATATATAAATAAAATGTGGAAAAGAAAAATTATTTTTAATTAAAGTGACAATGATGGTTAATAGGCTCTTCTCTAATGAGATTTGAACTGTCACTTGAGAGGTTTGAACTGTCACTTGAGAGGTTACAAAGTCAAACTCTACTAATGAATTATCATGTCTTCATTAATGGTCATTAGATTTGAACTCTGTCACTAGAGGTTACAAAGTCAAACACTTACTAAAGAATTATCATGTAATCTTGTGGACTTTAGACAACTTTTTTAATTTTTGCTCCAATATAAAACACATTGTTTCTCTTGGCAGCCTGTGTATCACAAAGACCAAGTTAAGGATGTTGCTAAAATCATCCCCAACAAGACAGAAACAAATCATGAGGACAAAGTTACTTCTGATGAAATTGTTCCAATCACCAATTCTGATGACACTGGTGATGGTGAGTCCAAAGATTTTAGTTTCTCTGGCACTGCCCCAGAGGACAAAGAAGATGGCAGTGAAGGAGAGACAGATTCTGTGGTATCTGAGTCTCGTATTCCAGTTGGAAAATACAATGTAAAAGAAAGTTTTGGTTCCATCCTGCAAACTATACTTGATAAGTATGGGGATATAGGTGCAAGCTGTGATTTAGAATCAGTTGTAATGCGCTCATATTACATGGAATGTGTGTGCTTTGTTGTCCAAGAACTACAATCTTCTTCTGACACAATAAGTAAGTCCAAAGTGAATGAACTATCAGATATTGTTAAGGATGTTGAATCTGCTCATCTTCGTGTAGCCTGGTTGCGTAACGCACTCGATGAAATTGCAGAAAATATTGAACTGATTAGTCACCAGCAGGATATGGAGACAGAAAAAGCTAACTATGATGTTGAAATGGAATCATTGAGAGAGCAACTAGAATCAGAACTGAAAGCATTGGCTCAGAAAGAACAAGAGGTTGCTGATATTAATGCCAGAATTCCTGAAATCAGAGATCGTTTGACAGAGCTTGAGCACAAGTCTTCTGGACTTGTAGATCATGAAATCACACTACCTATCAAGTCCAAGATTGATCAACTGTTATAATAAAACTGCTTATATATTTTTTTCTTCTTCTTTTTTTGATGGTCAAGGAAACTGCTTATCAAATTCGTGCACGCGCATCTGATTGTACTAGATTGTAGTGCTTAAAAAGTAGAATAGGATACTCAATAAAAATGGATACAAGCAACACGTGCTTCTATTTTATTATTTGATTTAAGTTATGCCAATAATATTTGGTTGATCTTGTTCGATGATTATATACTTTCTATCACTGTATACACATTATACACTTCTGTAATTTTATTTATAATTTTTTGTTTTATGTTCATACTTAGAGAGTCTCATATTAAGTAATCATATAATTGAGAGACAACTCTCATTTTACATGTTGAATTTATGAAATTAGGTTTAACTCAGTTCAAATTTTAAAATGGTGTGAGAGTATATTTAGATCCATTGACCCCCAAGTTATTGTGCTACTTGGGTCAAACACCATCACCATATGTCCATATATATATATATATATAAATATATATACACATGGGGACTAGCAGGAGAGACTTATAAAAGTCTCACACTGATTACTGATATAATCCATATGATAAAACATCCTTACTCCAATTTTAATGATATCAAGTACACCAAACCCAAAATTGTTAGACTTCATTCTTAAAACTAAATGCACAATGTATTGAAGATAGGGTGGTGTGTTATCAAATAAAAAGAAATAAACGGTGAATAAAAAATAAGTGAACACTCTCATATTTTAGAATTTTGTTGAACAGAATATCTAACATTCATTTATGTGATGTTACATCACTTATTATATTTACTTTTTATTTATGTAAATTTACATTTATTTTATCTTGTATCAATATCTAACTTTTCTGATGAGTTACTCAGATTTTTTACCTAATAATAGGTATACTCTAACACTATTAAGAAACTTTAGTTCCCTCCAATAGCCTTAACCAAATTTTTATCACCTAAACCCTAAAAAAACTATAAACTTGAATGATATATTTCAACACAATTTTTTTGTGAAAAAAATTTAAAATGTAAGAAATAATGTCTCAATCTAATGTAGAAACTTGACGCGATAAACTATAATTTGTAAAAAAGAAGAATTAGGAATAACATTTTTCATTGGACTTTTTGTGAACAAATATGAGTAGTGAATTTATCTATATTGGCCGAATAGTCAAACTCGTGCAACATTAATAATACGAAAGTTATACTCTTAAAATTATACCTCTACCCCATATTTTAAAACAACCACTAATTTTATTTTATTTAAAAAAACTGAAAAACACTAAAACAAAACAGTTTTTCAAATTTTCTCTTCCTTATAAATAATAAAATCAAATTTCACTCATTTCACCGCAAAGATTTCCTCCCATAAAATTTGGCTCACGTTTTTCGAAATACAATTGTTCTCCGAAAATTTGTTGTGGTTGAAATATTATAGAAGATACATCTACATCCAAATTGTATATTTCTTTTGAATATATATATATATATATATATTTTTTTTTTTTTTGCTAAACTACACTTTTCAGCATCTTGTACCTAAATTTAGATTCCGTCTTTTATCTTTTTTAGAGTCAATTTAATCTTTTATTTTTTTAAGAGATTAATTTTAGTTCTTGTGTTACTCAAAGTTAATTATGATATTTGTCTTCTCACTCTCTATCTCCCATATATTATTTTCTCTCTCTAGCTCTCCTATGTGTTTTCTCTAATCTCAATCCGATCTCTCTTCTCTCTCTACTCTATTCTTCCTCTATCTCTCTTAAATAATATTCTGTAAACTTTTAAATAATTTGAGAATTTGTACATAAATTCTTAAACCAAAAAAGTTATAGTTAAACCTCTAAACTTTTTTTTTATCTATTTGTAATGCATAAAATTTAATTATGAATCTTGAGAAAAATTTAGTAAATAATGCGGATGAAATTAAATTTTTCATTTTTTCTACTATGCAAATGTATATAATAAATAGGAATTCTTTATAATCCCCACGATAAACTATATCTTAATTTAATAATTTACTATTTCTTTGTAAGTTATACTCAAATACCTCTTCTAACTCTAGCATCAAATCTTTCAAACAATTTAAGCCACTAACTATGAATAATCTAATGACTTAAACTCTACATAACAAGTAAGTAGAAGACTACATTGATCTCATCCAATGTTCTCTACTTGAATAGCCTCTTTTGATAAGATTGGACATAATTAAGACCGTAGGTAGAGCTTCACTTACCCCTCGTTCTCGTCGTATACAGACATAGATTTCATCTAATATGGTTGAGTTACACATGAGTTGCATTAAAATAGTGTAGCACGGTGAATCATATTTAATGAATCTATCCTCTTATAACATGTCATTTGTTAAATTTTGATTGAATAATTCAAATTAAAAATTCAATTTTTTAAATTATAAAAAGTAAAATTTACGTTAAAAGTTGTATGATTCGATAAAAAAAATTTGTGAATGTCTGATTGCACATCCTTTCTGCAATGGTATGCGTACATTGGGTTAAGATGTTCACTGTTTTTTTTTCTCTTTCTGCTCCATTTGAAGAGATATTTTTTGACTCTTCATTTAACTAAGTTGAAGTTGAAAAAATATTAAAAAAATGTAATGAAGATGTTTTTTGTGTTTATTTCTGTCTTGATAGAGTAAAAATTGAGAGAGAGAAAGAGAGATTCACGTGGCTATGCATCGAGTGATATCATAATTAGGCATTTCTTGAACCCTGGCCTCAACACTTTCACCATTCTGCTTTACCCTTTTTAGGTATCTGCATTGAGCCCAGTGGTTGAATTGAAGGTAGATGAGTCCCACCTTTTCGAAACAAGTGAACTCAACCAACACTCTTTCTCTTTTATAGCTACCAATCTGCCACACTTTTCTTAAAGACCATAAGCCCACCCCAAAAATGCCCTCTATTATTGCCCCCACACACTTTCTTTCTTCTGCCTCCAACCCCACGCCACTGTTAAGAACTAGGGTGATGCTTAAATTTGAAATACCATCCAAAATAACTTTTTTTTTTTTTTCAAGACACTTTCAAATATATACCTAAGCATTAAAGCATAGATTCTTCATTTGATTATTTAAAGAAATCACTTTGTTTTAGTAAATTAACAAAAACAGTTATTTTGCAAAAATAAAAAAGTAAGAAAGAAAAAACATGCTCTTTTCCATATTTTTGACCCACCCCATGTTCAATAGAAGGTGGAAAGCTTTGTTTTCTTTCTACTTTTTTTTTTTACAAAAAGAAAATTTATTCATATAGTTAATAATTAAAATTGCAATCGAAATACAAATGACAACTATTTTAGAAAATTAAAAAGTAGTAATAAATGGAGTCATCTCTACAAAAAACAATTAACAACTATATGAACTTCCTTTTTAGCAAATTCTACCAAAGAGTTCGGAAAAAATCTAGAAGACTCTTGAAAACTAAAATAAAAGCCCAATTCTTAGAGTTTTTTCTTTGGATACTTGGAGTCATAGACATAATTAACTTAGAAAAAACATTTATAGGTAAACATGCATTACCGCAGCACGATTATGGTAACCACTAATAGGGGTTGTTTTGTCACCATATTAGTTGAAAATATAGATGTCCCATTATGTGTTCATTGTGTTTTTTGTCTTTTATATCAATTTGTTTTTTTGGTTCTGAATATAAATAAAGTCTAAAAAATATTATTTGATTTATGGTTTGGACTCCATGCTTTATTTGTGTTTAACTAAAGTTTCTCAACTATTTGATTTCAACTCCTACTTCACTCATCATTTTAGGGCAAGATTGAAAAAGAGTTACAAATTTTTTCTTAATTTTTAATATAAGATCTCATTGATTAAGTTGTAGATTTAAAACAATGAATTTTAATATTAAATTTATTAAGAATTTATATTGTTTTTATAAGATTTGTCTTTAAAAAGAGAAAATAATTAAATATTTCTATTACTATTTATTTATAGTTGATTGAAAAAAAAGATAAATTAATTATAAGTAGGTTAGTAAAAAAAGTAATTAATGTTGTTAAAAATTAAAAAAAAAGGTCTGATACAAAATAAAAAAAATAAAAAGAAAATTTTCAATAGATGGATATAGAATTGCAATAGAGTATCTCACATTGATCCTATTTAAAAGAGTGAAGTAGTAACTTGTATCAAATTGTTGGCAATTTTCCTTTTTGTTTATTGCCCTCAACATAATTCTATCAAATTATTAGCGATGATAAGATATTTTTTTTATCATTTTTTCAACTATATATAAAAATAAATTTTTCTGTCAATATGGTTTGAGGAATACAGCATAGTAAGAAAGCAAGAAGTAGACATTGCAAATAATAAAAATGAAATTGAAAGGTTTAACATGAGGTAACAAATACAGGCATCTGATTCTGATAGAAACATAGAATAAAAAAATAAATTACAAGAGAAATAAAATGGGTGATGATCATAGTGATACTGACAAAAACAAACCATAACCATATGAAAAAATAAATGATAAATGCAAAGAAAGACAACACTTGTATGATTCCTTCCTACTAGTTCGTGGGGTTGCTCCTGAATGACCCCAACGCTTTGATAGCCGCCGCTCTAAGAATGTATTGATGGTATGCAGCCGCCGCTAACGCTCCAACAAACGGCCCAACCCAGAAGATCCACTGCATGCATTATGCATATTCAATAATCAATAATTAATGAGAAAATATAATTAAAGTAAATGATATTATATATTAATAAACATATATTACATGGTCATCCCAAACTTTAGCATTGTTGAAGATAACAGCAGCACCGAAGCTCCTTGCAGGGTTGATCCCTGTACCTGTGATTGGTATAGTTGCCAAATGAACCATGAACACGGCAAAACCAATTGGCAAAGGAGCCAAAACAGGCACATGCGAATCACGTGCCTTTCTCTTTGGGTCTGTGGCAGAGAACACTGTGTACACAAGCACAAAAGTTCCTATCATTTCAGCACCAAGTGCACTTCCTTTGGAGTAACCAGAAGCAACAGAGTTAGCACCACCACCAAGGTTGTTGTAAGGTCGCTTCATTAAAGCTTTCACCAATCCAGCACCACAAATAGCACCCAAACACTGTGCTACCATGTATAACACCGCACGTATCAGAGACACCTTACGTGCCAAAAACAACCCAAATGTAACCGCAGGGTTTATGTGTCCACCTGTACGTGCATAAGCATAATGTATTATATACAGATTCAGAATATATATATATATATATATATATATATATATATATATATATATATGGAAATGAATATTGAAGAACTTACCGGAGATACCGGCGGTGCAGTAGACAAGGACGAAGATCATGCCACCGAAGGACCAGGCTATGCCTAGAAGCCCAACACCGTCGCAGGGACCGGTTTGTTTTTTGTGACCAATGACGGTGGCGACGGTGACATAGAGGAAGAGGAGTGTGGCAATGAACTCGGCGATGAGAGCTCTGTAAAAGGACCAGAGTTTAATCTCAGCGAAATCGAGGAGGGGTGCTGGTGGTGGGTCTACGTAGTCTTTACCACCATGATGATGAGTCTGCAAGTGACCTTCTTCGCTCACTTCCTTCGACATTTCTCTTTCTCTCTCTCTGTGTTCCGTACTGTGTTGTGTGGGAGTGGAGGTCTTTTTATGGAAGAGGGAGAATAAGGACAACGAAACAGTGGTTGAGTGTGGGTGTGGATAAGCTAAGGGTAATTTTGGAAATCCCAATATTATGTTGTTGCAATAAAACAGAGAGAAACAGTGAGCATGTGAAAGCTAATCATCTAGCCACCTCACATGTTTGCCCCACTTTACAGTCTGCCAGCAACAACGCTCTTTTTTTTTCTCTTCATTCTTTTTCTAACGTCTCTCTCTCTCTCTTTACTTTTATTACAACATTCATTTTAACATCGAATATTTCTAAAATTTATATCCTTTTTCTTTTTCTACAAATAAGAATGTTCTAAGCTTGTCAATTATGTGTGTCAATAGAGTCTTTCAATCAATATAGATCGTTAAATACTCTTTCTTTTTCAAGATCTAACAATTTTGACCACAATGTAGCTGATGTAGGGGGATTCAAGACCCTTTAGGAATAACCTAAATTTATTAAAAAGAGGCTACAATTTTTATAATTTATCTTTCAATTAATATTCATTGTGATATTTTGATGATTTATATTTTCCATGTAAATAAACATTAGTGAGTTACATGCATTACGCTAAATAAAAAAAATTAATTCCCAACTCCCACTAGACCAATTCTGATTAACACCAATCACAAGGCTATACACACAAATTCAAAAAGCACTAATAATTAATTTCTACTAAATTAATATTTGAATCATCATTTTTAACCACGAATAAATCTCTTTAAATTTAATTATAATAATTTTTTAGTTGATTGTAATTTTTTTTTTTATTTTTATTCATTTACAAAATCGATCTTCCATTTTAAAATATGACAGTCTTAATATTTTATTATTATTTTCTAATTAAAAAATAACGATATGATATATTTTAAATAATGTAGCATATGATACGATATAAAATGATTAACACTCATAAAATCGCAATAAAACACTCTAAAAAAATTATCTTCCTGTTTTAATTTTTTTTCATTTTTATAATTTAATTAATGACATATGAATAATTAATGTATCTAGATAGTTTTATATTATAAAAAACCATATGTCATACTATTTATAATACGTTAAATCGTCAATTTTTTATTCAAAAATTTGAATGAAAGATTAAAACTATTGACTTTTATAAACTTTTAAAATAAACTGACTAATTTCGTTAACAGATGAAAATCAAGAAATCAAAATTAAAATCAATTTTATATATATATATATATATAGTTATGATATGAACATTATGGTAAAAGTGTACTATGTAAGTAAAAACGGCTATTTGAAAGTTTCCGTTGAGTAAAAGGATGGAGTAGTTCCTTTTCTGGTCAGTGTCCTCTCATGATCAACGAAAGTGATCCCTCTGGTTTGGAGTTTGAAGTTTGGACAAGTGGCATACGTGCCAGTTGCCACTCACGTACGACAACTCTTTTTGAAAAAGCAATAATTACCTGGCCATGAATACAAATTTCTATTTAATTAATAAAGTGTCGCTTCTATCCCTTGTACCAAAAATAAAAAAGAATGTTTCTTCTATCCAATGCAATCTCATTAATACTGTACTATGTTTAAAATATTAATACCAGATTCCATGCGACAGAGTAATTGATTTGGAAAGTGAAACTAATGTAAAACAATCGAGTTCTAAGCTATGTCAAACTGCTTGAATTCACAATGTTTTTGGATCGTCGCATTTTTTCTCACTTATATCAGAAGAGATATATAAACAGAAAAACTTAATAAATTTTATCTGCAAAAGTAAAATTGAATAAACAATTTGTCTCTCTATTTCATCTAATATGATAGAGAAAATAAAAAAATCTAAAATAATTATAAAAAGTCGTGAACAATGATAATTTTATATTTTATATTTTTTTACAAAAAGCAGTTTAATATTTTAGTAATATATTAGAATCAATCTTTAAAATTGTCTCATAACGCCACTACATGTACAATAAATCCTTAAATAATTTATCTACACGTTGCTAAATAAGCCACATATATATATTTTTATATTAAAATATTTTTTCTTAACATATCATTGACACAAATTTCTGTTAAATAATCTACATACACACTTATATTAAAACCTTAAATAAATAAAATCCAATGTAGTAACATTTATTTTGGCCCCTCGAGTTTTTGGCTCAAGCTCCACCACATTGGGGTGCTAATTGTGTTATTACTATACGTACATAAAATTTATATTGATGCAATTATAATTGATATGCAAAATTAAAGATAATACTCTAAAAAGTTGTAAAAAATACTTATAAAACGATAGTGCATCAAAATGCTTACATAACCTTTTTTTTTTAATTAAATTACATAACCTCGGACCTACGAGGAGCTAAAAGGAAGGGAAATATAGTAAACTCAAGTCATAATTTAGAATAATCAAAATTAGCTAAAATTAACAATGTTTTGTAGCCTGTTTAAAGTGAATCCTATTGGGTTTGTACATTAGAAAGCTCAAAATAAATTTGTTCTGGAGTCTATGACTGTAAGCATGGGTAGCGCATACTAGCGATTACCCTTCATAATCCAAAAAATCACATCTCACTAATAAATTCAGATTGAAAATATGTTGTAGATTGAAGACTTTCAATTTGCACCTATACAATTCAATAAGCACTTTCTTTACGGGATGGATAAGAAGATATGGGGAAAACCACGAATATGATGGTTTTGTTTGCTTGTACCATCTTTTCGTCACTTAGCTTTGAATATATATACAATTTGCTTTGAAAGAAGACGCCTGCGTGCAAATCCAACAGAAGTAAAGCAAGCTATTATTTGTGATGAAATCTTGAGACGATCCAGTGAATCTGCAAGGAAGATAGTCAATTGTTTGTTGGGAGCACTATGAAAACATAAAGCAGTATGCAACAACAACAGAATCTTACAATGTTGTTTTCGGGTTTGGTCCAATAAAAACCTTGAATAGCAATCACAGCCAAGTTTGAAGATACTAGGACAAATATACTCAAAGAGTGTTTTCCCATCCACTCCAACACACTTGTCAAACGCCTGTGCCCGTAAACATCCACCTGTAGTGTGGCTAAATTGGGTTCATAACTACGTAGAAAAAATTATCCTTAATCATAAAAAATTGCAACCACAAACCTAAGTAAAGGTTGCACTATATAATGCATACGGCAGAAATAATGAGCTTAAACTTTAAATCTTCATGCCGTAGTCGTGCTAAAAAATTAAAGAGAAGGAACAGTATACAACATATCTACCAAATAGTTTTCTATTGTCACAGCATTTAAAACTCACCAGAACATATAAAGCCATAAATGTGAGACCAGAAGCTGCAGAACTAAGCAGCATATAACTGACTGTGTACAGAGATTTATTTACAGGAATTCCTGAAAACAAAAAGCAAAAAATTAATTATAATTACAAATTTTCTCTGCGTGATTATGTAGGGAAATCAGTCATAACAACACACCTATTACGGCCAAAAACAATCCAAGGGCGAAAAATGAAACTGAAAAACCAAGCCAGTGATGTAGGCGCCCTTTGTGGTCCTACAGTATTATAGGAACCTAGAAGTCAGCTAACTCGGCTCCACCACACACTCAAAGGATGTAGTGCTAATATTAATTAAATAATTCATATAATGCAAAATGCTAATATTTTACTGGTATACAAAGTTCAGTAAACTTGATACATGATCTCACCTCTAAATGGGCAAGAATGTGACCATATTGGAGTCCAATAATGCATGAAACTGCAGCTGTTATGGAGCTGAAAACAAATGAAAATAATTATAAACTGTCTTCTGTCAGTACCGATCAACATATATTGAATATTAATAATATAATGCATACAACCAACAAATAATTTCCTGTTAAATAAATATTTGTTGCTAAGCTATCTATAGAGAATAAAAAAAACTGTTAAAAGAAAGAAGTGAAAGTATTTGTTGCAAAACTAAATGAAGTGAAAGTATGGTGATTGAGCCTGTACCAACAAAGGGCCCCTCAGAGAATTTAGTGAAGTTATGTTTAGCCTAAATGCAACAAGGAGTTAATTGTTTTACTAGGAGTTTAAAAGAAAAATCAATCAGGTTTGATTTAGAATAACATCACCATGACCTTGTTGTATTAACTCAAAAACCGGTAATGAAATACTTTGCTCAAAGGAAAATTCTTAAAGGTACATCTCCTAAAGCTTCCACACCAGGTATCACAAAGTCTGATTGCACTTAATCAGCATGCTATTAGCTCTATTTTACTTATATAAGCATATTATTCCATGAGATCACTGTTAGAAATGCAGGTGTGAAAGTGATAAAGTTCCACATTAATCAATTGTGGGTCAAGTGATGACAATATAAGTGTGAGACCGTGAAGACCTACATAAGTGTGAGATCATTGTCTTAAGGTTTTGGGTCAAAATGTGTAATGTCAAGCCTTCTATTCCCCTCGGAGACTCTACATGAAATAGACTGGTTACCTTAAAATGCCTTCGGGATCAAAAGGAGCGTGACACCATGATGGCGAACTATCTGAAAGTTGGCCAGTGCTAGACATATTGCACTCCTGGAAGTTATATAGTCAAGGTATTAACATGTCAAATTATGCTGTAAACTATTGAGCAAAGAACTGAGATGATTGATAAGTTACCTTAAGATTTCTGTATACAGGCTTTTTGTATAGATGGTCAAGACCAAGAATATAACGATCAATCATTCCAGCAGAATTACAGGCAGGTCCAAAATCACCTCTCACGGAACAATTCACCTGATATGGAGTTCATAACATTGCAAGAATTATGAATTAAATATTTTTAATTTCATCAGCAGTATATGGTTTTAAACAAATGAATTATTAACAAGAATGACTAAGTAAACATTTTGGCAAATAATAGTCTGTATTGGATAACTATCTCCAGAGAAAAATTTGACAGGAATTCACATAATTGAAGGCAAAAGTAGTAGGAACATGTAGGTGATGCGGTTAGAAACAATGGATCACCCATCATCTGTAGCTTGAACAACATCACATGAACATTTCAAAAATAACCCTAAAACATGTGTCTTAGACTCGCAAATAGTAACGATTTTCTTTCACCATAACTGTTTCTATAACATGCAGCACGTCAAATTCAAAACAAAGTTGCAGCAGATAATAAATAGCTAAGTGGGGAGTGAAGAGTAGTGAGCCTATTCTCACCGTGTAAATGTTGCCACCATCAATTGGAGGCAAAGAAGAGGTAGATGTTGATACGTCAAACTGCCAATCTGGAACATATAGACCATACAGCAATCCGGAGTAAATTGCCAACAATATTGTTGCTACAAACCTGCATTAAAAATGACAGAAATTAGGACGAAAGGAAAACAATGTAAAAGAAGTATGGATATATTGATTGCAATACTCAATGAATATACTTTGCGAATTTCAGTCAATGTTAAATGGAACAATACAGTTATTTCAATGTAATCAATATTCTGTAAACATCTTTGGATCAGAACTGTGGAGAGAATCAAACTAGATGTAAGTTTCACTTTTAAATATACCAAAGTAAACAAACACTGATATGAATGATGTTGCTGATTAAGCATGATTTTGGTTGAGACAAACTTCAATTCGGTAGATATACTATATACAAGGTGTATTATTGAAATTGAATAGCATGGAAAACAAAAATGAGATGAAATTGAAATCCTAGTCCTACCAATGCCAGTAATAACTTTTAAAGAAACCCATTTCTTTCCATCGCAGAGTTGGAAGCCAGATCTCGCATAAAGCAGCAACTATGTATCCAATAGATATCCTCTGTATGAGATCATCATTTCAAATTGTTTACAGTAAAGAGTGACCTAGGCAAGAAACTAAAGTAGGAAGGAAATTGAAGTTAAGGAGTAAAGTAGTACCTGTAAAACGCCCAACAACCTAATTCTATCAATGTCAACACCATAAGTCAAGGAAGTTGTCCCATGAAAATAACCACCTGAAATGATTTTGAACATATGAAACTAGAAAGACAGAATGAGGTGAATAAACATTACTATCATCATACAGTTTAATATGTTAAGCTCACTAATTATAGTATACCTTACTGTGGATTTAGAAAGCAAATTAAGAAGATGGTTAGTAGTTACCTTGAAGAAGAATACCAAGAATAAAGAGTTGCAATGCTCTAAGTAAGGCTTTCCATGTAGCTTGTGTTCTCTGTGGCCTTCTCTGACGTTTTGATAGAAGAAGGATAATGATAATTAATTGGAGAGGGATGATATAATGATAGAATAAAAGAGGTGATAGAATTGGGAGTACCTTATAAACAAGTGCGAGAGAAATTCCAGCAAGAAAGAGAAAGAAAGGCATGACGAAATCAGCGAGGTGAAGGCCGTTCCAGGGGGCGTGAGAAATGATGGGGAAGATGGAGGCACCATAATCCACCAATATCATAAGCTGCAATGAAGTAAACAAAAATAATTAATTAATATTTCTGTGCTAGCAAGCAAGCAAAGAGAAGCAATGAGCACTGGAAAAAGAGAGAGAAAGAAGTTACAAAAACAGAGAGGCCACGGAAGACGTCAACAGAGGCGACTCGGCGGGGGTTTTGGTTAAACTGGTGAATTGGTTGGGAGTTAGTATTGAGGAGCAACGGTTGTGGATCCGCCATTCAGTTGAACAATTCACTTTACGGACTGTAGAATTTCATTCATCAAAATAAATATGAACTAGATTGAATCGTAACAAAATAAAAGCTGTACTGTCCATACCCTCCTCCTCCGATCTCCACCGTGCTCATGCACTACTACCCTTTTTTTTTTTTTAGTTTTGATTGGTTGGTGCTGAGCGTTGAATTTTATTTGATTTACAAAAGAAAGAAGAGAGAGAGGCTAGGCGATGAATGTGCTTTCTTGCCTTTCACGCACTGGCGCCACCTGATTGTCTCCTTTGCCTTGCGGGACCAACGTTCATTATCTTTCCTAATTTTTTTTTCTAATACTATTTATTACATTCAAAATAATACAATTTTTAAAAAAATTATTTTAAAATAAATATTACTTTCAATACAGTAAATTAATAAAATAGAGACAACAAAAAAGGATAAATAATAAAACATAAATTACATTTTATATTTATGATATTCAGAAACATCAATAATTAACAGTGATAAATTAATAAAAATGACTATTTTTGTTTTTATAATTATTTCATATTTTAGTATATGTTTAAAATATTTAGATGATATTTATTTAAAAATAAATCTTAATTGAATCAGACTTAAGTTTTATTTTATAATTTTAAATATTAAACTTAAATATAAATTATTCCATTCTTCAATATCCAACTCCGTGATTGCGGCTGAAAGCAGGAAAACAAGTCCTCTCTCCACCATGCTGATTTACCTTTCTTTTATTTGAAAGTTTGGATAAAGAAGGCAGACGGCGTGAGAGAAGTTAGGCTAGGAATATGTTTTCTTGTCTTTCACACCGTGGCGCCAGCTGATTGTTTGTCCCTTTGGGATTGGCGACCAGTATTTATTATCTTTCCCAGGTTGGTAGTAAGAGAAATATTGGGTACCCATTATCCACATGTAAAAATAATCTAAAATTAAATTTACTTAAAAATTAGTTTTTCTGGTACCCATGAAAAAAATAGTGGCTATCACTAAAGGTGAGTTTGTTTTGTGATTTTAAAATTTATTCTTAAAATTAACATTTTTAGGATTATAATGATGGAATCCTTTTTCAAATAAAATTTAAGAAATATGTTTGGATAATAATTTAAATTATTAATATTAATTGTTTTGAAATTTACAATAAATAAATAAATAATTAATAAAGTGATATGTTAAAAAAAATATTATTCATATACTTGAATACATTTATTTCCATCGTACAATTTTCAATTATTTATTTTGTAACTTTCAAACAAACGCGTCTTAGAGTAAAAATAGGTTAAGTAAGATGTCAGCCTAAATTTTGTAAGACTTAATTCTAACCTAGTTTAAAAAAAATAAAGACATTAATTATATGTGATTAAAATAAATGTACACTAAAACCTTATAGTTAAGGTATCTTAAAAATCAAACTAGACCACGTATATACATTTTAATGCTTAAATATTTCTTTTATTATAATAAAATATTGTATTAACCTATTTATCAGTTTTAATTATTTTTCGGCTAAATGTCACATGTAATCTCTTAACTTAATTTCGGCTAAATGTCACATGTAATCTCTTAACTTAATTTCGGCTAAGGATTTAGTCTTTTATCTTTTTTTTTTCTTCTTCCAATTTGATCATTTATGTTTTTAAATAATTTCAGCGTTAATATAACGCCCCAGATTTTTAATCCAAAACGTTGCTTAAAAAAATATGTATTGCTTAGAAAAGTTTACGATTTTTAATTAGTGACAACCACATTATTTAATATCATTAAAAAAATATTTATTTAAAATTAAAAACAAGGTAAATGCAATTATTCCTAACGGAGGGGAACCACTTCTGTATTTCTAGAATTCTAGTACATTTTAAAAGTTTGTGACAAATGATTAAAAAGAACTTAGGAATATTGGACAATTCTATTATTACAAAATTGTCTTAAAAAAAACTCATGTTTACCCTACGTTCACCACACGTCAATACTCGTTAACTACTATTGAATTTTCTCGATTTCATTAGTACCTAAAATGTTGTTGTAAGGGTCAGTTTTTTCCATCATCCACATCAAACAAAAGCTAAACCTATAGAAGAATAACACAAAATATATAAAAGTAAAAACTTCAAATTTAAAAGAAAAAAATGTGCAAACCGGTAAATTGTATATCAAAACATATGCGTAATGCATGCTCCTAAAACTATATGATCCGGATATAAATCTGCCACTAAGGCAACTTTCACATAGAAAGATCACTCATACCAATGGGAAAAACAAATTTGCCACTAAGGCAACTCCCACGAAGATGCATGTGTCATGACATGATGATATAGTATCAAAAAAATATATTCCCACATAGCTCAATTGGTAGTGGGAATATGATGAGGCGTTACTTATCCCCCAGGTAACGGGCTCGAATCTCATGGAAGACATAAACTCGCTATTTCCAATGGTGGGAAAAGGGGGGCAAGAAGGTCGTTAACATCGCCTTTAAGTGGGGTTCCGTTAAGAAAAAAATTAATGAGTTGATTACTACATGTGTTGTTTGTGTTGTTTATTGAGATCTAGGGTTTGTGGTCCACTCATACACATTCCTTACTCTTTTTCTAAGACTATGGGGTCAGTTTTGTAGTCCATACCATTTGATTATAGTTTTCTATTAATGAGTTTTTTTTTTTTTTTGTCTTTTCAATGTATAAAAAGCAAAATAGATGTCCTTTTTTTTTTATATCCACCCTAGAGGGTTTTTTTTGGATGACACAATGGAAGTGTGCAAAGGTGAAGTGTCAAATTGGAAATGTGATGCTGACATGTGGAGTTACTTTTGAGGGCATAATCTCCAACTCCTTTTGAGAGCACTCTAAACATTGTGTATGTATCTGTTGTTGATTTCTCTGTTGTGCTCAAAGCATATAGTCTGAATCCCAAACAAAGTAATTGCATCTACATTCAATGTCATAACTCTACTATTGATGAACAAAGACAACATCAATAAAAAAAATTTCAACAAGAATCAAATAAAAAAAATTTCATCCGAACCAAAAACAATAAATCTAATAACCCTAATATAAGAAAACCAAAATCCCGAATACCAATCTAACAACCTCAAATAAAATAATCTAAAACCATAAAGGTATTGATGCTTACCACAAAATTCCTACAACCCTAAAATTTTCTTCCTCTATTCGGACCCCATTTTGTCACTGTGCGCATTACAGGTTTCAGACCACAAGCACAATTTGGTAGCTCACGAATTCCATTGGAAACAAAAGAACCATAGTTGTAGGAGGTTGAGTTTGACCTATTGGTGAAAGAGGCGGCCATGGATTTCGAGTTTTGGAAACCGTGAATAGGATTTTCCATGGAAGGGAGAGAAGAAATGAGAAAACGTTAACGAAAGAAGAGGAGAAGGGAGAAAACGTGAAGGGAGACAAGGAGAAGTGAAATGAGAAGACAAACCAAACAAGATAAAGAGAAACGTGAGTGAAAACCAAAATGAAAATAAAACGGATGAGAGATTTTTTAACTTTTTCTTAATGAATCCCATTTAAAGGGTAACAGTGAAAATATTTAAAAACATAAAGGACCAAATCGGGGGAAAAAAAGATAAAAGATTAAATCGTTAACTGAAATTAAGTTAAGGGATCACGAGTGGTATTTAGCCTTATTTTTTTTATAATACTTAAGTTGTTTAATTTGATATATTTTCATTTCTATTTTATATGTTTTAAAGATAATCAATCAAATTTATTTTGTAATGTTAATTTTTATTATATTAAATATAATATTTTATTTCAAACTAGTTGCTTTATCATAATTTATAATATTAAAATAATTTTATAGTGTAAAGTATATATTTTTTTAATATAAAACTTCAATTTTTGATTTCTTAACAAATATATGTTAACAAGACTTTTTTTTCTAATAAAAAAAACCTTTTTTTTTATTTATAGAAAAAACAAAATAATAGCGAGGCCTCGACAACATCTACGACAAAGTGATCTACGCGCTAAACTAGATCTGACTATTAGACGGAGGAAAGGCAAGGTTTTTTTGCAGTGGCAAATCTTCCTATGAGCGGCAAATCTTCCTATGAGCGGTGAAGGTCACGGCATCTCATATAAATAATAACGATAAATTATTAAAATAATATTGATAAATTACTAAAATATCATCAAATCTTTATAGTTTTGAGAAACTCACCTCTTCCTACTCAATTTTCTCATCTATTTAAATAATTTTTCTCTATAAATATAGTAAAAAAAAACAAATGTCAATGGTTCTTGTTGTCAATCATCTTCTTATTTTTACCTCAATATAAAGAGATTGTTCAATTGTTTTTAAATCACAACCCAAGTCGCTAATCATATTAGAAATTATGCAATTGAATAGATAAAAAGAAAATGAGCTAGACATTTATTAGAATTTATACTGATAAAATATAATAAAATTAATACAACAAGCTCTATATATAAATAAATTACCTAATATCGAATGATAAACTAACTAATCTCGAACAGACAAACTCTAACACCTTAATTAGCAACTCAACTACTCAAAAACTACCTATTAACAAAATTTTACATATTAACCGTTGATATATGATATAGTGTGATACTATTTGTTAATTGTGAATTCTTTTAATTATTTTGTGTATTTTTTTAGGAGTGACATGATGTTTAACCATAAGAAAATTGATGCATTTTTCAAGAAGAAAGTCTTAGACAAATCTGAAAATCATAAAGTGGATATATTTTATTTGATTGAATTCTATTAAGTTTTAAAAACTTGTGAGAATTGAAATTCTAACCTTTTCAACTTGTCAACTATGTATGAATTGTATGAAACTCTAAATAAAACTATATGACTTTTATGAATTTTAATTATAATATTTTAGTTAATACTTATTGCTATCCGGCTCCCCCAATATTTTGTGCAAGATCCGTCGTTGTTTTTTAGTACGGCGTCTTCGAAATGTTAATAGAGATTGAGTGGAATACGGAGTGAGTAAATAGTGTTCTTAATAAAGTATTCACATGCTGTAAAAAAACAACAATTCAACCCATAAAAATTAATAAACTAAATAAAATAGAACCAAAATTATGAACAAGTTAAAATTAATAACTAACATACTTGTTTTAATTCATTTAAATTAGTAAATAGTGATATTAATCTAATTCGTTAAATTAATTTATTTAATAAATTAATATTCTGATTTTAGGTAAAATTAATTAAATTAATTTTATTTAATTTAGAAAGAAATATTTGAGGACATTCTCGTACTTTTAAAAATAATAAACACTTATCTCTTCTCTAATTTTTTTCTTCTTTCTTTTTTATCAAACAAGACATTAAATTTACAATATTTTTCACATTTTTCTCTCCTTTCATACTCTCTTACCTATGTTGCTCTCAAGTTATTTTCTCCTCCCAACCAATTATATCATATGTAGTGGGAGAGTAGGCAAAAGGCTTCTAAATCGCTAAGAGAATTTTTTTTAGACTCAAAAAACAATCGGTTAGATTAACGCAAAAACAACTTAAAATTGATAAGCATAACTGACATTTAATATGTATAACCAGAGTCGACACTTAATCTGTACAATCAAACCATTATTACACGACTCCCAATTAGTGAAGACATGTACTGAATTAAAAATTGCATTGATATTTTAATTTTATACACTCTGACCATTCTAAAATCTTATATTTGCATCTTATACCCAAAATACTAGATGTTGGTATTGTTGATAATGTTCATTGTAACGATAGTGATAATGTTAATTTGAATAATTCTCTTAATAATGAAAAAGATAATATAGAGCAAGCAAACCCATTTGAACATTTGTTTGATTCAAAAAATTGAGATGGTTTTAATTTTAAAATGATTGATTTTTTTAATCTTATAAGAGATTTTTTCTATTCTAAAGAGTCCTAAGAATAATTCAGAGAGAAATGACATTTTACAGCTAATTTATATATTAAAATTTTATCAAATGCAAAAAAGTGAATCGAAATAACTTTTAATTTTATTAAGACTGAAGTTTTTCGATTTGGACTTTGAACTCCAAAAATATTAAAATGAAAATTTTAATAAAATACATGGAATCACGGATTAAAAGGTAATTTTAATAATTTTGGACATGGAATAAGATTGCATGTGCCGAAAGTCAGTTAGGCGTGTGCCTAACACACACAAGCACATGTCAAAGCGAGAGCAGGTTGAGAAGTGGACAATCCTATTGTGATGGGCGATGATGTCTTTGTTTCATGTTGATTTCTTGGGCGTGGACCTAACCTCACCGCTCACTAATTACCAACTCTGACAAAAAATACTTTTTTTATTAAAATAAATACTTTCTTTATAAAAAAAATTACTTCCTATACAGTGTACCAAATTTCTTAGAAATTTTATTATTGGCCCAAACTGTCTTTAAAATACAAAAATAAAAATTAAAAATAAAATTTACACTTTTAAAATGTAAAATAATTTTTACTATGATTTTAATGTAAATTTTTTATATTTATAAATTTTTATATTTAAGTAAAATATTTGTTAATACGATCATTCAAATATATTAAATATAAGATTTGTACGATAAAAAAATAATTCATGTTTATTAATATTTCGAATTATAAAATGGTAATATTGTATGTGCACTACAAAAGTGGTTTTGCAAATTAATATTTGTTCGATAAAAAAATTAAATTGGAGTTTTTTGACGGAAAAAAAGAAAGATAAAAATGTAGGGTTTGGCAAGCTTAATTTAAGGAAAGAAATATTGTTTGTGCACTAGAATTGTGGTTTTGCAAATAGATAGAAGCATGGATAGGCTTCTATCATCCTCTTCACCCCCTTCTCTCAAATCCCTCAAACCTTTACCTTTCTTCAATCGATTTCATTATGCAAAAAGATTCAGTCTTTCTCCACCCACACGTTCTTTCTTGAAACGGACCTCTTCAATTTGTTGCAATATCCAAAACCCTTCTCCATTATCTTCTTCTTCTACCCCCACTTCTGCTTCTTCCAAAAAACCCAATAATTTCCTATCCCTTTCGTCTTCTTCTTCTTCTTCTTCTTCTTCAGATAGGTCCGTACCCCAACCCAATTCTCTCAATCAGATCGCATCTGGGTCTTCCCAGAAACCAAAGGTATTATTATTATTGTATACTCAACAGTCTTTCTCATGAAAGACAATTCTTTATTTGTTGTTCGTGTATAAATATGATGTTTCATGATGAAAATTCATTTGTTTATTTGAAATAGCTTGAAACTGCCTTGTAGGAAATAGAGTTGCCCTTTCGATTTTTAAAATTCCATAGAATCTGACCAGAGCATTTGAATTTGAGATCTGTGCGTGTGTGTCTTTTATAATTGACTTATTTGATGATTCTATTCTCAAGTGAGGAATATACTTTAAAGGGAAAGAGTAGGGAGTTAAATAGCAATTGGGATATTTGAACAATTTCATATTGTGATATTCATTTGGTGATTTTCAGTGGATATGGCATCTTATTATTTTGTCTTTATGAAGTGAATGAATCCCTTCCTTTAAAAAACTGAGTCCAAAATGATTGAATTATTTTATCCAATTTGTACCAAAGGGTGGAGAATCTTCCCTAGAATCTTAAAATCAATGTTATGTTTGTGACGTTCTATTGAATTTAATTTAACTGTTCGTTTAAATCTTTAACCCTGCTTGGGGACTACGGTATATTGTCAGATTCTCGCAGGTTTTGTATGGTTCTTATTCCTTAATCAACTTGGCTCTTTAATCACCATATTTTTGCCTATGAATCATGATGATCAACATGCATTTTTAGTTAAATGTAACTGAATAGAGATTTGGATGTATAGAAAGTTTCACTAGAAGACTACTCTGATATAGGTGACTTTGACATATTGATTTATTTTTTTTTTTGACTATTATTCAATTCAAAATCATAATTTTTGGCACAGAGGGTCTTTAAAAATTCAATGTACACAGTATTTTCGTTTTTGTCTTACATCTTTGAAAAGTCCAGTGTTTAAATATGCCTTAAGAAACCTATTATGTCTTTTGTCTCAGACAATAACAGCTCGGACTGTTGTAATACTCTGTGCTCTTGCAACAATCTTAATTCAACCAGCTATTGTACCAGCAGCCTTTGCAACCTTCCAAACGGCTGCCACGACTGGTGGTCCTGCTGCCACTGCAGTTGGCGGAAAACTAATTCGCACTGAGCTGCTAAGTAGTGCTTGGACTGGTTTTTTTGCTGGCTGCTTGCACACTTTATCTGGGCCTGACCACCTTGCAGCTTTGGCTCCGTTGTCTATTGGTCGTACCAGATTGGAGAGTGCTGCTGTAGGTGCCCTTTGGGGCTGTGGCCATGATGCTGGTCAAGTTATCTTTGGCTTGATTTTTTTGATACTGAAGGATCGACTTCACATTGAAATTATTCGAACTTGGGGCACCAGAGTGGTTGGTTTAACCCTGCTAGTAATCGGTGCTATGGGAATTAAAGAAGCTTCAGAAGTGCCTGCTCCATGTGTTGCCTTGGAGAATGGTGAATGTGACGTCGGTGTCTATGAATCACTTGATAATCCAACACCACGAAAGAAGAAGATTGGTTTTGCTACTTTTGCGACAGGGATAGTTCATGGACTGCAACCAGATGCATTGATGATGGTGTTGCCTGCCCTTGCTTTGCCTTCTCGATTGGCCGGTGGCGCATTTCTCATCATGTTCTTAGTTGGAACCGTTGTTGCTATGGGAGGTTATACCGTATTTATAGGTTCATGTAGCCAGGCACTAAAGGATAGAGTACCTAGGATAACCGAGAAGCTCACTTGGGCTTCTTCCCTTATTGCAATAGCCCTCGGATTTGCCATCATAATTAGCCAGTTTTTTGGGTATACACTGTATTAATACATCTACAATCTGCTAAGGTACCTTATTATTTTCGAACATGGTTTTGGATGAAGAAAAAGTAGAGACTTTAGGAGGGAAATTTGTTTTAGAGCAAGTTCATGTGAAATTGTTTCTTGTCAATTATTCGACTTTGCTTTTGAATGTCTATAGTTGTAAGTTAAATGATTCTGCAGCTGAGAACTACATAGCTAATTATTTTTCGATTTGATTTTTAATTCATCTATGTTTAATATCCCTCTGAATCTGCATCACTCACACATACACTATGCACCAACCATTTGCGCCCAAACACAAATTTAATTCAAAGATAGTCTCCATATTTAATTGACTTTTCTCTACCTTACCTTCCCCCTGCCCTACACCTATAACTACTTAGCTTGCTAATGTCCTCCCTCTCTGCATCATCCGAGCCATCAACCTTGACTCTGATTTAGTCTTCAATGATGACATTGCCAACTTCACAGATTTAGTCTTCAATTATGACATTGCCAACTTCACAGCAACACTCTTCATGACATGGATTATCAATAAGAAATAGCTGTTTTGTTGGATTATCTGATTCGTTGGCATCATAATTAAGGAGACAGCTATTTTTATTTTATTTAAAAAAAAAAATCGATTTCACCCTTTTGAAATTTATCTACTTTTTCTTACAATTTTTTTTCGGAATTTATAAAATATTCAAATAGTTTTTTAAAATTCCAAATAATTCAATAGTGATCTTTAAAATATTTATTGCTCACCAAAAATATTGTAAAATATATTTTGTGCATATGACACTCTCTTTTACTCTTCGTTCTTTGAAAAATAATATGGCAGTTTCTATATAGTGCTAATTTATTTTGGATTTAATTCACGAGAAAATAGAATATACAACACATACCTCTTAATTCTACATTGTCAGTGTAATTTTTTTATTTATAAAGTTAGTTAATTACATTCATTAAGTCATTAAAAATGTTTATTTTTTACCATAATTATATTTAAAGTCATCTCCATAAATGTTTGATAAACTTTTTTACACCGATAACAATCGAATAAATAAAGTTTAATGAAAAAGTTTGTTTCAACTAAGTTTCAAATTTAAATTCTTTGAATGATTCATCTTTAATCTGAATTTATTAATCACTTAAATTCAATTACTTGATTAAAGTATAATACACATCTGCTTCAATTTATTAAAAAACATGCATTAGTCAATGATATGGTTCAGTTAGAAGAATCCATTAATGAGCAGTAAAACTTCAAAAATAACTCAAGTGATCATCTATTGTAAATTAAAAGAGGTGATCAATTAGACTTATTCATGAATTAATTAAGTGACAAATAGGACTTATGATAATGTGTTAGAACATCAAATCAATTCAATCTAAAAGATGAACGAAATAATAAAACCCAAACAATTAAATGCAATGTTTGATAATAAAATTCGGCCAAATATGTATACGTTTTCGATTACAAAACAATTGTGGTTCTGTCTTATTATCATAAGGGTTTATGGTTTCAATCGCTCCGCTGGTTTGTCTCAGTCCATTCATCAATGTCTATGAGTCATACTCAACGTAATAATATTTTTAAAGGTCGATTGATGGTGATCATTTACTAATTAATTACTTAATTGACGACAATTAATTGAATTAAGGGAAAAGATAGTGGTTTAGAAGAATGAGATTGATCAATTTAGTGATTTTTAAGGTAAGTAATACATTTGGATGAGTTATTTTAGTAAATGTTTGATCAATCAATTGTTTACTAAATAATCGACTAAGATGATTAATTGATGAAAAATTTGATAGAATTTAGTATCTTTTAAATATTTTCTTTGACTTTATTTATAAACAACAATAGATTAACAAAAGATGATATATTTAATTCAAATTTTAAATAAAATACATCAATTTTTGTTAATTTTTTATTTATTTATAAATAAGTTAAGATAGAATAATAATATGTTTATTGTTGAGACAATAAGGCTTAGTAATTAATAATATTATTTGTAAGAGAAATAAACCTCTCGACTATAAATGACACTGTTCCATCCGAGTACACATCTTATTTCTCAAAGAGACAAACGTAGAAAGTGGTGCCTTACCAATAGGGTGAGGTGTGGACCCAGGTGATCATAGTGTGAAAGGCGAATTGGCAGGATTTTGCGATTTAGTGTTCACTAATCATGCTAATTAGTACTAAATCACTTACTTGATACTGCGCTGAAGCAGATGCAATCAGGACCGTGTATGGTTCGTTTTTTTAAAACTCCAAATCATATCCATTTTAAAATTAATATATGGATTTAGATTTATAACCAAATCCATTATTTAGTTTAAAACCAGTTATTAAACCAATCGTAAAATTGGTTATAGTGAAATAACCGGTTTTTAGTTATACAATCTGGTTTCGAAAATTCAATTTTAAAATTGATTTTTTCTCAAAACCGATTAATATTTGATTATTTTTAAATTTTTATTTTTAAAAAATTATAGTTTAAAAACCGGCTAATGAAATTCTCAAACCAACCCATAAAAGACAGAACCACAAAATAACTATAACACAACTCAACTCAACTCGAATTTAAAACCTTTACTAGTTAAAGGGATTCAAGTAACTAATGGAGTCAATAACTTCTAAAATCATATATATACTAACTATATCAAGAACAATTACAAAAAATTACAGTTACAAAAAACAAGATACTGATCGGTGCCAGTTTCCATCAGAGTCAATGTATGTTAAAGCAGTTCTATTGTCTACGCAATAAACAGTCCAATGCCTACAAAAAATAATGTGAAAAAATCATAATATCCAGAAGTTGCTTTTCATACTAATAGATAAAACATAATACTATATTCTAATTCAGAATTTTTGCCATCGTTGTAGAAATCATTAACTTTTTAAAACCTATATACCGTGATCATTCACTGCACTACTTGTATTCTTTAAGCTACTCACCGGGTGAGCTTAAAACGTTCATAAACATATACACAGTTTCACCCAGCCTCATTCATATATAATTCAGTTTCACACACAAGACACAAACAATTTTAAGTAAGAAAAATACAAGTCTTCGCAAGCTACATTTAATTTGTTTCATCTTTTCACTATATATTTATTGAACCAAGGAAGTGACAAATTAAGATGGAGCATCTGTGGAGCAGAGAATTGGAAGGACAAGATTAAGAGACTTTCGAAAATGGGCGATGGGTAAAGAGGGTAATGTCGCAATTGTAAAAAGAGTCATCTTTAACTTTATAAAATAAAAAAGAAATAAACATGTTATCAAAAGCAATCAGATTGCATAGTAAATCACTTAACAATATCTAATAACATCCCTACCAATTTATTCTATATAACTTACTCACCCAAAAGGAAAAACAAAGTATAGTTGGCCATTACAACTAGCAAATCAAAAAAAGCTATTTGTAACTTCAATATTCATTCAAAATATAAGCATTTCATCAGACAATTGATGGGGATGAAAAAAAATCATATCTATCGTTAAGTATTGGGTGATTCTAAATTTGGACACAAAAAAGAACCAAGATATGCCTTAGTAAATAAAACATGCAACTTTTTTATCTCAGCCATTAATATGAGATTTGACGGTTCAAATTACACAATAATAAATTAGCTAAAATCGATCTCAAACAATAGTGTAACATCGATGGAGATCAAAAACTGTGTGACACAATTACTACACCAAAAACAATCCAGAACGCCAATTTACTAGGATTTGCAAGCTGCAAAACAGCTGAAACTCACAGAGCCTAGATCCAACAATCAATGATTACCAAATTCAACACCGGAATAAAATTAAGGAACCGACAGCAGAAAAAATCAACATAATAGAAGAACAGTAAGTTAACGAAACAACACACCAAGAAAAAAAAAATCAAAACTAAACCAAAATGTTAAAAAAAAAAACAAAACAGCCATTGAAACAACCTAAGAGAATAAATAAGAGAAAAAAACTTGGTAATAGTTTGCATCCAGTTTTAGATTTGAGCGTCGTAACCGAATTTTTTGAACAGTCCTAATTATAAGTATCTTACATTAAAAACAATCATACATTGAGTAATACTTCGAATAGTGCCTTTTATTAGTCTTCCTAATACTTGTCTTCGAATAATGCCTACTTAATACTTCGAATAATACTTCGCCTTCGATGCATAATATAATATAATACTTCGAATGTATGTGTTCTTCTAAAAGTGCCTTCGAACAGTGTCTGTCTTCTTCTACTAAAAGTGCGTTCTTCTAAAAGTGCCTTCAAACAGTGCCTATCTTCTAATAGTGCCTTTCTATTGACCAACTTTCAATAGTGCCTTCTTATTAGCCTAAGAATTGACTGTTGAACCGTATGAATCAGGTTAGGAAACTCTGAAGTACAGTTCTATGGAAAGGAATTTAAATTATTAATAGTTAAAATATCAAATTATTATATAATAATACCCAAATGTCGATGCGATTAGTAGATGCAGTATGTGAGTGACCTTCAACATTACTTCATCTCTATTCGAGCTATCAATAGATCGAGCCATGTGTTACATTACTTCAGCTCTATCCGACTTCAGTTCTATCTGACATATCAGTAGATCCAGCCATGTGTTCGACATTACTTCAACTCTATCCGAGTTATCAATAGATCGAGCCATATGTTACATTACTTCAGCTCTATCCAACATATCAGTAGATCCAGTCATGTGTTCGACATTACTTCAACTCTATCCGAGCTATCAGTCGAGGCATGTGTTGCATTACTTCAGCTCTTAGATCCAGCCATGTCGATGCGATTAGTAGATGCAGCATGTGAATGAACTTCAACATTACTTCAGCTCTATCCGAGCTATTAGTAGATTGAGCCATGTGTTACATTACTTCACCCCTATCCGACATACCAGTAGATCCAGCCATGTCGATGCGATTAGTAGATGCAGCATGTGAATTAACTTCAACATTATTTCAGCTATATCCGAGCTATTAGTAGAACGAGCCATGTGAATGATCACATGGCTGAATCTACTGATCACATGGCTGAATCTACTGATCACAGTTGGATAGATCCAGCCATGTGATCAATAGATCCAGTTCAGCCATGTGATCAGTAGATCCAACCATCAACCATGTGATCACAACCATGTGATCACGGTCAGTTGGTGTGTCTCATCACGGTAAGTCAGTTGGTGTGTCTCATCACGGTAAGTCAGTGTGACAGTAAAGTTTATTTGTTCTTAAACGAGTCAATTAAAACATTATTTTGATAAAATTATTATAGATATCTTAACCAAATCAAGAAAACTGAAATTGAAAAAAAAAACATATAACTACACAATAAAGTTTATTCGTTCTTAAACGAGTCAATTAAAACATTTCCAGCCGATTTTGATAAGATTATTATAGATATCTTGACCAAATCAAGAAAACTGAAATTGAAAAAAAAAACATATAGTCAAACCCAAACGTTCAAAAACCCTAAACGTAACCTTTTAACGGTAACCTTTTACAAATTGAATCAACAATTAGTCAAATTAACAAACATGAATCAGTCAAATAAAAGACCTAGCATTTAAGATCAGAAGAGTACAAGTAGAAATAATATAGGATACATCAAAAACAACTAAAATTGAAAAAAAAAGAAACATAAACATACATTCAAACAAAAATGCAGATTCAATAATTCAAGTACATTCAAAATCATTTATGAGAGTACGTTTATAAATAACAAAAACATATATCAAAAAAACTAAAATTGAAAAAAAAAAACATAAGCAGTTAAACATTGTTAACAAAAAAATAGAAAGAAACCTTAAAAGATTCAAAACTCAGAAACCCTATAAGAATAAGATTCAAAACTTTAACAGAAACCTTGAAAAATTCAAAACTTTAACGAAAACTTTAAAAGATTCAACACTTTAACGAAAACTTTAAAAGATTCAAAACTTTAACCGTAACATTTTACCAGTTGAAACAGAAATGATAGAGGTGGGTTGAGGCTTTGCACAGGAAGAACAGGTTGTGGCGGAAATGATAGAGGTGGGTTGAGGCGGCTTCGAAACATGGAGATGATGTGGTGGCTTAGAAGCAGAAAATGATAGAGGTGGGTTGAGGCGGCTTCGAAACATGGAGATGGTGTGGTGGCTTCGAAGCATAAACGACAGAGGTGGTGAGGATATGGCTAGGGTATGAGTGGTGAGTGAGTGTGAGAGTGAAGACTACCGAAAGAAAAATGGAATAATGGATTTACCAGGGTTTTATTGGATTTGGGCCTATTGTTCACAGCCTAGTTTTTAAAATAGCCTTAGTCCCATTTTTAGTCCTCTAGTTGAATCAATAAAATAATTTTCCATTTTATTTGTTTTTCATTTTGGTCATAAAAATGTTTTTTAGGAGTGTGTCAAAAAATGTGGCAGAGTCTATATAAATTAATTGCATTTTAATATTATTCTAAATTTAAAAAATATATTTTCTTTTTTTAAAAACAAATTTGAAGTTTTTAATTTTAAGATTCAAATATTTAGATTAATTTTAAGTAAAAAATGTTATAATTGTATTATAACAGGATTTATGTTTACGATAAAAAAAATATATTTTTTTAATTATATTTAAATTTAACGACGATGTTGTTGTAACGGACTATTTTAAAATGAAACCAAACAAAAAACTTACTAGCACCAACAACCTATATATATAAAAGATGAGGTTTCTTTTTTATATATAGATGTGTATTAGAAATTTACACATTTTTTATTTGTACACAAAATCTCACCTTCTGTTTTTGTTTGTTTTTTATTTTTTTTTTCTTTTCATTAATATCTCTTTCATTCATTAAAGATTAAAAATATTAAATTAAGATTTCTTATTTGAAAATTTCGGCATTAACGCTCACCTAATATTTCTAGATTACAGTTCACACACGCTCATTGCGTGGCTTATGGTTCTTGCTTTGTTTTTTAATTTCGATTTTTCATTAATATTGTTTTTAAGTTAGTTTGAGCCTGCTATTTAATTATTGTTTCAATGTCTATCTTATTCATATGTATGATTGAGAATTGGTGTCATTATTTTTATAAAATTATTCTTGCATAGTTCATGAGAATGCTTCGGTGACACTCACTTTAATTAATAGCATTGATCAACTACTAAACATTACTAGAATCATACGGTAGAAATTGAGAAGATGGGGTTGTTACATTTTGTTTAAAATAAAATGTAATTGACAAAGTTATCATTTAGTAAGTGGAAAATGTTTTTTTTTTTTTAAATAAAAAAAGTGTTTAGGTAATCAATATACACTTTCTATTGTTAGATATGTATATATTAACAACCTCTCGATCTAACTAGTGAGATCTTCCTACATTCATAGATAATAGAGATGTAAGAATAGAAAATAAAATTAATATTAAATAATAATGGTAAAAAATCAAAGTTAAACACAAATTGTCTTGTTATATTGTGATACATAATACCCATGTCATTAATTTTCGAGTTACATAGCAAAAGAAAAAATTAACTCCCCGCCAGTAGAGTGGAAAGACATTATAGAATAACCAAAACATCCCAACTCCCAACTAAGTTGACACCTAAAAGAATGTAACACCATATTTATGTGTTTTAATAAAATGAAACATTAGATTTATGCGTCTAAAAAAATGAAACACTAGACTTATGTGTTTAAAAAAAATGAAACATGAGACTTATGAGTGAGTGTGAGTGAGAATGAATAATAAAACTGAACAGAGTAGGCGTGAGTGTGAGTGAGAGAGAGTACGGTGGATGAACACTGAGGCGTGAGTGAGGAAGAGTACTGTGTGCAGTGGGAGAGTTGAAAACGCCGGATCTACTCCGGCGGTGCGGTTGCTGACTCCGATAAAGTGGGTGTTTATGAAGAAAGTTTTCATCTTCTTTGTTTTACAAATTACAAGAAAAAGATTTCATTTTTAGAAATGACAAGATGGAAATGGAGTTTTTTTTTTAAGATAGAAATGGAAGAAGATGGAAATAGGTTTTTTTTTAAGATGGAAATGCTGGAGAATGAGTTTGGAGGTGTTTAGGGTAGATTTTTAGAAAGTTATGTGTTTTTTTATGACAAATTGTGGGTGTTATATATAGGAGATGTATGCACGTTTTTCTATGGAGAACAAAAGTAAGTCATGTTGAATGTTGCATTCTCTGTAAGAAAATAAATTATTCTATTTTTTGTCTTTTTATTTGTTCTAGTATAACTTTTTTATGGTAATTAGGGCTTATAATTGGCCCATGACCATGTGAACTAGCAAGCATACTAAATTAACATAGTGAAGAAGTTTTTTTATTTTTTACAAGAACAAAATGAAGAAGTTAGATACCATTTTTTTATAAAACAATCGCAAACATCACAAAAAAATAATTTTTATTGTACGATTTTAAATTATAAATCCAAATAAAACAACTGCTAGTAGTAATGGGCCAAAATTAATGGATCTCCTATTTGATATTTTAAAATTTTGTTAAGGAAATTAAAATGATGACAAGCCTTGTAAAATAATATATATTAAGATTCATTTTTTCAGAAATTTTTGTTGTTGATAAGATAAAATTGGGCTAAAATAATTACACATATGTTTGATATATTGTTCTTTTTTCTTTGATGTTTACTAATAAAGATTTGTTAGGTGTTTAGTTAGCATATTAGGTCCATATATAGAGACAAATGACAAACAAAGTTAATTTGATATGATTGAAGTACAACAATCAAAGTTGGCACTGACATTAAATATATATATCACTCATTGTAAATAGATAATAGGTAAATAATCGCTAATGTTAAAAATATAGATAGTTTGTTTGATGTAAATCAAATATTATGAATGATTTAATTAATAGATATATAAATTTAAATTTAAAAAAGTATTGGGGCAAAGTCACAAACATCTAAATATTTATTATTTGTTTTTATATTGAGTCGATAAATTTATTCCTCTGTTTTCATTTATAAGACTATTTTTAATTTTTTCTGTCCATTCAAATTTCATTGATTTTTTCTACTACTAGAAATCAGTTTTTTACATGTAGATTTGATTGGATAATCATATTTTTATGTAAAATATTTGAGGATAATTATTCTCTTTAACAGTGTTTGAGTAAAAAAATAGAAGAGAGGGACTAGAAAAAAAGTGAGAGAGTGTGTGTTTGTGGTTTTGTTTTTAACTTTTTCATTTTATGTTTAATAGATGTTGGAAAAACAAGAGGTGTTTTTGTATGTGAGATTAAGGGATTTGATTTGATGAGTGAGAGTGCGGTAGAAAAACCTAACTGTTACGATTGTAAAGCGGCACCCTGTCGAATTCGTCTGCACTAATGGTTATTCATTACTGTTGTCTCTCTCCGTGTTAGGACTCATCTATATAAAAAGTGTATATGATTCCCGAAAGTATCTGCAAGTATCGTCCCCTTAATGGGTCCAAATTATCATTCAGTTTACGGAGCCAGTCATCCTCCTCGGTTCAACTCGGATTATTGGCACCGTATGTGGGAACAACTCATGTGGGTCTTTGTCACACAATTGACATACCTTTTAATCCCTTAGCCTCGATTGACGGAATATTATTCTAGTTACACAAAAAAGTCTCACACTAATTGATAATCGAGGCTAAGGAAAAAACTGCGAGGGTTCAAAGTAAGCTTAAAACATACAATACCTCAAAAATGTAGTAATGCAGACTTAAAGTCGAAAAGACTAAAACATATATCTTGATGAAATTTATAACAATGAATGTTAACTCTCAAATTGACCTTTATTTTGAAAATGAATTACAACTCAAAACATAAAGAAAAAAATATTTATATTAATGTGCAAAACATCATCTTTAAACATTGTTTATTTTAAAAGATCAATTATGTAAATTTGATAATATACAGATAATTAATCAATCAACTAAATTCAATGAATGAACTATTGAAAACTTTTTGAATTATTTGGTTCATTGTGGACTCTACCAAGAGATAGTAGAGTTGTGCATATTCATTATTGTATTATGATAATTTGGAACTAACTTAAAAAAAAAAAATTATGATAATTTGAATTTAGAGGCGTGGGAGGGGCCGAGGTGGGCCAGTTGTACAGTGTACCAGTGCACCCACACACGATGCTGGCTCCATCGACGAAGACGCGTGACGCGACTTCCCATACACGGCTTCAGGGATTACTTCCAACCAAGCATTTTCCTCATCTATATGGTTTGGCTTGATTAGGGGAATCAAAAAAGTCTTTGCTATACTTTTTTTTAAATGTAGTACTCCTTTTTTTATTAGTTGAAATTTACGGTCTGGCGTCTGTCTCTTCACTGCATTTGTTTGTTACAGGAATCCAGAGAGGTAGAAATTGAAATTTATAACTTTTAATACTTTTCTCTCCCCGTATATATTCACATTTTAATAAATTAAAAGATATATTCCCTGTATCCTAAAATAAGTTTATTAATATTTTATATTTTTATTAACATAAATACTAAATAAAGAATAATAATTTAACAGTGATATACATAATATTAATTAAATAATATATTTTAAAAGTAATTAAAATTATATTCAAACTATAAACAGAAAAGTGTTTACATGTGTTGAATTCAAATATAAACAAATGACAATAATTTATCTATTCAAATATAAACAAATATCAATAATTTATCTATATTTAATGTTGTTTTTTTAACAGATATTAATTTGTTGATGTTTTGAGGAGATCGTGGTTATATTAATTTATGTTAACACATCACTAAACTATCATCTTTATATATTAAATTATCAAAATATATATCTTATATTATTTTTTTCGTTTTAAATTATTTATCATTTTATAATATTAATATAATGTTATTAACTTTTTTCACTTAATATACTTTTATTTATTATATTTAATTCATTGAATTTCTCTACTTACTACAATTAACAAAAATATTTGAATAAATAAAATTTATTTTATCATTAAAATCAATATAATTAATCATTTCTTAAGAATTATACACAACTTATATAAAACATTTAAAATGAGATAAAAAAAAAATTATTTTACTTATAATTGAGTCAAATGGGAATAAGCAATACAAATGTATACTCATTGACCTCATTAAAGAATTAATGCAAGTATATTTTGGAAACCATCATTAATGTATTTCAATAAATTAGTTAATTTTTCTTATAGTTATGCTAACAAGTATCTTTTAATGCATTTTCAATAAAGATTATTTTTAATTAAAGTTAATTTTTCTTATAGTTATGCTAACAAGTATTTATTTTGGTTATTATTATCAACAATCTTATTTATTTATAATTAAGGTCAAGTGAAATATATTACAACCAATTAATTCAACCTAGATAGTTAATAAACTTAATTTAGTTAAAATTAGATCTTTTAAAACAACATATTGTAAATCTTTTTTGAAACAGTCGCAAAAACAAAACGCTCCGCCTTGGGCGGTGGTGCACCTACTAATCATATTGCATTGATTTCATAACTATCACCGTCCATTGGAGGCCGAACAGATGGACTTACAAATCTCAATATTTAGATAGCATTACGGACGGCTAAGATTCGAAGTAAAACAGAGTAAAGAATCTAAGTATCACGCTATTAATTAATTTGTTAATAATAATGTCTTAATGTGCACTCAATGAAATTGCATACTATATATGTGGTCCAACCAACACAAAACAAGTAACTTGTCCTTGTCTCCTACTACTACTACTCACCAGTACGACTGTTTTGATTAGCACAAAGAAAGAATCAGATATTTTGGGAAACAAATCTGAGAAAAATGGGTGCTCTGGATCACATTTCTGAGCTATTTGACTGCTCCGGTGGTTCTCACCACAAAAAGCGCAAACAATTGCAGGTAAATTTATCAGATCCATATAAATAATTTATTTTTGTTTTTAAATAAAAATAGAAAATGATAGTGAAATTGATGACAGACGGTGGAAGTGAAAGTGAAGATGGATTGCGAAGGATGCGAGAGGAAAGTGAGAAAGGCGGTTGAAGGAATGAAAGGAGTCAACCAAGTGGATATTGAGAGAAAGGCCTCCAAGGTAACCGTTGTGGGATATGTGGAACCTTCCAAAGTGGTGGCGCGTATCGCTCACCGCACTGGGAAGAGGGCAGAAATATGGCCATATATTCCATACGACGCCGTTGCTCATCCCTACGCACAAGGTGTGTACGATAGGAAAGCTCCCGCAGGTTACGTTCGGAATACATACGGTGATTCTCAGTATCCAAATCTAGCGCGTGCAACCTCCACCGAAGTCCGCTACACCACCGCTTTCAGCGACGAGAACCCCGCCGCCTGTGCTGTCATGTGATTTACCAAACAAAGTGTTTAATTAAATCTATCTTATTTCTCTTTGCTTGCTTGGATATTACTCTGTTTCTTATAGCGAAGTTCTTGTGCTTATGTATTGCCTGCGAACATCAAATTTCTTGCGTTCATTGTAAATATTCTGATTTTTCATAATCTATGCTCATAGTAGTGCTTTTGTTTTTGAATCTGGTCCAGGTTCATCCTTTGGTCGAATCTAAAAACTCATTTTTCATTCCATTTGCCTGCAAATTTGTTTCTCCAGCCGAAGATAGTCTTGGCTCATCGTCAATGCCAAATGAATTATTTTAAAAAAAATTATTTTCTTTTAATTCTTTTTAATGAGCTGAATTTGAAAACGAGTTTAATTTGTATATACCAAGGGTCTAACTAAAAAGTTTTACACTCATTTAACGGTTATGATTATTAAATGAGAATTAAAAATATCTTTACGATGTGAATCAATTCTCATTTAATTAGTGTATCGGGGTTTTCTTAATTCAACTTGTGCCAGTCGCATCATAATTGAAAGCTCAAATAATTAGTTCACATTCTAGTGTGTGAAAACAAGAGGTCGGCCATCTTTTTTATTTTCTTTATCTTTTACTCTTTTAAAATTATTTATGTTTTAAAAATGTGTACAAACATATTAAATAATATTTATTTTATTAAATTATTCTTATTAATTATTTATCGACATGTTTTTATTATAGCTGTAAAGTGAAGTTGGTGTTTAAAAAAAGAGTACATAATAATAATTGGAGGGAATAATTAAAAAAAATAATTAAAGTTATATTAAAAATTATAAATATTATTAATTTTAAAATAATTTTTTATTAAAATAATATTTAATTTAATTATAAATAATAGTATTATTAAATTAAATTTCTTAACCTAAATTTAAATCCAATATTTAAATTGTGTTATTTAATTATAGTAATTATTTTTTTAAAAGCAAAAAAGTCACATTGATGTAAACTAGATAATAATAATAAAAATAAAAGAGGTCAAGCATGTGCAACCACATTGATGTGATGGATGGGGAGGACCGCACTGTCCAGGGGATATCCATGGAATAATATTTTAAGATTTATGGTTTGTCTTTTGGATTGTGAAAGAAAGTGGAGACAGATGCTTGTTTGGTAGAAATGATTATGATAGTGAGATTAAATAAGCTTTACATTATGTTTTTGAGAAAAATCTTTATTGTATATATTTGGACTTCGATATCTTAATCCTAAATGTTTGGACCAATGCTCACAAATTACAAGACCCAATATTTGTAATAAATTTTTTTCCCTAATTAAATTCAACTTGAATTTCAGAAAATGTTTAAAATATTTAAAATAATATTTTAGAAAATTTAAATTTTGTGTATCGATTTTTTTTTATGTTTTCGAAAATTCAAAATTTATGTTTTGAAAAAAACCTTTTTCAAGAAATTTTTCGAAACATAAATGTTTTTAAAAATTTCAAACATTTTATTCCGTTTATTTTAAAGTTTTTGAGATCATAATTGTGTTTTGACACAACTGTGTTTGAAAATTTAAATGTTTTAAAAAAAAATTTAAATTTTTTGATATGATATTTTATTTTATGTTTTTCAAAGACATCTGTAAATTGAAAAACTTTACTTCTTTTTTTTTCAAGTTTTCATAAACATAAAGTGTGAGTGTTTTTAAAATGGTAAAGTTGAATTTATTAAAATGTAGGAGCAGGAGTATGATTGACTGGGTATGTATGGTAATATTTGATGGCCCCGTATCCGAGCTTTCTAGCCCAAAAGCACCAGATCTATTAAGATCACCATAAGAAACATGTGCCTTGGATCCGATTAGTGGCTGGCAACATAAACATGGAGAGTCTGGTTGAGTGTAGATGAGGAGAAGATCAGATAACTCACATGAAACAAAGATATAAGAAGATTGGAGATAGTTACATAGAGGAGTAGAGAAGTTACCTAGTAGAATTCAGTTATCAAGAGATCTCTATAGATAGGGAATTCGGTTAGAGAAAGACTCAAGTCATTAATATGTTATTCAACTAAATATACAAGCCTTAATCACAGACGATGGCAAAGTCTACTAAAAACTCATCAACCATTCATTCAAATACCCCAAGGCCTTGATAATTGTACATCGTCGACAAATCCTTTTAAGTTCAGCAAGAACAATATTGTATATATAAATGACATAAATTTTGTTCCCAATGTGTCAGTTTAGTGGTAAGTGTTTAACATTGTAATTTCAAATGACAAAGTTCAAATCTCATACAGAACCGTCGTAAAGTGGTGACCAGTGCCTTTATAATAATCTCTCATCCCTACTTATTTTTATAGAAAAAAATGATACATTTTAAAAATAATGACATAATAAAAATTTCTTATTTTATCCAAAATATGCAAGGTACTTCTCCTTCCACCATTATATATTTTCAAAAGCCCATAAAATTCATTTTTTATTTTTGATGTTAACTCTTTTTGGATAAATTGATTCAGATGGAATTTGTCTGGATTAGAAATGTAAATATTAACTTAAATTTTTTAGAATTTATAATCCCCTGCATAGGTCCATAGGTGTAAAAAGTAATTAAATTAACTTTACATCTTTATATTGACTAATCTAAAAATATAAAAAATTGTAAAAAATTACAAATTAGTATTTACACTTTCAGATTCAATTTGGAGAAATCCTATATGATTTAATTAATTTGAAGAGAATTAAAATTAAAAAATAAAATTTAAGGGGCTTTTGAGAATGTGGAGTCGAGAGGAGAAAATCCTTAATATGAAACCAGAGTCTACACATTTGAGTGAAGAAAATGTAATAGGTCCAATTAAATATACGAATTTGGGTTCTACAAGTTTGAACCTTAATTACCCAGGCCTGTTGGTCGGGGTCCAATAAACCGCTTTCCAATTTGGGATAGTCCGTTTATTCTTATTTTGTAATGTTTTGTTTTATTTTTATTTTAAAATAGACTCAATTGTTTTTTTTGACAGGTTTTATTTTATTTTTTTAACTATTCACAACACTTAATAAATTGAACCCATTTTGACGTAAGTAATGTCTTTTTATCTATGTTATTGATGTAAATTATTTTTTTAAGGTTAAATATGTTTTTAACTCTTACAAAATGTAGAAAAATTTAAAAATTTAACTTTTAATCACTGCAAAATAATCTTCCACACAGTTTTAATTTCTAGTGTTAAGTTAACACGTGTGTTTGTGTGTTTTGTTTAGTTTAATTTGGTAATTTTATTTTTACTTTATTTGTAATTTTTGTAAATAAACAAATGGGGAAAGGCCAATAGAAATCTGAAGAAAAGATCTAGGATGTATTGAGAATTTGTAGATTTTTATTTTCTTGTTTAGAAGAAGATGGATGTGAATTTATAAGACAAAGATTCATGCTATTTGGTTCTGAATTTGAGTGATCATTTTATTTGGTTTAAAGAAAAATATGGTAAATATGATGATGAAGATTGTGGAGAAGATGATAAATATGTTCATAGGTTATTTGTATTTTTTAAAGATACAATTATTAATAATAAACTTATGTGGTTTGCCACCTCAACAATTTTTAATAAAAAAAATGAAAAAATTGTTTGTGTTACATATTGGAAAAAACAAAATAGAATGGAGGATTTTTTCTTGAAATATCCTTTTTTTTTTGCCTTTTTCCAAATTGCCACACTTTGAAAAAAAATTCCCAATCTGTCCTACTTTTTGGGCCAAACAGGAGGTCGCATTGGGGGGGTGCGACCAGCTGAAGGACTGAATTTTTTGGGCCCAGTGGGAGGTCGCTGGCCCGGGATGCGACCTCCTACTGGGGGTGTATTTTTTTTTGTCTTTTTCTTCTAGTTTTATATTATTATTAAATAATTAATTAATTATAATTATAATTATAATTATAATAATACATTAATGATAATAATAATAATTTAAAAAATAATAATAATAAAAATAAAAATTAATAAATAATAATAATCATAATAATTATTAATTAATTAATAAATAATAATACATTAATAAATAATAATAAGGATACATTAAAACAATATTAATTAATTTATTAATTATAATTATAATAATACATTAATTATAATAACAATAATAATAATAATAAATTAAAAAAGTAATAATAATAAAAATAATTAATAATAATAATACATTAATAAATAATAATAATAATAATAATACATTAAAACTATAATAATAATTAATTAATAATAGTAAATTAATAAATAATATTATTATATTAATAAATAATAATAATAATGATTATTATTGTTAATTAATTATAAATAATAATAATGATAGTTGTAATAAATAATACATTAATAATAAAAATAATAAATTCAAATAATAATAATAATAATTATTATTATTATTATTATTGTTATAAAAATAATTAAAACCGGAAGAGGAGGATTATGATCGGGATGAACTGGAAGAACCTCAAGTCGTTCAAATAGCTAGACTCGCAACATCTTAGATGTGGAACTGGTGGTGGACATCAATAATATAATGTATTTTTTTTATTTTATTTCATTTTATTTCATGTATTTTTTTAATGTATTTTCTTTAAAATTTTAATATAATTTTCTATTTTTAATTATTTTTAATTGTCATCATTTATAATAATAATATATTAATATTTATTAATGTATCATTAATTATTATTATTATTTATTAATTTACTATTAATTAATTAATTAATTAATTATTCTCATTTATCATTAATTAATAATAATAAATATAATCATTATTTATTAATATAATATTATTATTTATTAATTTACTATTATTAGTTAATTATTTAATTAAATAATTAATTAATTTTATAGTTTTAATGTATTATTATTATTTATTAATGTATTATTATTAATTAA
>JBBPBP010009777.1:70192641-70210629 GCA_037974735.1 Cicer chorassanicum | reverse complement strand
ACAAAAAAAAAAAAAAAATACACCCCCAGTAGGAGGTCGCATCCTGGGCCAGCGACCTCCCACTGGGCCCAAAAAATTCAGCCCTTCAGCTGGTCGCACCCCCCCATGAGACCTCCTGTTTGGCCCAAAAAGTAGGGCAGATTGAGAATTTTTTTTCAAAGTGTGGCAATTTGGGAAAAGGCAAAAAAAAAAGGGATATTTCAAGAAAAAATCCTAGAATGGAAGTAGAAGATAGAAAAAATAGTGTGCTTTAGAAGGTGTCGCATCAAAAAATTTGTGAGTTGACAAGTATTAGAAGATATGACATAGATGAAAATGAGTTGTCGCAAATAAAATTTAGAATTCTGTTTAAATATTTTATAATAGATTATTATCTCAATACAAATGCGATTTTTTTTTTGGTGTGAAAATAGTTTAGTGTTTAAATTCACACATCTTAAATGAGAAAAAGTGAAGACTTGAGTTTGAACTTAAATCTCTATGTATCAACTTCCTTGCAATTACCTATTGAATTGTAGTTATAAGATAATGTAATATTTTCTTTATCAACCTAATAAAGCATGTTTTATTTTCTGTTGTCAAATTTAGTAAATATTGATATAAATGCAATAAATATATTTTTCCCATTTTTCTTAGACAAAATAGGAAACATTTTTTAGAAATACTTGTTTTGGAAGGGACAGAAAAGTAAAGTAGTTTAAAAGGGGATTTTCCTATTTTTTATGGAATGAAAAGTATTATTAACAATTTTACTAACACATCTTTTTCAACAAGGATTTTTTTTATTAATTGATATTTATGTAAGTCTCACAGATAAATTTATGTAGAATCTACAAGAGACTCTTTTAAATTTATCAAATGAAAAAAAGTGTCTTTTGAAGATTTACTAACGAGTTTGTTGCTACTACTCTTGTTGATAAAAAAAAAATTACTCTCCTTTTGTTTTCAAACATTTTGTCTAATCCATCTTTTTGAAATGTTGAACAAATAGATCATATCCATTATTTACCATAAAGTGAAAATGATGACTAGTTATTAGCTAATAGAATAGTGCTTACTTTGAAAAAAAAAGTGACTGTGGTCTGTTAGCTTCAATTTTCTCCAAAACATGTCCCGGTGTCTACCCTTCCCTCCACCAAATTATGTGAAGAACGGCCTTGGAGGTGAGGCACTCCTAGAACAATTGGAGGTTAGTTTTAACATTTTATCAATCATCATTATATAATAATACATATATGTGTGTCTTATCACTTGAGATGGAAAAATTTGAAGTCTATAAGAAAAGTTCATTTTTCATTTTTGTGCTTCACTTATTAAATTATGTGAAAAAAATATAATGGTAATCGAAACAACAAAAATATTAGATTTTTAATTTAAATTACATAATTAATTTATCTTTGTAAAATATAATCTTTAAGTGCAAGCAAAAAAAACGTCTCCAATACATGAGTTCTACTCAATCACGTGTCTTATACAACGATAAATTTAATTTGACAAGTGTGTAGTAAAAAGTGCGTCAATAGCATTATATTATCAATTATGGTTATATGACCTTATATGTTATGAGTTGATTTATGAAAGTGTTTAGTATGGTACTAAGTCATGAATCTGTCCCATGTAATGAATTAGTCTTTTAGTTGGGTTATTTTCATGGGTTTAAGTCATAATAATGTGTGTTTTATTGAGAGTGAGACTACCACAAAAATTATCTATAGGGTGAATTAAGGCATGCTACAAGAATATTAATAGATAAATGAAACCAACAAAAAAAAAGAACTACTATCAAATCAAGGTTGATAGAATGAAAATTGTTGTGGACATTGGATCCTAAATTGTGTAGCAATAGTGTTATGAATTTTATATTGAATAGATAAAAATATTCGTTGTGGTATTTTAAATTCGTTAAATTTATCTATCTAATAAATTATTCTTGTGATTTAGTCTGTTTTAGTAGAAAACCTTTTTTTCTCACTGGCCATGTGCACTTGAGATGTATACTTTCGAAAATATATCTATATTTTATCCCTTTTAAGTTACAATAATAATCATATTTTTCATTTTGAAGCTGAATAGGAGAAAAAAAGAGGAGCCTAAGAACAAAAGGAAGGAAAGAAGAGAGAAAAAATGGAGAAAGAAAAATGATATTAATAGAATATTAGAATACAAAAACTTGACTGTGAATTGGGTCCCTCTTCCATTGCAAATGTTTCCATCTGAAGAAGATTGGCTTTCTAGAAAGAGGATTTCGGATGGTGAATCAACAATTCGATCCAAACATTTGAGTAATAGCTTTGGTGGCATCTATCAAGGAATCCAACCACTTGCCCATTATTTGCCTCATGCAGACATATATGCTTTGCCTTACATTGTACCGTTTTAATCATGTCAAATCACGTGGAACCTTTTTTGACTCCAAAGTCAAGTGCTGATGATTGCAAAATCAAGGTATAATATAATGATCAAAATCATTACCCTCACCAGGAACCTTTGCTAGCTATGTAGTTCATCATACTATATATAAGACTTGTTTTATAGAGTTAGGGGATGAATAAAGTTATGTTAATGTCACTAGCATTTTTTCTTTTAGTTTTTGAATGGAGACATGCACACATAAACTCAAAATTTCACCCGGTGCCTAATATGTTGATAATAACTATAATTTAGATAAGTTTCGTCTTTGCATATTATTATAACCTCACATGCCTAAATAAATACAATGTATATTATATTGATTAAATTCACGACTCTCACCAAAAGCCCCTATTAGCTATGAAGTGCATTATATTATGAAAAATGTTTAGTGTACATCTCATGAAATGTATATACTTTGAGAGAGATAGAGATAAAAAATAGTGATGTAATATATTGATGATTTGATAGAAAAAGAGATATAGATAAAATGAAGTATTGGATGAATGTATGAAATTTAGGAGTGTAAATGTATCATTGTTGATTTATACTCTTGTTGAAGAAGGTTGAACAAATATGTCATATCCATTACATATATAAAGTGAAAATGGAGAATGTTCACCACATTATGTCTTGGATAATCAATATTATTAGCTAATACAACAATGCTTACCTCCACAATGTTTGTGAAGAACGGTGTTGGGGTTGAGACACTCATACCAATGTGTCTTACCTCGTGAGATATTAGGCAATAGATTAAAAGTCTATCCCAAATTTTTTTTCTTCATTTTTGTGCTTCAATAATTAAATTATGTGAAAAAATGATATAGATAATTGAATAAACACTAACGTTAGATTTTTATTTTAAATCACATTGTTCTCCACAATTTTTTTTTTTTATAAATATAATCTTGAGTGCAAGCAAAAAACTCTCGTACTCCATTATGTCTGTCTTATAGATCTACAAAGCTAATTTGACATAAAGTTTGATGAATGTGTAAGTATTCTTTTGTTATCAAATTATGATTGCGACCATAACATGAGTCTTACATTTATTAGATAAAATGGTTTAATGTGATACTTAAGTTATGAGTCTCTTTTATCTAATGAATTAGTTTTTTTAGTTGAACTTTTTTTATGGACGTAAGTCACAACAATTAATGTTTATTGAATGTTGAACTATCTACAAACTAGATTAAGATATAGTATAAAAAATATTTATAGGTGATTGAAGGCGCCAAAAAAGAAAACTATCATCAAGGAAATGTCGATAAAGTGTAAGTTGTCGTGGACATCAATTCTCAAAGTGGGAGGCAATAATGTTATATAAATGTGATAGTTAAACCATGAGACCCTCTCATCTTATAAATTAATCTTTATGTATAAGCTCTTCTCATGGGCCTGAGTGCAACATCATTATATTCAATTAGGAAGTTTCTTCTATCAGCAACGATGTGCATTTTACTTTACAAGTATACTTTTGAAAATACAATTTTTTTTTCTTTAAGTTGCAATAACATTAGTCATATTTTTTATATGTTATATAAATACAATTATAATTTTCTCATTTTGAAACTTAATTGGAAAAATCGTAGTGTGAGAACAAAAGGAAGGAAATAAGAGAGATGAAAAAGTGCAGATAGAAAAATGAGATTAATACAATATTAAATGATGAAAAATGAGATTAATAATGAGATTGACAAATTCTATTATATTAGAAGATTTATTTTACAGAGTTGAAGGGATTAATAAATCTATGGTGTCATCGTCATTAATTCTTTTGCATAATTTTTTTTGTTTTTAAATTTCAGTAGATTAAGTTGAAAACACATTAGTTAAATATGTGCATATAATGTACACATTCTTTTTTGGTGTGACAGTAATCTTCAGTTAAATTGGAAACACATTTCTTGAATATGATTATTAACAATCATATAAAAAGTTGCATCATAGATTCTCCCGCTAACATTGCTATTACAGTGCAAGTTAACTTCAGCACAGTAGATTCTCCAGTATATTGCATCATCGAGTTAGTGAAATACTAGTTTCTATAGTTAACATGGCTATATATTGCATCATCGAGTTAGGTTGACCTTCCCACATACGAGTTTTCATAAGATTATTATATATATCTTGTACACATCACAAACCGCAAAATAAGACAAACAATCTAGAGAGAAATGGTTGAATCTTGTCACCCATATTTCCTAAACCACAAAAAAAAATTATAAGTGTATGTTAATCACCTAAACACTTTTTTTTACTTAAAAAAATGATAAATTTGTCAATTTCATTTTATTTTAAATAAAATATCACAACCCCGTGTTCCAATAATGTTTAGTAGTTGATAGATGCTATTAATTAAAGCGTCATTGAAGCATCCCCGTGAACTATGCAAAATAATTTTATAAAAATAATGACACCAATTCTCAATTATACATATGAATAAGATAGACATTGAAACAATAATTAAATAGCAAGATAAAACTAACTTAGAAACAATATTAATGAGAAGTCGGAATCAAGAAACTAAGCAAGAACCATAAATCAGACAATGAGCGTGTGTGAACGATAAGTTAAAAATATTGGGTGAGGCCGAAATTCTCAAATAAAAAATCTTAACTTAATATTTTTAATCTTTAATTAATGTAAGAGATCATTAATGAAAATTAATATTTTTTAAATAAAATAAAAAACACATAAATTACAATAATACTACTCCATTAAATTGTAAAATAGATGGTGAGATTTTGTGTACAAACAATCATAACTAGTACCTAGCTAGATATTGTTGGAGATTAAATATAGAAAATAAAATTAATATTAAATAATAATAGTAAAAAAATTAAAATCAAAATTAAACACATTACATAATACAAATGGCTGAACTTGCCTAAAAAACTTGGGTGGCCGACATAAAAAAACTCAAACACTTCATATGTACATAAATCAAACGCAACACAAAAACTCCAAACAAAAATCAGCACTAACATCTAATTTAAAACAAACAAAAACTCTAAATCAAAACTCCAAACTCCAAAACAAAACTTCAAACATCAATTCTGTCGATAAACGAAAATACGAAATTAAAATCTAAACCTTTTGAGTTTTGTGTTTTGACGATTGACGAATGGCCAAGACAGAGGCGATTAGAGTAATGACTATTTTTAAATGAAATTATACTTACATGGATATAAAAAATAGATGAAGAGAAATGATAAATAAAAAATAGATGAAGAGGAATAATAAACCAGAAAAATATTAATGGATAAGAGTAATGAAATGTTAGATAAGTCATCTTAAAAAAATAGTTATTTAAAATCCAATAGATACATAATATATAATATTTATTTTCATATCACATGTATGACTCCAAAAGTCATACTTAATTCATGAAGTATGAGAGATAATGTATATCTCATGATACATAATTAAAATTGTAAGACATAATCGTTAACATTTTGTAAAATATTTAACATATGTATAAAAAATGAATTCAACCAAAATGCAAAAAATGCAGTCAAACAAATTTGAAGTAGTTAATTTTAAGTTTTTTTAGAGAAAAATAATGAAACATTTGGGGTTAATTTTAGGTTAAAAAATGTTATAATTTTATTATATTGAAGTTTATGTTTAGGATAAAAAAAAACTATGTTTTAATTATATTTAGGTTTAACGATGTTAAAGTCTATGTAACAGAAATTAGATAGAATGACTATTTTAAAATGAAACTATACTTGCATGGATGTAAATCAAACAAAAAAACTTACGATGACCAAAATCAAAACAAAAAAACCTACAAGGACCAAAATAAAAATAAATGTTATAATTGCAAGGACCAAATATAGTTAAAAAAAAAAACTTGATTTTTTTATGGAAGCTAAAACAGTTAGTTTTCATATCTAAATAGTTTGTATTGCTCATATGAAAAATCTAGTTCGATCCATTAGTCGGTTCTCTTATCTAAATTATAAATCTAGTTCGATCAATTAGTGAGTTCTCTTATCTAAATTATTTGCCGATCTATGTTGTCTCTACCGCTCAGACAATTAGTACTGGTCTATCTAAATATCGACTCTTCAATCTAAGTTGTCAGTAATACGTACGACTAATCTTATTCAATTCAACAATTGGTTCTCCAGACGAATCTTATTCAATCTAACAATCGGTTCTCCAATCTACGTCGTGCGTCCCACTGAAAAGTCTAGCCAAGTTCGACCAAACGATCAGTTATCAGATCTAAGTTATCCATAACACTCATAAGACAATAAATGAACCGCTGAAAAGTCTAGTTAAACCATGAGACCCTCTCATCTTATAAATTAGTCTTTATGTATAAGCTCTCCTCATAGGCCTAAGTCATAACAAGGCACCATCATTATATTGAATTAGTAAGCTGCTTCTATCAACAACCAGGTGCATTTTACTTTAGAAGTATACTTTTGAAAATACAATTTTTTTTTCTTTAAGTTGCAATAACATTAGTAATATTATTTATATGTTGATTGTAGTTTTCTCATTTTGAAACTTAATTGGAGAAAAAAAAAATAGTAGTGTGAGAACAAAAGGAAGGAGATAAGAGAGATGAAAAGGTCCGGTGACGATAGTGGGAGGCAAGATGATAGGAAAATGAGATTAATAGAGTATTAAAGGATAAAAAGTTGACGGTGAATTAGGTCTTTTTTCCATTCTGACGATGAAGATGAAAATTGACTTTTGGTGTCACCACCATTAATTATTTTAGTTTGATAACAACAACAATTTAGTTCAAGTTCCATATTTGCATATTATTATAACTTCACAATCCTAGATAAACATTCCATCTATTTATAAGGCAATTTTATTACGGATATGGTTGTTTGAAGACTTCTTTTAAAATAAAAAGTGTTGGCCTAGTAATTGGACATCATAGTTAATGATAGAAAAGTTTATATAGTAAATAGTGAATTCGAACTTTCAATTGTCTAATTTTGAGATTTGGATTCTCCACCATAATAAAAACACGTAGTTACAAGCATTAGACAATTTTAATTATTGATTTGAGATCGGACAACTCAAATTACATATTTACTGTATTAGTTTTAATCAAAATTAACCATTGATTTAGCTAGAAGGGTTGGGGTCAGTAATTGCGTAATGCAGTTAATTCAGGGCATCCCTTTCTCTAATTTTGCTCGGCAACAAGATTATTACTTACTACTCTCAGCTACATTTAGTTCATTTCTCTGAATTTTTAAAGTCACAAACTTCATTTTTTTGTTCCACCCACTCCAAAAAAGGGTAAAATCCTTAATTAGTTGTATATTATTGAAAAGATACTTCAAATGGATTATGGAGGTAGATTATTGAAAATCCTAAATCTTCCAAACATTGTTGATGGATTATGGAGGTAGATTATTTATTGACTTATACAAAATGCTACGCATTAAGTAACACAGGTTTCATAAAATTATAAGAAGCTAACTGAAACTAGATGATCTGCTCCATCGTCCTTTCAATTGTTCATTATTATTGATGTTCTCTATACTACTATATGATGCAGTATCATTGTCAACATCAAGTAATGCAAGGCTAAGGTGCAACTCTGGACTTGAATCTGGATAGATTTCATCATCAAGATTTTCTTCATTTTCTGAATAATGATCATGATCACTCTCATGAGACTTAAATAAGTTTTCAACTTTCTCATCACATCCTTTTAAGATCTTCAATACCTGTGCATAATAGAAGTGATATCATATATTTTAGAAGTTGATTTTATTTTAAAATGTGACAGTCTACTATAAAATTGAACTGCTTGAGAGGGCCATTGACATTGGTATTAGTACCCGATTCATTGTAGGACGAAGTCGCGCAGACCGTGTAATGCATAGAGATGCTGCAACAACCATTTTGTTGAATTGAGATACATCAAACTTCTCTTTCAACTTTGGATCCGATAAGCTTTTAAAATCCCCACTCTCTATTATTGGTTTGGCCTGAAAATGATATCATTTTTTATATATAAATAAAAAATTTGTAGAATCATCCTAAAATGCAATGCAGGTAGCTAGCTCTTAAGTCTTACCCACATAACCAAACTCTGGTGTCCCTTGCAAGTTCTGAAGTGGATTGGTTCCCTCCCTGATATAAGTTCAAGTAGCAGCACACCAAAAGCATAAACATCTATCTTGTCACTGACCTTTCCATACATGAAGTATTCTGGTGCAAGATAACCAAAGGTTCCTACCACATCATCTTGTATCACAAATGATGAAGTTGTTGGTCCCCACATGGCAAGTCCAAAGTCAGATAACTGTCACATGAAGAAAATAATGATGTGTCACGTCACAAATTTTCAAACACAAAATGATATATTGTCAATAATACTAATTAATAGTATCAAAGTGTGTACTTGTGGCTCAAACTCGTGGGAAAGAAGAATGTTGGAAGACTTGACATCTCTATGTATAATAGGCTTGGAAGTTTGGTTGTGCAGGTAATTCAATGCTTCAGCAATCCCAACAGCTATCTTAAATCTGACTTCCCATGACAACATAGACCCATCCTTGTTCTTACCTATATCCATTTCCAATTTCATCATTATATAGTAGATAATTTATAGCATATAAACTCGTATGATCAAAATAGAGTTGTTTGGTTATGAATTGCACTAACCGCTTAGATTTTGGTGTAAGGTTCCTTGGGGGAAATAATCATAAATAGATATAAAAGTGCCATCCTTAATACAAATACCACGTAGAGGGGTGATGTGTGTATGGTTCAATGAAGACATTATTTCAACTTCAAGGTCAAAATCTTTGAAGGCTTCTTTTGATGAGTGCATAACTTTGACTGCCACGTGTTTCCCATCAGGCAGGGTTCCTCTGTACACACGATTGCTCCCTCCAATCCCAATCACATTTTCTGTAATAATTAATTAATAATGGTAAGCAAGCACGAATTGATAAGCAGTAACTAAACAGCAATGATAATCTGACCTGAAGAGAATTGACAAGTGCAAGAATTGAGAACCTCAAAGAGGAACCACTTGCAGCGATTGGAACAATAAAGTTTTTGATAGTTCTCTTTCTCAATTTGAGATGAATTGTTATGATTTGAGCGATCTGGTAAATTCATTACCCATTGCACTACAGAAATGTCCCTTGAGATATTTGTATGCACTCTTCGGAGAAGTGGCCACCCAAGCTTCTGATCAGATATTGATGAAACTTTCATTTCTTCTTTGTCTCTTGATTTCTCATTATAGTCACCAAATGAAGACTGGACCACTGTGCTCATAAGACTCGGTCTAGGATCGTCTATAGCGCCACCTATCATAATCATAATCATATTTATTCCCTTTTTGTCACTTACTATTATATCATTATCTAATTTCAGAACAAAAACAAAATTAAAACACGGCATGTTGAATTTGAATGTGATAATGATCATATGCTAAATTAACCAAACCTATTAGTTGCTGTTTATCGATGCAGCTTCTGAAGACAATTCTTGCACCTTGGATACCGATAACATTAGTTGTTCGTGGTAGTCGTTTCGCGCAATATTTAGCAGTTGAAACTCCACCTCTGAAGAAAATCAATATTGTTTTTGTAAAGAGACGAACAAAAGTTGACGTATCTGGATAAATTAAATACACATACCCTACCACTAGAGCAGTGGCACCACGGATTTTTGCCTCTCTGATGAGAATGTTACGGATACAACTTCCTGTCGAGATATGACCTGAGAGACCTACCTGAAATTTATCATTAATGTTTCTCGATCGCATTTAATTATTTAACTACTACTACTATCTTATGAATGAATATAAGAAAACGACAGTTAGGTGCATGATAAATAAATACTACTACTAATTAATGTGTAGCTGTACCTTTTTTGCATCGCATAACCCTTCATAAACCTCTAAATAATCATCTACCAAAGCCTTGCTTTCAGAAACATAATCTATATAACATTTTAGAAACATAAAAATACAAGTTTAATCGATATGATAATATAAAGATTGAAGTTGTGAAATAGGTTGATTATAACCTGGAGATGTAACAACATGGATAGCAAGAACAGAATCCCAAGGATGAGCAACTTTGACTATAGCCCAATTGAGGAGGTGTCTGCTATTGCTATCAATTCTAATTCCCACCAAAATACATCTCCCCTTCACTGTCATTGCCTTTTCCCTCTAGATATCAATTTCAAACAGATTTGGATTCACATTACTGTTGGTGTATGTATTATATATAACTAGGTAGCACACCCATTAAGAAAATTCACTTTGAGAGATGAAACCAAAGATGACAAAGATAGGAAGGGATAAAAAAAAGAAATAGGATGGTCAATCAGTTATGATATAATAAAAAAAATGTGTTGAATTAAACAAATAAACGATAAACAAGAGAAGACAGAGAAAGAAATATAAACCAAAATGTGTAGCAGCCAAATTGCATATATCAGCCTACCTACTGCACTAACAAGGACTAGTAAGAGGAATAGATATTAATTAGTTAATGTTGAGATTGATGAAGCGATTAGATATTTTAAAATACACACAAACAAAACTACCGATTATGTTGCTGAATGAAAATGGGGTAAAGATTTACGTAACAAAAAATAAATAAAATGTCGGTCAGCCCGTTATCCACCAAATAGTTGTTACGAATATTCCTCTTATTTTCCTTCTATTTAGGACTAGCTAACAACCTCGCTTTACATTAATAAATAATGAAATTGTAGCTTCGAAACTTAGTAGTTTTGTTTATTTAAATTAATTTAACACCGAGTGTGGCTCCAGATTCGATTCCTGCACAACACATTTTTGGAGAGGGGCAACTTCAACATATGCGATGATGTGTTTTAATGTTTTTAGTTTGAGAAGAGAACGACTGTGTTCTACAGTTTGAATTTCCCCTTGTTTTTTTTTTATCCTTACGTATTTGTATTTGTCTGTTACACATTCTATCAAATGTGTCAATCAAATACAGCGGGCTTCTTTTTAGTCCATTAAGGAATGAACAACTAATAATATTTTTAAAACCAAACAGAACAGAAGGATTAATAATTTTATGCATGCAGTAAAAGGCATTAGTCTAAATTGTCTGTGAAAGTTTTACGTGGTTAGCTGGGACGGTTGTATCCGAATCAACAATTATATATATAAATAATAGAGTGTACGTGACCGATGTTGAGTAAGTGCTGCTCCAACAGTATACTTGTTGACAACTAATTACTTTCTTGAATTCATTTTTTACAGTTGATGGGATCTTTAATCTTCTATCAATTTTAATTCTACTGGCGAAATGAATGTCAAATGTTTTCAACCGGTAATTATTATACACAAACAAGATTCAAAGACCATGTCATGGGTAATTATATATTGAAATGAAACTCTAATTTAATTCGATTACAAGATCAGAAATTTACTGATTTAGCAATTTTGTACAAATTTATTACCGCACCTTATCCACCCTGTTATGGTTATTAGTGAATATTACGAAAGACCACCACATCCCAGCCTTATTTCTCGTGGCTTCTGTCCACGAAGAAAATAAAACATAACGAGAAAGACAGTTGATGGACAGCAAGGACAAAATTGCAATTTAGCACATCTCTGATGACAATTTGAAGGAAAAAATTACATCAAACCCTCCACTTTGAACAATATATTGATCTGACAAATACTTAATTTATATTTTGAAGAGAGTTACTATATTTGAGTAAACCGGTATAGTTCACCCCAAATTGATAACAAAGATTCAGACAATCTAATATAATCTGGTATTCCTACCACCGATATCAGAGTGAAATAAATTCTTTAGTGTGCAGGACTTTGGCATATTTGCACAAGAAACTAATCTTTCAAGGAGACCTTCAACACTTTCTGGGGCACTGATGTGCACTATTTTGATTTTTATTACCACTCTGCAGTAGCTCTCATTTGCTTTTCACAACACAATTTTGCCCTCTCAACAATAAAATCAAGCAGAACACATTAATTTCAGAAGTCTTCATCATCGGAACTAACAAAATCTAATTCAATCATCTTTCCTGTACTCTTTGTTGTTTTATCCACCAAATCTCGCCCCTCTGTTTTTATTCTTTTTACATCTGACTGTTGGTTTCTTATGACAGTAGAGTATCCCTTACTCACAGAAGATGATTTCCTGAAGATAATAAATAACATGCAGCTGGTATGTTGAGCCTCTAATAGTAACATGCGTAAGATGTAAGTAATATTAATCTAGAACCTCTTGAGCAACTCACCTCTTCTCCGTGCATTTGTGTTGTTCAGTTGGAGTCTTTGGTCCCTTTTTCATCATCATTTTTGGATCAAATTGGCCTGCACACAGTCGTAAAAGGTTTAAAGCCAGCTAAGAATACAGTATACATGAATACACGTGTTGTTGCCATTAAAGTTACAAGATAATCTGATCACCTGCAACCTCGGTAAGAAACCGAATCCCTTGCGAGTGTGAAGTTGTTGTTACTTTTCCTGCATTGCTGGTATCAAAGTTTAAATGCTAGTACTAGAGGATAAATAATTCTTCAAGTAGAGGAAACAATAGACTCAAATTTGACAAACCTCAATGCCTTTTTGAGACCATCCACGGATAACAATTTCACTGGCCGAGACTTTTTCAAGTTTGTTTTGTCAGCAAGGGGGTCAACTAAGTATATTCCTTCTGACTTGAGATGATTTCTTGGCCTAAATGCTGTTCTTAAATTTCTGCTAACAAGAACAAGTTTATGTCACATACTCTTATCCATTTGTCATATGAAATCAAACAAGTTGAGCGCATCTGTATAAGAACTTGAAAGAGCTAAACACTCACCCTCCCTTGAGTTCAGTTCGTACTGTGGAATATTTGTCAGATGCTTTCTACATAAATTATTAGTTAGTGAATTGATATCCTTGTTACAATAGAATATGGACAGAAAACATGAAACAATTAAAAGCTACTTACTGATTTATGATATTTACAGTAAGTCCCCTGACGCCTGAAAAAACAAAGATCAATGGTTATGAAGTCAATCATTCAGAGTTTGAAAATTAGTATCATAATATAGGAAGGAAAACAAAATAGAAGGAAAAGAAACATGGTTTAAAAGAAAAAGTATCAATTAGAGTCTGGAGAAACAGAAACAGAATGATAATCATGGCACATCAAAGGATCGTTTCAAATATAGTGTAATACAACAAAATATTGTTATGGATATAATGCTTTTGTATATTCCCTTAAACTGGCATCTAAAAACAAGATTGAGCTTTCCATTTGAAAGTTTAGTTTTGTATAAAAGTGATCAATATAAGACTGAGAGTTTATCAGACAGTTTTACATTTATTATTAAGTATGGTACACTCAAGAAAAAACAGCTTAACAAGAACCCAAGTATGACAAACACATGGATCCATGTTACCGCTGTCAGTGCTCACGGTTAGCAAATGTAAATTATGCAAAGTGGATTCTTATTTGTAGATTACTATCTAAGTGCGAGTACTTAATACAAATCTAAACTATCGATTCACCCAGTCTACACTCAACTTTCTAAACCAAACCCAAAAAAAATGTTTTCCTTCAAATGCATCTCGCAAACTAATACAGTTCACATTTTGTTTTATTTGTCACAGAAAAGTGACAGATCAAATGCAATTGCAAGCACTCATGATTAAGACTATTTCAGTAAAGGGAGAAGAATCTATGGAAAAAAAAATTGTGATCATTACTTTACTTCTTTTGTAAATTGCATATATGATGATTAGGTTGTACAATTAACAAATAATCCTATAACAATTTCACAGCTATCATATTAAAATAACAAGATATACTCTTATTTTATTTGCATACTTATTTATGGCCAGTGTACAAGCCATCCCATCCGCTCTTTTCCCTTTGCAAACTCCATAATCAACAGAGGTGCCCATCTTCAAAATTTGGTTAGAGGAGAATATACTCAAAGAAAAACCATTACCCTGCAAAAACAATATAAAAGAAATTGCAGAACTCATGGCAAAAGTTTAATGAAAAAATTAAACCAACTCATAACAATTGGATACCTTGGCATCCTTGCGCACAGCACTATTGAAGAGTGCAAAGACTGTTCCTGCCTGCTCTTGAGAGTTCCTCTGATAAGCATCACCGAACAAGAAAAGAGAAACAGTATCTTCATCCAAACACCCAATTTTCCATATAGAATAGCTCTTCCCCGTTGAACTTGTTTTCTGAATCCCCTTCTCAGTCAACACTCCAACAGTCACCCAACTTCCAGGAAAAGTATCCCCACCCACCAAATTCCTAAATACACAAACAATCCGTAAACAAGGTCCACAATCAGTATCAATCCAGGTCTAAGAAGCAAAATTAAATAATATTGCATTGTAGAAAGCATAAGTTGTTGATTATGAAAAAGTATCAAGGTAGCTAAATTTTGTTTAGGAGGTCAACTATAATTACAGACAAGATTGAATACTATGCATAAAGAAGTAACAGAAGAAAAGGAGGTGAAGAAGATTACTTGATGACCGGTAGGCGAACAAAACGAATGTCTTGAACACATTCTTTAAGCTCAGCAGGGGTTAAACATTGGTTCCTGGCACAGTAAAAACATAAATTTAAACAACAAAAATGAAAAATGAAGCAGGTGCAATATGTATTAATTGAAATTGGGATAAAAAAAATGAAAAATTGAGAAAGGGAAATGGTGAAGGAACCTACCTTATCCGAAGACCAGAGAATTTGTCAAGTTGAGCATCGTCGGTGAGGGGTTTGGAATTAGGTTTAGGTTTAGGGTTAGGGTTAGAGGGTTGGTAGTGAAGGCAATCCTGAACGGCGTCTTTGAAAACGGACATGTCGGGCTTCTCTCTCTGCTTGTGCTTGGGGGACACATTATCATCGTCATCATCAAAATCAACTGCAATTATATGAATGAATGAAATGATTTTGTTAGCAGTAAAGAAATCATATATAGTGAAGAAGAATGAAAGGGGAAGAGATGATTACGTGGAGAGGGAGAAGCGGGAGGGGTTTCAAGAACTCTGTCCTGAAGAGAAAGAAGGAGATCAAGATCGTCTTCGTGGCTTGACATCATAATCTTATGCTATGCTTTACCAAACACAAGAGATGAGGATTAGGGCTTTGCTTTTCAACTTATTGATTTTGGAGTTTCGATTCGACCAAGAACGGGAGAGGGAAAGCCAACACCCTCGAATATTTTGGAGGGAAATCATTCATCAATTCATGGCGGTAATTATTCATTTCTAAAAAACTAAATTACAGCACTAATAATTCATTGCAATAAATAAATAATACAATATTAATGATAAAAAAATATTGAAATACACTTTTGTCGCGTCTATTTCTTTTTTAATTCTTTATCTCGTTTATTATTTAATTTATTTTAGTTATTTTTTTTAATAGGAAATGTTTATATTGTTACAAGAGAAGTTTTACCATAAATACAAAGAATGTAACTTGTGAAAACATGTCACACTAGTAAATTATAATCATTATTTCGCATATAATTTAATTGGTCAAATATCATATTTATATATATTTTTCTCTTTTTGTCTAGTACAATAATATTTTTCACTAGTAATATTGATGTAAAATAACTATCAACATTCTATATTGGTTTCGACATTCAATTTTGTGGAAAACTCAAATCTCTTTTTCTTTTTAGAAAAACTAGGTTTTTTTTTTCTTTCTAAATTAAGTTATATTCGAGCTGGTACCGACCTTTGTGGTGATATTGGCATGCTCAACTTCAAATGAAGTTTTTCTTAAGAAACATCATCTAAAATAAACCTACCAATAATGTCTGGACAATCGTTTTCTCTCTCTTTTTTAACTAGACAAACATTATCTTTGTATTTTCAATTAAAAGTAAAACTGATAATTGAAGCTCTTAGATCATGGTTTCAACAATGAAATATTATTTATAAATTTACTCGTGATTTTCAAGCACTAATCTATATTATAGGTAGAGAAATTTATCGTTTACCTCTTCACTTTTAATTTTTTACCCGTTAAAGTATATAAAAATTTTGATAGTCAAAAGTTGAAAAAAATTTGAAACTTTTGATAAATGTAAAACTTTTAAAATATAATTTTTTCAAAAGTTTAAAAAAAATTGAAAATATTAATGAATGTGAAATTTCCGAAATACAATTTTTCCAAGATTTTGAATGAATGTGAAACTTTCGAAATGCATTTTTTTCAAAAGTTTAAAAAAGTATCAAAATTTTGGATAAATATGAAACTTCCGAAAATAATTTTTTTCCAAAAGTGTTAAAAAAAATTGAAACTTTGGATGAATGTGAAACTCTCAAAATTCAATTGTTAAAAAAAAATCAAAAATTTGTGTACACAAAACTTTTAAAATGCAATTTTTTTTATAATTTATAATTTATAATTTAAAATTGTCAAAATATTTATAATTCAAAATTTTTGAATATCAAGTATTAAAGGGTTAAAAAAAGTAAAATAGTTTTTTCGTGTGCTTTTGTGAGGTGAGAGATAAAGATGAGAGGGTGTATGCTAAATTTCTTATAGGTAGAATTTGCTTCCATTATATTCTATTAAAATAAAACTCCAAATTCTATTTGCGATAATTTATTTTCATCTATGCCACATATTCTAATATTTATAACTCACAAAAATTCGCACATTCAAAAGCACATTAATTCTTTCATATTTTATTTTCATTCTATTTTGTTTCATTGATCCGTAACTCAAAATTTTACACGTCCATCCAATACAATTATTCTTATGCAATTTTAGCTTTAATTTATCACACAATGACTCATTAATACATTTAAAGGTTCTGATTACTCATCAAACTTTTCATTTCAATAACTCATACAAAAAATAACAAACTCAATTTTCAATCACACTTTTGCATTTGGTTCAAGATAAAGACATTAAAACGCAACAAAGTCACACTCATTTATGTGACACATTCTCACCTCATAGATACTTCAATAATATTGTTATGTTGTCAATTATTTTTGAAAATCATATATAACTATTATTGCATTGGAGGTGATTTTTTTTCCAATGATGTTGAATGCATCTCTTATAACACTTTTTTTATAATTAAAAAAAACACAAATAATAATCGAAACAACAAAAAGATGAATACTGTTAAATATTTGAAAGTGAATAACTTTGGACCATTTTAGTAACTTTTAACCATTTCACGTTTCACTCAAATTTTTTTACATCTTAAACATCCACAAACTCTTGTTGCCTATAATTTTTTTTAATCCACTCTTGAAGTTTCTTGACCATATCAAATAATTATTTGAAAATTTCATTTCACAATATAATTATTTAGAAGAAACAATAGTTAAAGTAATTGAAACTGTTCTCCATCCAAAATACCATGACTACATAATTTAGTTACATTTTGTATTGGATTTTCATCTGACTTGACAATTTTGTGTAATTAACATTTTTATTATATAAAAAACATTATTATTAATTAAAGTTTTTGAACCTTAAGAAATTTCTATTTTGGTTTGTGGTGTTTCTTTCATATATATATATATATATATATATATATATATATATATATATATAT
>JBBPBP010009777.1:70161522-70183203 GCA_037974735.1 Cicer chorassanicum | reverse complement strand
TTTATCAAAAAAAAAATTATTAACTATTAAAAAAAATCAAAATTACAATATTTTGTATTAAAGAGTAAAATGTCATTGATTAAATTTTATTATTAAAATTAAAAAATTAAGATCACATAATTTTAAAAGTTTATATTTCATCATGGTTGAGTGAGATGCAAGATGAATTTGAACTCTCTAATATTGAATCCGTTAAACATGAAAGATGTTATGTTTGAATGTCATATCAATTTTGTAGATGAAAATAATTTATTTTATTTTATTTGATGACATAAGCTACAATTTTTTTAATAGCACATAAACTACAAATTGTTATAGAGAATACCAAAGATGTCATAAAAATCTAATATAATGAAAGAGAACTACAAATAACCGAATATTTTTTGACTTATAAATTCAATTTTTATGCACCTTTGAAATGTATTGAGATGTTCCAGTTCCAATTTTTTGCCTTTTGATACTCGATAAAATATCTTAGAACACAAAACAACATATAAATATATATTTATAAAAGTGTTTTGTCTAGTTGTGTGGACAATTTATAGTTAGTTACATATACGGAGATAAGTGTATAGATGACACAAATTTTCCAAGAAATAAACAAAAATTGCTTCGTGAGATAGAATTCAGATATGATTTTGTGAGATCGAATTCATATTTGCAAATGATTATCAGAATATTTGAGATGAGATAACGTCGATAGGACGTATTTTGTTATCAATTAATCTGTTACCAATTAATGTGCATAGAATTGGAGGAGGCGCAAAAGTTGATTGGAGTGAGAAGATGGTATAATTATTTTTATGATGAACTTTTTTGAAAGGGTTTTTAACTTATGTATATAATGTGTGAGATGCAAAAGCTAAATTGAGAAATAGAAGATGTGAAATGAATAGTAGAAACATATGAAGAATGTCACATAAGAATATAAACCATATGGCACAAATGTTATAATATGGCACATAAGTGTGTGACGTATCCTTCAATAAAATTGAAATTCAATTTTAATATATTATAATATATTTATAATTTATTCCCTCCTATGTCTTGTCTTCTCTTTCTCTGAAACAGGGAAAAAAATTAGGCAGTAACCTCTCCTAATTCTATTTTAATTAACAAACATCTACCGTAAGTTCTTATTGAATTGAATTCTTTATTTAACACGATTTATTTTTGCTACAATACAAAAGCACATGCGTCTTATTATTTGAGTATTCAAGCAATATTACAAATGTTTCTCAACTAAAATAAAAATACAAGAAATAAATACTCAACATAACATAACCTTATTACATGAATTCTACATTTCTTTAACTAGTTAAACGAAAGCAACTTTTATTTTCCAGTGGTCAAATTAAATGATACACTTCAATAGCATGCCTTACACAATTTGGTTCAAAATGTTCAACAACTTCTTTTCATGAAAAACATTATTTACTTTTAAATCTGGCACATGAAACATGGTTTTGAAGAAAACTTGATACACTCGTTAATAAATATGACCAAAAAAATATAATACCATTTGGAGAGGTTTCAAGTACAAATTCAAGTACAAATGGCAGAAATGGTGTTACATTGCATATCATTAGTGGTGATGTGATAAGAAAGGTAAGGTAAGGGATGGATTCCAATAACAAAGGCATTAGTAGGAATTTTTTGTTTAAATCATTAAAGATAGTTGATGGAGTTAACTTAAGGGAGTGTAAGTGTCTTTTAGGGAAAACTCAAAGCAACTTAATGCATTTTTCCCAAAATAATAAATCAAAAATATTTCTAACATAGAGAAATCAACAATTATAAGGCTTCAAACCAGCCAATTGCCTTCCGCATAAAATAAACTTGCGACAAAATTTTACAATAGAGCTTCTCATGTCAGAACTAAGAGGAACATACATAATAATGAGATCACAAAGAATAAAATTTCAAATTATTTCTCTTTCCTTTACCATCTTTTCTTACATGTGATTACTAATGATTTGACTTACAAACAGAATAACGAAACCTTCTAAAAAAGAACAAATCAAAATTTCATATGCCTATTTATTTACACGTTCTAACCGATAAAATTGAAAAAAGAGCTCCTTAAATTCCCTTGCACCTTGAACATGTGGCGAACTGATTCCACTGCCATTCACGGAAGAAATTTTATTACTTCGTAAAAAAAAAAGAGCCTCCGTATTACTTTGAAGAAAAAATTACGAATTGTTCATAAGCTGCCACAGAGAGAATGTGATTTATCTAGAATTTAGTCAATCGTTTATATCAGAAGAAACAGATAGGGATCCAATCCTACTGAGTACTGACATAAAAGATCAACTAACCTGAACTACATCGCAACTTTGTATTGAGCATCGAGAACGAGTCCATTATTTTAGAAGCAAGGACAGTACATGCAAACAATAGATAACCGAGTCTCCAGAATAAACTGTGGTTCCTCCATTAACATCCAGGGTTAGGTTGGTTAGTTCTGGTAAACTCATGATAAATCAAAGGATCCCTGGCCTTCACTGATTGCATAGAGTAGCTTTTTGTACATAACTTCCTGTTTTATATTCGACATCAAAGATTAGTACCAAACGACGCAATATCAGAGACGTAATCAGTACGCTTGGAAAAGAATCATAATTTAATCAACAATTTTAAGCTGCAACTATGTTATTGGACACCGGAGTATTTTTGTTACACTTTCCTTTCTGGATATAATAAAATGAGAAAAACATATTCCAAAACTTTGGCTACGCCAAACAAGGAGCAAGGAATGACGTGAAGATGTGTGCAAAAAAATCATTTCACTTCAGAACATTAACAATACCTTGGTAGAATAAGGAGGAAGCTTCAGGTAATTAGCACATGTCATAACACTGGGCAAGTCATCATCTGCTAATTCTGAAGGCACATTCCCATTAGACGAAGTATTTACTGCAGTTGACGACAGCTGCATCCAGACGGGAAAAAATGCCATGAATACAGAGGTTACAACAAATATTAACATGCATACAAACCATTCCAATGATATGAAAAAAAGAAAATTAAAGCACAAGAGAAAGATATCCAATACAAAATTAAGCCATGCATAAGCTATAAACAGAAAATCATGTTTATGAAAAATATGTCTAATACCTTCCTCACAATCGTTAGTTTTGGATTTAGAACTGCCAGCCCACCAGGTGGCAGCCTAGGCGCACCAGTAACAAACTGACAGAAGGCACGCTGTTGTTCTGGAGTGAACTCTCCCATAATTTTAAGTAACTGAAAATAGCACCCAGCAGGATATGCATCAAATACAACTAGCCCAAATTTCCCATAATACACGGTAGTTCTTAAAATGAGGAAAATAATCATACATTAACAATAGCAGGGCTCTTAGCAGTGTATCCATGGTCGAATTTTATATGCTCAGCAAGTGTCTCTCCCTGCAGAAAACTTACAATCTTGATGACGGGTTCTAGGATTTTAATTATTGTTGAAAGCAATAAGGAAATTTGGATATAAAAAAAATCACCTCCCACAACTCTCTGCGACCGCAAAGCAAATTATCCAGTTCTTGGGGAGTAAAAATTTGTAAAGATGAAATGTCAAAAACCTGCATTGAACAGCACACATGTGCAAGTAAAAAACTTTTAGTAATGAGCCAAATTTATAACTACTGCCCAACAACATCCTCCTCCTCTCAAGTGTCATCCGAAAAGAGGAATATAGTACAACCATTATCTTCCACTAATTTCGAAGACAATATCATCAGAATGTCCATGTTTGATATTCAACAACTGAATGCTGCAAATTAATTTTTGTGCCGGGAAAATCGGGTTCGTGCCTTGGTTGTAGGGAGCCAACATAAGTAACAAAACAGTAATCTATATTTAATAATCTTCCTATTGAAATATTCATGAGATATAGATCAAATAAGTACTCACCAGTTTAAGATATCACTAAAATACCTAATGATCTCTAGTGAAACAGAACACCTCCTAAAAATCACAATGGCATTATGCCTCCATGCACCAAGTAAACTCAAATGCTCTAATTCAAAAGCCTAGCAACTAAAGCAGAAGGATGAGTGCTCCATGATATCAAACTAAAATTGTTAGGAGAGGAAAACCAAGACGAAAAAGGTTGGTAGCATATATAAACTATGAAAATGTTGATGCGAGATACTTTGCACTAGAAAAGGGAAGAGGGGGCTTATTTAGGAAAAACAACACGCGCTATATGCACACTGTTAAAGCTAAATTGACCTTAGCGTACAACCTGGTTAAATCCTGTTCTGAATGCTTCCATTTGTCGCATGATTCCAGTCTTGACAGTTGCGTCAACCACCAAGGATACATACTCCTCCAAATTGTTGATATCAACCTGAGATTTCAACAGGAAGTTGAAAGATTTAAATAACACAAACCAAAATGTATAAACTTGCTGAGAGTTTAACTGCATACTATTTCATCTCCTGGTTTCAATATGTATTCTGGATAGCCAGGAAGTGTAAAGTCCAAGCAGAGATCTTCAATTTGGGTGCCACGAAAAACAAAGTTATTGTTCGCTTCAGTAGCACTACCACCAATGGATTTTATATGATGTTTGCGCCGAACAATGGCATTCAACTCTTGCAATGTCTTCCCAAGCTCCGCATCAATCAAAAGAATGTCATACAAATCAAGATCCTAAAACAAATTGAAGGTTAGATATATAGATAGAATAAGTTGCGATATAAGTTGAAGATGCATACGTAAGTGGTTAAGACATAATATTAAACAATTACACACTTGACCAAGAACAAGCTTATAAAATGCCACTGAGAATGGCAGATCCAATAGTCGTCCATCTTGAAGAGCTTTAGCCATCACACGGCCTAGCATCCGAAAATGCTCAACCACTTTTGTAAACTGGCTACCCTCAGCAACATCACAACTTGTAGGCCATGGTCGAGGAAACAACCCCAGAGGAGCTTGAACTAGTTCCCCATCTCCAGCGACATTAGGGCTAGAGCCTTCACTGTTTTTCATTTTCTTCTCATCTCCATCAACTTCCATTTTATGTTTCTCTGAAGAATAAGATCTCCACATTTGCAATCCAGCTTTTTGTAAGTCGTGACTTAGAATTGTATAAAACTCAAGGGTGGGACCCAGACCAGTGCCAACTTCACCAAAATATTCTACTTCAAGTACAGCTTTTTGGCTAGAATACATCTCCATAACTTTTGCAGCAGAATCCAAAATGCGATTTCGTGATACGCGAACCTTTTGGCGCTGCAATCTCCCAACTCTCATCCCTCTTTCAGTTGTTGATCCAAGTCCATCAGCACCTTGCTGCTGCTGAAGTCGATAGAGTGCACGAGATAATCCAAAGGCAGTTGAATAAAAGTACTGTCGTCGAGTCTCAAAAGGAAACAAGAAAGGGCATGCTTTAGTCAACTGGTTACACCATGAGGGAAGACCACCACTGCACAGTACAATTGCATCCTGTATTTGCCGGGCCAATTTTGGGGTAAGCTTGCTATTGACAAATTCCTCTGGAAACACCCTAGCACCAGTGGTAACACCTAGCTCATCTAAATCAAAGATTTTTCCCTCAGCAAAACTATCATTAAGCATTTGGGCCCTCAGACGAGGTGCAAGCTGGTTCAAACCTTCTAGCACACGCAGTAGTGCCAGAATATTGTAGGTAGGATTAGACTTTTCTAGATCACAGGGCAATTCTCCCTGCAATATACCGTCTAGAACTGACGTCTGATGCAACTTAGCTTCAGAACTGGAATTAGAGGCCGAACCAGATTTAGAAGCATTTGAAGTATTTGAACTTGATTCTCCAGTAGGGTCCCTATCCTTCTCGTTTGCTGCCCTCTGATAAGTGATGGTGTGCATTTCACCCCATGGACTACTTCCATCACCGGAAGCAAAGTCACTTCTAGCAAACCTATCATCATCGTCTTCATCTAGCACAAACTGTCTTTGAACTGCCTGATATACAGTCAAATTTCTATTGAGCTGCTTCCCACCAGCAGAAAAAATCAATTTTGGAGGATCATTAGAACTTCCAAACAACAGTCGTCCGTGCCTATCTCTGCCACCCCTGAAACCTCTGCTATTAGCATATCCAAGTCCAGCCATGGCAGCAGCAGCAAATGACGTTGCCCCCCTTGAGCTAGATGAATGGCCACTTCTAAAATTGGCAGAGTCAGATTCCCTGGCTGTACCAGCTTTGCTGCTAGAACCTAAAGCTACATTAGTGTGGCTATCACTCGTTGCCGCAGCTACAGTACTCCCTTCAGCTGGATCACCCAATTTCACATCATGTACTTTGTCAGGAGAGCAAACAGGAAGAGAATCATCCCTCAGCACCTGCATAAAAAAATTACAACAAGCTAAGGGTATATTTCACTATAATTACATTTATTCTTTTCTCTCCCCTTCTTTTTATCTAAATGGGGATGGATGTGATGAGACGAATGATATTTCCAATCGTGGTAAAAGTATTAATGATCATGATAACAATGACTATTAAAATACACATTAATTATATTTAAGTTTGATAAAGTTTATTAAATACAAATACTCCCTCAGTTCTCGAACTATTGATGTTCTCATTTTTTCTTTTGGTGTTGTTAGAAGACATCAGAATATCTTATATTATCTTGATATTATTTTAGAATATCTGAGATTATCTCATGATTAGTTTCCTATCTTAATATCTTAGTTTCCATATTATCTGAGTTACTATTACTAGTACGATGTGTTTCCCTATTGAATTTGGAGTCTTTAATTAGTATACAAAAGGTCTTTTTGTATCATAATCATCCATCACCAACCATAATCAGATTTTGATGTCTTTATTCTTTCTCCTCTCTCTTTATCTAAAAGCATAAACTTCAACATGGTAGCAAAATGGTATTGTCATCCATGGACCATGACATGTCCCATCACTATTTCGCTGCCGAGTTTCCCTAACCCTAAGTATGAAACTCGACACATTTGGACTTGATACAGATGACAAACACTAATCCTTATTTATAGAGATATATATACTTGATCTTAACTAAATAGGGAAATCAAGAAACAAATCATTACAATAATAAGCACTCCCTCTGTCCCTTATTATAAGACCCTCCAACACATTTAACGAGTATTAAGAAAAGTAGTTGTGGTAATAAATTTGTTAATGATTGATATTGTTAAAATTCAGTGTATGTTTTTATTATTTTTTGATTGTGCAACATCGTAGTCAATACAACTTCCTAGGTGTTGAATGTAATTATTGCAACATCATGATAAATATTAAATAGAAGGTGTGTGATCTCATACGACACACGAAACACAGAAATTTCTCGTATTTTACATGGCATCAGAGCAAATTCTGATTTTGACCTATCTTTGTGCTTCACTACTGCTGCCGCCGACGGCATTTGCCCCGACAGCAACATAACCACCGTTTTTCATAGTTTTTCCACAGCTCTGTCCTTTTTTACATTGTTACAGCTGTGCCAACACCAGCTGCACCTTTTCCAGTGAGACCCACTGTCCAAAACCACCACACACCACCGCACAATCCTCTGGCGAGCATGACAATGCTTTTCTCGTCGCCAACCGACACTGCACGCGCCGTCACGATTGTCCACCTTCTTTGCATTTGTATCCCACGCGCCTCCACCAAATCTATGTGTGCACCTGTCTTCGACAACCATATTTCATCGTAGGCTGTCGCGGAGGCCCCTCTACAGGTCTAGTCATCATTTGGTGATTTTTCAGCAACCTCTCATCTTTCAACTCCCCCCTCCGCACTGTTCCACACTATATCTGATGTTGCTTTTTCTTGCGCTTTTATTTTCACTATTCTCCCGCTCATTCCTTGCGAAAAACTGGTTGGTTTTGCCAATTAGGCAGGCTTGGCTGCTGTTGTGAGAACTTGGTTTCAAGGACAAGGTCGTGAGGACCATTCGCTCAGACAATCCAAGGATATTCCCATCGACGATCAATCCGATGGTGACTCTATTCCCACACATGAATTATTAATGGTGCCTTCTCTTCTCAAACTAGTACAACAGTTGTCAAACTTAGTTTCAATTTTTGTGATAAAATGTTTTGATGTAACAAGCTTAAAGCATAGTAAGCTATAGTTTGAGGGGGAGTGTTAAAACTCAGTGTAAGTTTTATTATTCCTTGATTGTGCAACATCCTAAGTTAATTGTTAATAGTCCTAGTCAATACAACTTCCTAGACGTTGAATGTAATTATTGCAGCATCATTATAAATAGAAGGTGTGTGATCTCATTAGACACACAAGAAACACATAAACTTCTCATATTATACATATATCATGAGAGAGAGAGGTTACGTTTTCCAATGGTAAATTAATAAGAGGTATTTTTGTAAAGAAATCATTAATGCATGTTGAATTTTGTGAAGGGTCTTATGTTAAGGGACAAAGAAAAGGTGAAAAGGGGTCTTATAATTAGGGATAAAAAGAGTAATATGAAAACTACCTTATCAGATAACTTGACATACTTTAATATAATATAAAAGATATTATTCTTTTTTTAAAAAAATGATATAAAAGATGTTATAGGATATTTTGGAATATTCTAATAATTTATAAGCACTACTTGGGCCATGTCTCTAGCCAACTGGGTGCTTGGATTTTCCCAATACGGGTTATCTTAGTTATTATCATGATTACTTATCCTATTTAATTAGGATTGGAGTCTTATACCATAATCATATTTTAAAATCAAGTGGGATAAATTGTTATATTCATTCTTTTTATCCGTGAAATAATTCTTTTGGATATTACATATGATAATGTAATAATTTTAATATTTGTTAGAGAATTGCAATATCAAAGTGGAAAAATATCATTTTCAAAGTTAATATTTTAATAAATTTGATTACAAATCGTGTGCCTTCAACTGATTCAACATTTTAAAATGTTTATTGATTACTATCTTAAAATGACTGCATATATATTTTAAACTTAGTAAATAACAAGGTCCTGAACCAATGATTCGCAATGGAAAATAATGATTAGAAAATAAAAGTTGATATGCTTTGTTATCAATTGAAATAAATCAATTATTTTATACTTTTTGACACATTCTAAAAAAAATATTTAAAGTTAACATTAACCCGTGCATGAAACGGGTTATTACAATAGTTAGGAAACAAATCATAACAGTAGTAAGTAATATGAAAACTAATTTTAAGAGATAACTTGAGATACTCTAATATAATATAAAAGATATTGTAAGATATTTTATAATATTCGAACATAATTATTTCAAATACAAAAAGAGGGTTATAGATAGATTAACAATGTTAGATTTGCACAAATTCTTATAGCAGATTATTAATAAAGGTCCTAACTCAACTGGCAAATGCCGATATTGCTAGATTGGACGTCATGTCCCGAGTTCGAACTCGGGACCTTGCAGTAGTGTGAGTTAATTATGGTGGTATTTACTATCTCTTCTAAGACAAAAAAAAGAAGGTATTTTAGTATATATATACAATAATATTCTACATCAATTAAATAATTCTTACTATAAATGCACTAACCTTAAACATCATGGAACGAAGGAAGTATTGAGAGGAAGAAGATAAAAAGAAACAACAACACCGGAAAAAATAGACAAGTCAGAAATATCTAATGCATTCCCCGACCGGGGAAGTTAATTTTGGGGGAGAAACTATGCGTTTTTGGGATTTGAGTGCTCCCTGGTTAGAACCTTAAAGGGGTCCCAATGGTTTGGACTTGAGTAGACTGAAAAAAGACATACAGCCTTGGCAAGAACGTCGTTCCGCAGAATATATGACTCATGCTTCTTTAGGTTCTTTAAATCCTGTTGGTGGCGTAGCTACAGAGATTAATGCAGTCAATTATGTCTCTCCTAGAAGTTGGTTAGCTACTTCTCATTTTGTTCTAGGATTCTTCCTATTTGTAGATCATTTATGGAACACGAAAAGAGCTCACACAGCTGCCGCAGAATTTGAAAACGGAATTGATCGAGATTTTGAGCCTGTTCTTTCCATGACTCCTCTTAATTGAGACATGAAATCCAATGCTTGAAGTAGGAATCACTTTGATTTTAGTATACATATTGGGTTGAATTGAGCAGATCATATTGAAAAAGTATTTTTTTTTTCAATCCATTTATACCTAATCTATTTTGGGGCTCTGCTATATCACCACTTAGTCGAGCCCCAAAAAACCAAGCCAATCTAAACCAATAAAATGAAATGAAACCATTCACCAAGAAAAAGGAGAGGGGGATTCGAATCGAACCCTCGATAGTTCTTTGTTTCGAACTATACCGGTTTTCAAGACCGGAGTTATCAACCACTCAACCATCTCTCCAAAAGCTAATTTCTATTTTATCTTTATTCCACTCAATAGAACATGACCATATGAATGAATACCCTTTTTCTCTATCTATAGATAAACGGTAAAGATATCCAATGTGAATCTATTGGTCTAGTTCTCTATCCGTATATGTATGCATGGTCCAGCATGCCCTTATTCTAAAGTAAAAAAAAAAAAACTACTCCTCGATCCATGCTTCAAAAGGGGGTGTCATATAAAATCAATGGATTCATGATAAAACCCACCATAATGCATTTTTTATTACATTAGAAATTTTTTAAGGGGTTGGGGAATCAAATGGTATAGTTCTTTTGTTGGTAAATTGGAGGATTAAAACATGACTATTGCTTTTTAATTAGCTGTTTTTGCATTAATTGTTACTTCATCCATTTTATTGATTAGTGTACCTGTTGTATTTGCTTCTCCTGATGGTTGGTCAAGTAACAAAAATGTTGTATTTTCCGGTACATCATTATGGATTGGATTAGTATTTCTAGTGGGTATTCTTAATTCTCTCATCTCTTAAACTATTCATTCTAGACCAAAAAATGAAATGACTCCTCCCTCGAATTATTTCGGGTTGTGAGGCACATTAAAATAGAATATATAAGACCCCACAAATAAAGAGAATGAAAACATTATTATTATTATAGGGAGGGGTCAAACTTCTTCTATTGAAAAACTGTTATATCTTATACTTAATATATATTTATATATATAGTAAAACTAAAAAAGGAATACTCCTATCATATAGGTTAATTATATTCGAATTTATTTTTTATATTCTATAAATTTAGAATAACTTTTTATTAATAGTTTTTATAACATATAAATAAAATACTTTTTATTAATACTATGAATGCACTAACCTTAAACATCAATAGTATGGAACGAAGGAAGTATTGAGTGGAAGAAGATAAAAAGAACAACAACACTGGAAGTAGTTACATAATGGCAAGATATGAATAAAAACAAAAATAGACAAGTCAGAAAAGTATAGATGATGTTAACAGAAATCTAACAGTTTAAATGACATACTAATATGATAATAACAACCATGGCAGTAGGCTAAGATCTTAGCAGACAAAGAAGAAGAAGAAGAAGAAACATACGTCTTCATGGTCGTCGTCGTCGTCTTCATCATCATCAGAAATATCATCATCTTCAATCACCAAATCATCGTCAATCTCAACAGGAGATATAACCAATTCTTCATCCTAGCTCACAAAAGCATCCAAAAAAATGTTAAGGATAGAAAGTACTTAAACAGTCCAAGCCACTTAATGCATGCCAGTAAAAGCCATCATCAATTAAATGCATCGACTAGACTTGGGCATAAAATTCTCCACATAAACAAAAGTTAGTTATGGAAAAAAACAACTCAACAAAAATTCTCAAAGTCTAGTGATTATAAGTAATTTATTAGATGAGGGATGCATAAGTTATAGGTCATTATAAGTAATCTTGCAGGTTCGGACAACAGTTAAATGCAGTGATTTCAGGGAAGAGCATAATATTCTATGGAAACTTTGCACTGCAGAAACTCTTCTTAAGGTGATCATGCAAAATGACGAATGAGCATAGCATAATAACCCCAACAAAGATCTTCAATCCCATGTAAACAAAAATCAGCTCTGCCAAAAGCTGACAAACGTTTTTCAAATCTAACAAGCCGTCTAACACAAGAGTACTTTGGGCTAAAAATGTGGGTCTTGTACAGTACAGGTCTACCCAAACTTGTATTTAAATTCAATTTTATAACAAAAAATGAGGGTGACAAGGATCAAACTAGTAACCACTAGGCTATAGAGGCTCTAAATCCATATTAAGAACATATTCCTGAAAAACTTAAGCTAATAGGTGAAGGCTCATGAATTCTTTTTACATCTAACAAGAAGAGGGAAGGAGCATAAGCGTAAGGATAAACATAATCCAACAAAAATTAAATAATTTAATGTGACAAACCAATGCACATTAAAACTATTTAATTATCATGAATCATTCCAAATATTAGCAGCCCACCTCAGATGTTGAGTCACCATTTGTAGGTTTCATGAAAGCATCTTTGTTGAGATCTGCTCTTCTCCGTGCAGCATTCCTTGTTTGGGGCCCTCTTGCTTCCTCCTGCGCAGGCTTTAATACAGCCTTACCCTTGACCTTAGATGAGCTCATGGTTTTATCTTGAGATTTTTCTTTTCTAGGAGTATCTCCTATATTAACAGAAGTTCTTGATCTAGTAGAATGACGACGGGCAGTGGAGGGAGTACAAGTGGAAGGAGATGAAACACCTGCTCCTGTTGGAGTTGTTCCTGATTCCGATTTCCCAACAGGAACATTAGACTTTTGACCAGATTCGCCACGCTGGACACGAGGCCAGAGAAACTCCTCGATGGCTGCTAAACTTGCTAAAGGATCAATCAGTACAATATTTGATGAATAATCCTTAAGTGACTTTTCACCCTGGGCTCGACAAAGACGCAGCTTGTATGGCTGAGATAATGCACTAAGTCCAGAGGAAAGACGTGCACTTCCACTAGATGATCGAGATGGCGGACTCATCCTAACAGAGAAGTGCTCCAAGGAGGACAAAGCATTTTGAAGCTTCTGAACCAAGACAGTCATAGGAGCAGCAACCCCATTGTCAGTGTTAGAAGGTAGTGCAACAGCTACAAATGACTTAAACCTCATAAGTGCTAGTTGGCGAAGCTTGAGCATATTGGTTTCTGAGATTCGATGTTTAGAGGAATATCCACAAGAAAGGTAATTCAGCAAAGCTTCAACAACACCGCTACCAATAAATTCATAAGTAGACACACCATCTCCTTTGCCAAGCTCCTTTAACATGTCAGAAATCACCTGAATCAAAGATTCTTCCATATTAGCCGAATTATTGTCCTGACCAAATCCAGAAGCTTTAACTTTTCCCTTTGCCTTAGTTCTTTTGTCATCAACACCAGTATTCAACTTCATGCAAAGATTTTTCAGGTGCAAAAGATCATCACTAACACCCACTTCAACGGCCCCAGGATCAGAAGGAAAGTACTTGTCTTTAAAAGCTTTAGCAGCTGAGCTAACAGATGACCGAATGCTTGTTGGAGTTTCAACAGAACTTGGTCGCACGCCCACATTTGCTGGAACTGGACTCTTCAAATCGTCTAGGAGAACTCCATCGGGATTTGAGTTACCACTGCGTAAGTGATAGCGGCTAGGGCGAGAAGATGCTCCAAATACAGAACCATTATCCTTCTCTCCAGAAGAAATAAGTTGGTCAACTGCATGGACCACACCTTCTCTGACAAACATCTTAGAGAATGTTCCAGGAAGCTTTTCCATAAGAATTTCTGCAATTTGCAAGGCATGAACCAAAAGATGTGGATCTTTCCATGCTAGAACGCCAGCTAAGAAACTACATCATCATAGAGACAATGCATGAGTTGTCTACAGAGAATAGAGTGACTGCAACCTAATTAAAGTTCTAATACCTTGATATATTTGTCACACTCAACAAAGACTGGATCATCTCGGCTGTGCTGAAATACATCAATTTTCCAATGACAGAGAGACATTTGTGGCGAACAGGACCACTAACGCTGGAACCATATATCTATTTGAAAAGAAAGTCAGTATTATTGATCAGTCAACAAGAAGGAGAAATTTAAAAGCAAAAGAGAAATATAAAAGAACCACAGTTTTTTATTTTTTATAATCTACAAAGAAAACGTAGAACATTATTACAATAAACCAAATTCCAAAATTGAACCTGCATCAAAACTGGGAGGAGGTCCATCTCAAATTGCTGAAGTAACTCAGGCTGATCATTTAGTATTTTCTCTCGAGCTGATATCTCCTGAACATTTCCATTTGAGTCTTCTGGAGTCCCAGAACTGTTAGCAGGAGAGTTTTTCAGAACGGGCCCTTTCAAAAAGACATTGGAGATGACTGGAAAAGACATAGTTCCTTGAGGCAACGGAGGCAGAAGCTCATTTGCCAGATTCACAATCTCAAATATCTATTTATTAGAAAAGAGGATTAGAATAGCTTCATCTCTTCACACAGAAGAACTAATTTTTTTCAAGATTCGAGTGGTGTGTTTAATTTCACAATCAATGTAATGAATCATAAAGAAACGGTAAATTTAATTGACCAAATGAATGCCAAAGTGTGCTATACCTGATCTACTGGCCTACTCAATGCAGGTGAAACAGAGGTATTGGACGAAACTCCAGAACCAGATAGTGTATCTTTAAGAATGCCACTAATTCCGAGGAGAAACAATGTTTTAGCTCCAAGAGAGGACCCACTTGCACACGTGGAAAGAAGTCGGATCAAACCCTGTACATGTCAGTGAAATCAAGGGTACAACCCATCACAAGTAAAAACATTAGATTTAACACTAGCAAAGACTACACGTACAGTATATGTTGACGTGCTGAGAGAAGCCTGGCCACCTCCAGAACTACTAGTAGAAATGAGAGACGCAGCTTGTGCTACCAGTCCATGATTGCACAATTCATCTAACTTGTCTGGGGATGATGCAAATGCTTCAGCTATTCGAGTCAAACAAATGGAGGCGTGCTCGAGAACCTACAAAATTCAAAATTGAATATTGTGAACTATTGGAGTATATAATTTAGCACAGTAGAGTAGAATTAGACTATCCAGATTGACATATATGCTTCTGTCTGGCTGTCAGTTAGACTTATAACTATCCATAGCAGACTAGTTTATTCTATAATCCCTTAATTCACCTCTATATATAATAATTATATATGAGGTGTGATGCTAAATGTTAATTGGATCACTCGCAATACAACTTCTGACTATTTCTGTTCTAGAATTTCTCTGTCATCATCTTAACATGGTACTCCCTCCGGATTCAATTACAAGCAAAAAATTGTCTACATTTCCTGGACTCAAATATAAGCAAATGTCAACTTATATTGGCACATTTAATGTTATTATTCCAAAAATACCCTTAAATTAATTTCTTAATGTTGTTAGGATGTTAGGATATGACAATTATAATTAGGGGTAAGTTAGTATATTTTATTTTTACATGAAATTAAGAAAATTGGTATTTTTGCTTATAAATGAGTCCATAGGGAGTATCAAAAGCCTATATCTGATCAGAATCCATGGTGTCAGAAAATTATCCATCACTGCCTCCTTATCCTCCAAGGCAGAAACTCCGTTGCTGCATGTTCCTCCCTTAATTATGCACCTGCCAGCAGTGTTGTTGATGGCGGAAGGCCACAAATCTGCCATATAAACACGCCATAGGCTGCAATGGCGCCGCCGTTGCAAGCATTCCTTCACAAACTGCACATGGCGGTTGTCCAAAAATCCGCCATGGCGGCGCCATGACCGCCATTTAATAACACTGTGTGCCAGTAAATCTTCTGCTTCATCACATCTTCACTGACCGCTCCAGTGACCTCCGACGCTGCCACGCATCTTCAGAAATACTGGATGATGAAAATTTTCTCATGTGATGGAAACAAATGTCACACCAGTAATCAAAGGTATTGATTGCAACATCTTGACAATCTCATCATTCTAGACAAATTTAACTTTGAACAACAGTGTGACATTGGCAAAGTATGTAAAGCTTATCTTGCATGGGAGCGACAGGACTCGCTGCTTTTGTCCTTGTTGCAATCATCTCTTTCCAGCACAATTTTGATTAAATTCATTGGCTGTGTTTATTCTTGGGAGTTTGAGAGACATAACTATTTCATGCCCAAACTCGAGCCAATCATCAATTGAGACCTGAACCGTGCAACGCCAAGCTGCATGATCATACTCTCCCAGAATTTCTTCTCAGAGTGAAAGCTATTGTTGATTCTCTATTCGCCATTGGAGATCTAGTCTCACCATAGGAAGAAATAAATGTAATCCTTCCAAAGGAGTATGAATCAATTGTAATTCTCATCGGCAGAAAATTTGAATCTCTTCAATTCGAAGAGATTGAAGCCTTGCTCTTGGTACATGAAGTGCAGATTGAAAACTTTCATCAGAAATCGGTGTCTGATGACATTTCTGTTAATCTCACTGATGTGGCATCTGACAAGCACTCCTATTCCTCTAATCAACCTCACACCAATGTAGTGCAGCAAGCTGGTTCGGTGTCCTGCATACTTTGCCCCATCCTCTAATTTTTCCTCAGTTAATTGGTGTAGAGGTCCTAGTTCTCGAAGAAACAATTTAGGTATTCACTCTTCAGTCCTTACTTTTTACCTTTGGCTCCACTCACCCAGCAGCTGGACCAGCTGATTCTTGATTTCAGCCTCCTCATGCTATGGTTGCAAGTTTTGTCTGTCACCATCAGCACCGGTACCTCAATTCCAGAGCCTCTCTTCACGTGACATTTAATGGCTATACCTATTGATCCCATATCGACTAAAGATATGACCAAAGTAGTCCTTGTAAGGGTTGGGTAATCCTCACCTCTTCTTGAGCTAGCTTTTGCGGTTGACTTATTGTTAGCCCAATTTAGAGAAAGTATTGAAGCATATCATAGATCTGTTATCAGGACAATTTTAATCTGTCAATGCTCTATATGTCCGTCTAGGGTACGAGAGGGTGTTGGGATCTCTCATCAACTAGATAGATATGATTAAACCGTTAAAGTAGTATTCTTATATAAGAATTGAGCAATCCTAATCTCTTGAGTTAGTTTTTGGGGTCGAGTTGGCGCATCCAAAATTCTAAGAAAAACATTCATCAACTTGCACCTTTAGAAGGTCCTAACCAAATCATCATAGGGAACAAACTAGAGTAAGACTATTCATGTCTCATTTTCGACTTATTTTCCTTCAGCACTTGATTCTAATTTCCGGTGTTTCAAAAACCGGAGCAGTCGTGGTATCAAATCGGTCAAGCATTTGAACCAGTCAAAACTCGGTTAAACTGGTTAAAACCATGTAAACTGGTGAGAATTGGCTTGGTCCGATTCAAAGATTGGCTTTCTATTATTTGTAAAAAAAATTGAAAATGCAGCAAGTCTGGATCGAACTCATGCTGGGACCTTGGCACACACACTCTTTGCCACTAAGCCACTTGTTTCTTGGTGACTATCAAGCTGCTTTTTTTATATATATCCGATACCAACTTTGATCTTAGAATTTAATATTTAATTAATTGAATACTGTTACGCCGTCATTAACTTTTTTTAATAATAAATAACTACTATCTCTCTTTATGTATAATAAATTAAACATAAAATATAGAAGTTAAAATATCCTTAAATAAAATTATATGATACAGTTATATTTATGATTTTATGAATTCTATATTCATTATGAAATTAAAATATATTTCATCATTATATTATAAATATAGATTTTCTTAGTACACATATTTGTAAATGTGTTTTATAATTGTGAGGTTAAAAATAATTTGTTATTGTTATTTTAAACTTGGTTATTTATTTATTTATATTTTGTAGGTGTCATAAATTTTTTTTAGAGACCGAGTCATCCGGCTCAATACAAAGACAAATGTTTTTATATAGACTGAGTCACCCGGTTCGATCATGCAGTTCAACCAGTGACCCAGTAATTCCATCAGTGGCCCAGTGCCCTTACTGTGTCAATGACCAAGTCGGTTTTTAAAACACTATTAGTTTTAGCTTAATATTAAAAACCTTCACGGTCCTACCATCCTTTGTCCCTCTTTCCTCCACATAAGAAGTTGATTGGCTGCAAATGGCTCAATTAATAAATACAAATCTCGCCTTGTAGCTCAGACTATACAGATGCTTATCTTCTACTATAAAGCCAGTTGCAGACAATAATGCCTTTCTCACTAGGTTATTAAATAGTAAGTTTATATTACTCAACCTCCTAGATCTAAGGAGGTCAATAAGTCGCTTGTGTGCAAGCTTAATAAGGTCATCTATGGTCTAAATCAGGCACTGCGGGCTTGGTTTGAGCATCGTGGCTCAACTTTGTTACAATTTGGTTTTCGGCACCAAATGTGTTCTTTTTCTCGTTCTTTGCTCACAAGCTATTTTTGTTGCCTCCATCCTAGTTTCTGTAGTTATCATTGTTATCACACGGAATTCAACTCCACTCATTTATAAGCTAAGCACTCCAATTAATTCTATTTTTGCTTGGGGATCTTGACTACTTTCTAAGGAATTAAGGTCATGTCTCTCAGATGGACCACTTCTAGTCACTCAAAGTAAATGCATCTGTAATCTTCTAGCTGTAACAAATATCATAGGGGCAGAATCCCATATCTTCTCCGGTGGTTGATAGCAACAAATTATCCTAAAGAGGTTGCAAATTACCTATCTGATCTTAATATGATCAGGTCTGTTGCGGGTGTATTACAATATGCCACCAAACTATACCTGAAATCAACTTATTGGTGAACAAAGTGGACTAGTTTATCTCCTAGCCACTTTAGTATTGTTAAACAGCTGTCAAATGAATCCTGACTCCTGAGGCTATCATCAAATCACCAATCATATTTCAAAGTCTTAAATTCTTTCTATTCCTTCTTTTATCTAAAACACCAGAACTTCAACTAAGTACAGTGAAGTAGAATTAGACTATCCAGATTCATCTAGACTCAACTATGCCTAACTGCTGGGAGCTAGACTGACTAACATAACAAACTAGTGGATTCCGTTATCCCCTAACTCACCTCTATATCTAGAAGCTGTGATTCTGTATTGATTGGACCACTCATAGTAGAACTTCATATTCAACTCATCTCTCTCATCATCTTCTAGATTTTTTTTCTCTACCATATCATCTTAATATGAATACATCATTAGATGATTGACAGCATCAGCTAAAGCAATCACAATTTCACAAACAAAATTTCCTTAAAAACGTAGAAGTATCAAGGACGACGGTTTAGTGTCCATTTATTTGAAGTATGATAACAAAATTGACCTTACCTTGGAATCATGATACTGAAGGAGGTTCGTCAAGAGAGGAACAGCTTCCATCACAAAGTCAGCCGCATCAGAAGGAAGCTTCTTGCACATATTAGCAGCAGTCGACAATGCCACCCTCTGAAACATGTAATTATGTCCATATAGGTTTACTGATTAATGATATTAAGCACAAAATGAATTGTGGCTATTGAAGATTATAAAAATCCTCTAGATGAAAGGATTTCATTGATGAGCTACCTGAACTCCAGTCGAGAAGAAGTCCAAATAAGAAAGCACAGCCATCAGAGCACCGGCTCGTAGACAGGCAGTAGGGTGCTCCTGAGAAATCTTCTTCAGTGCTTGAAGTGACTGTTCATGTCAACAATCACACGCATTATAGGTCAAGACCAAACAAGCATATAGTAGCTTAACGTCTACCAAGTAGTAAACTTTCAAGGCACGTAAGTCATCATCAAACTCACTTACTAGTAAAACAAATGCACACTCTTTGTTTGACAATAGAAACCAACACAAACAATGACTTAGAAACCTCATAAAACAAATTTCTAAAAATAATTCAACATAAAACATGTTACTTTTGTCCCAAATTCTCAATAAAATAACAAATTATCTATGAATGTATGATGTAAAAAGTGATTGATTGGGAAAAAAAGTACCTGCTCGGCCAAGTCCATATACTCTATGGTAAGCAATCTGGCACAGAACATTGGCACAGCACCATAATGCACAACAGCGGCACAAGATGAAGGGAGCACATCACAGAGATGAGTTAGAGCCCTTGCAGCTAGAAGCATGATATCAGGGTTGCCCTCATGGTTAAGCAACCCCACCAACACAGGAACAAATGAATCAACGGAAAACGAGCTGAGAGAATCTTCAGTGCCAATAGAAAGAATTTCACATAACTGCGTCAATGCCTCAACCTGTCTACCTTCTTCCCCATCGGCACGCAACTCGGACAGAATTATCTTCAGCCTACCATTCTGATGAGACGAAGATGATGAACCACCACCCACCGGAATCAGATCATCGAATCCAGCACCGAGTTTCCGAAGAAGCCCCTGAAGAGCACTACTAGCAGACGTTAAATTCTCGTGGAAGATCCCGGCTTCACCATCACTGTCATCATCATTCTCATTATCGTCATCACCGGCACCACCATTACCTCCGATAATCAAATTTAATCCGACCAAGCTTCGCTCTTGATCTCGGTCACCATCCCTAACCCTAACATCGTGTTCTTTCTCCTTACCTTTATCGGAATTATCCCTGTCGGAGTGATTCTTACCGCGGCGATCACGGCGCGAACCGGAGGAAGATTCGTTAGCGGGGTGAGAATCCATTGATGAACGAGAACGAGTGTTAACAGCAACAGAGGTTGAATTAGGGATCGAAGAAAGACGAGTGCGCTTTGTTGAAGTTGAACGAGTGGTGCGAGGCGTCGTCGATGATGATGAAGGGGCAGTTGAGGAACCCTCCGCCCTCTTCCGGCTACGTGTTTCCATACAAGAACACAATCCCACCTTCAATTTCACTCACCAATCTCTCGATCCATTTTTTCTTCTTTCACACAAAATTATTAATTTAATTAAAAATCAAACAAAAACCCTAATTTCAATCCTCAATTGGTACTCGTACTGTACCAACCCTTAAATTAGAAACGTATTGTTTGAGTTTCAATATGAATGAATGTTTCGAACAAGGAATTGAGAATCTAGAGAAGAAATCAATTGAAGAGAATCAAATGCACATAATAGAAATTAAATGGAAGTTGTTAGTATTATTACTGTTACATTACATTATAGATTTTATTTTAATTTTAATTTATTTGATGCGTAACTTTCTTTGCCATAAAAAAGGGATCCATGTCCTCGTCACTCCAATTGAAACAGTGAGTTTTGTTCCGGTCACTCCACGTCGTTTTCAAATGAAATAAAGAATATTACACCGAATTTTTATATCACGAAATAAAAGGACAAAACTTACCCACCTATTAGTCGTATTTTCCACGAGTTTAAAAATTGTAAAAACATAAAATACCTTAAAAACATCAAAATTAATTTTACACTATGTTAAAATAGTCTTTAATTCATTTTTCTGCTAATAAATTTACACGGATTAGCAATGGGCTGAATTCAACATAAAAGATTAAAATTTAAGATCAAATTTTTATTGAGAGATGTATTTATCTGTCTCAAATAAAATTATTTTGTATGAAAAAGAATTTAAAGAATTTAAAACAAAATATATGAATCACATCCTATTTTATTTTTAAAGAGTTTTAATGTCATCGTTTAAAAATTTAATTTTAAGGACTTCACAGCTGATTGTGTAAATAAATAAAATTTATTTTAAAATATATTTTATTTTTGTTTTTACTAATCAAATAAGAGTTTCATAGTTATGCATTGTAATGCGTAAAA
>JBBPBP010009777.1:70140533-70155555 GCA_037974735.1 Cicer chorassanicum | reverse complement strand
ATATTTTTTTTTTTTTGCAAACAGTAGTACTATTTTTATTGAATTTTCAGAATATTTTTAACCATTAACATGTCATGCACATGTTATTAAATTTTAACTCAATTGCTAAATGTTGGTATTGTTATGTTGAATTTGAGTTTGAATACGAAACATCTCAATTATATAAGTTAATTATAACTAAAAAAAAGTGTCATATAATGTATTTGTGTGAGTGTGATAGGAAACAACTCAAATGAAAACACTTACTGCGAGAAATAAGAACAATTAAATATGATTATAATTAATGAATTGGATGAATTTTTATTAAAAGTATCATGTAGTCTCACCTCCACCCAAACGATTATCTTCTTTCATCTTCTTGCTCCAGATAATTTCTTGTGGTTTTCGTTCTAACACTTGTGTTACATACTTCTTCGTGAGTAGGTATTTGATTTGCGAACTCAAAAGCAAATATTACAACTTGAATGATATTGAATCCCAATCACTCTAAACCACATAATGTTTGTGCCGATAGGCAGTCGGATTCGAAATGTTCTTTTAAAAATTCAAAAATATATTTTCTCTTAATATTTAATTACAAACATCGATATGTTCCTTGACATGGAATATTTTATTACATGCGACAATGGAGATTTTGATAGAAAAGTGATAAAAAAAATCTTATGAACACCATGTAGTATTTGGGTGCAGATATCAAGTGAACAAGTAAAACAAAATTACCAATCACATTTAAACACGTCAAGTCAGTTAATTAATTTTTTTTCCAACAAAAGTAAATGATTTCGGGGCTTAAATCGAGTTGTTGTGACGTGGTATGACACATTATATGTTTCAATGAAAAAATAATGTGACCCGATAATTTTCATTAAATAAAATCTAACGGATGTGATTAATTATTCAATTGCTCATAATTATATGATTATTGATGTTTTTTACTTTGTTATCGGTCAATTACTTCAATTTGTTTTGAAGAAAAAAAACATTATACAATTTTTAATTAATATAAAAAAGGGATTTCAATACACGTTTTGTATAAACAGAGGAATGGTGATCCGAGGAGAGCTCAAAGACATTGAAAGTGATATTTTTGTGAAATGGTTTTGTTTTCATTTTCAATTATAATGATAATGATAGATAGAGAGAGATTGTTAACATAATAAACTTTAACTTTCCTTGTTGCAAAACATATTTGAATATCTATTATCGAGATGGGTTTCTTCAGCACTATATTTGGTTTTTTTGGATTTGGATTTGGGATTTCCATTGGTCTCGTTGCTGGCTATTTCCTCTTCATCTACATTCAACCCAGTGATGTTGAGGTACATGTTATGTTATATCATATGATTCTTAACACATTGTCTTGTTCTTTATTCTTCACCCAACCGTGAACAATTTGTTCTATTTTCTTCATATATGTTTGTTATGTCAAATTACAATTCTCCTATTTGTTTTATTCCTATTCTTTTTGGTTTATTATGTGTCAAATTGTGTTTTTTCATCTGCAGTGTAAATCAGTTTTACATGTGGCAATGTTTTTTCCTTAAGTTTTTTATTAAGAAGCTATACAACTATATATTATTATAAAAACAATTATATGATCTCATGTGTTTTTTTTCTTTCTATTTCTGCAAAAACCTTAAAATTGAAATAGATACAGCCTCCAACCCTCACCCCACTAAAAAAAATTGTACCGAGTTATTTCATTATTTTACATATTTTTAGAATATATAAATAAAATAGAGATAATATTATTTTTATCAAATTATTATTATTAAATATTGATGCATTATCAATATTTTAAATATATAAGTAAAAATATTATATATTAAAAATAATGTAAATAATATTAATTAAAAAGTACAATTAAAAAAATAATTGATTTTGAGAGAATTTTTTTTTACTGTAAATTATTGTGGGGCGTGTTTATTAATATAATGACTTAATCAGGATCCTGAAATAAAGTCACTGACGGATGAAGACTCGGAAACTTTGCAACGAATGATTCATGAGATTCCACTTTGGATAAAAAATCCAGACTTTGATCGTGTAAGCATTAGTTGAACACTTATTGAACTATCTATTCCATATATTTGTGTGGTGTCATGCACCATTACTCTTGTTTCATTTAATTTGTTCTTGGAAAGTTACATTTATTATCATTAATTTGTTTGTGTTCTTCTGAAGGTTGATTGGCTAAACAAGCTTATAGAATATATGTGGCCGTACCTTGACAAGGTGTTTATATATTTTCTTAATCATTAACATATAATTTTTTAATTCTCATTATCCATTTCTTTGAGTAAATATTTTACTTTATCTTATTTTTAATTTTTTTAATTTATGTAGGCAATATGCAACACTGCAAAAAATATTGCAAAACCCATAATTGCAGAGCAGATCCCAAAATATAAAATTGAGTCGGTTGAGTTTGAAGTGCTCACACTAGGGTCCCTTCCACCAACTTTTCAAGGTTAATTGTTTTGGACAACATGCATTCTTGGACAATAAACTTTAGTACTATTTATTTTTAATATTTGGTCTTGAATAATTGTGCATTTGGTAAATATTAAGGTATTAAAGTTGAGATATAGTGTTATCATGTATCTCTTGAAACTGATCAAACAAATTGTATATGAATTCTATTTAGAGTTTGAATACACCAAATATATTATACAATGCATTTTACCGTAGAATACTAATTAATTTAGATTCTACTCGTTGGAGGCACAATTTATAAATTACTTCATTTTATCAAATTAGTTTTTCATCTATACATGCTCAAAAGGGAAAGTTGATTATGGGTTGTGTTATGCATATGACTATTTATTTCTTGAAAGATTTTATACCAATGTTTATTTATGATTTAAATGCATATTGTTACAAATTTTTATAAATGTGTTTTTCTTATCAATAGGAATTAAAGTTTACACGACAGACGAAAAAGAGCTAATTATGGAGCCCTTCATAAAATGGGCTGGAAATCCTAATGTCACCATTGCAGTTAAGGCATTTGGGTTGAAAGCAACTGTTCAGGTAGTTTATTTATATATATTTGTATAAACCATTATTTTCCTCCTTGAAAGCATACCACGACGTTGTCATTTTAGTCATTGATTTAACTATAATTTCAAATTAATTATCGAATAAACAAAATAGTCTTTGAAAGATATATCTTACTACCATAAAAGTCTTTGAAAGATACAACTTACTATCAAAATAGTTTGTGACCATTATAATATCAGAAACTAAACTGACTGACGTTCCGATAAAAATAATATTCTACATTTTTAGGGATTAAAATAATAGTTTCCCGAATATGAATATATTTTGTGTGTGAGAGTGGATGAGTGATCATAATATGAGCAATAAGAGAGTGAAGATAAATGTGTCTTGATGCTAAGAATTTAAAAATATTTCAGGTGGTAGATTTGCAAGTTTTTCTTGCACCTCGTGTTACTTTGAAGCCTTTGGTTCCATGTTTTCCTTGCTTTGCCAACATCTATGTGTCTCTCATGGAAAAGGTTTGTGGTAGTTATAATGTCTATAAATTTTTCTATATTCTCTTTTCATTTTTACCTTTGTTATTGTGCAGCCTCATGTGGACTTCGGGCTAAAGCTTATAGGAGCTGATCTAATGTCTATTCCTGGACTCTACAGGTTTGTTCAGGTACATAACCATATTATTGTTTTGGTTTATTTGTTCTTTCTCATATTTTGGTGGTACAAATTTGGGGATGCTTTTATTTATCTTTCACACTACTAAAAATGTGTTGTTTTCAGGAATTTATCAAAGATCAAGTTGCAAATATGTATCTATGGCCCAAAACCTTGGAAGTTCAAATTATAGACCCAGCAAAGTATGTTTGTGCATTTTTATTAAAAGTTTAATTTATATACACTATTAAAAAAATGTTTTTAGACCGTCGATCAATTACAAGATTAAATCATTAGTAATATTTAATTTTTGTAATCACTGCTTATAAAATCATTTACATAATTGATTATAATTGATTATGATTGGTTGACTTTGTGAAACTTTTTACATTTGACAGCAAATACAAATTAAACTCTCTTATTAATTAATTTAGTTACATACTTTTAATAAATTTTAACTCTCTTATGTTTATGCTTATACACTCTATGGGAATTTAGAGCTTTCAAAAGGCCTGTTGGGGTTTTAAATGTAAAAGTTATTAAAGCAATGAAGTTGAAGAAGAAAGATCTTCTTGGTGCATCTGACCCTTATGTGAAGCTAAAACTTACTGGGGACAATATGCCATCAAAAAAGACCACTGTAAAACACAAAAACTTGAACCCGGAATGGAATGAAGAATTTAGTTTGGTTGTTAAAGATCCTGAGTCTCAAGCTTTGGACCTTCATGTTTATGATTGGGAGCAGGTAAATGTCATTTCTTAAAAAAAAAACTATTTTCGAGTTTCTTGTTAAGCATATTATTATATATATATTAGTTGATTAGTTAGTTATATTAACTATTTAATTATTTTACACTAGTTAATTGTTTATTTAATTGACTATATAAATTTATGTAATATCTATATCTGAGCATGTAAGTAACATTCTAAAATAATTAACTAACATATATATAAATCTTGTTTTATGTATTTTGATAGGTTGGGAAGCATGACAAGATGGGTATGAATGTAATCCAATTGAAAGAACTCACCCCTGAAGAGCCTAAAGTTTTTACTCTTGAGCTTCTAAAAAATATGGATCCTAATGATACACAAAATGACAAGTCTCGTGGGCAGATTGTTGTAGAATTGACATATAAACCCTTAAAGGAGGAAGACATGGACAAAGGTTTTGATGAGACACAATCACTTCAACAAGCTCCTGAGGGCACTCCTCCAGGTGGAGGTCTACTCGTAATAATAGTCCATGAAGCTCAAGATATTGAAGGAAAATATCACACCAATCCACATGTACGTATTATTTTTAGAGGAGAAGAAAAAAAGACTAAGGTACTTAATCCCAAAAAAGTATTATAATTTTACCTCTTTCTTTCTCTTGTTATAAGACATTAAAATAGCCCCTGCCAAAATAAGAATTATTGATTAAAATGAATATTTTTCAAATCTTGAGTTTTCATATGGTATGATATTGATGTTTTGTTTACAGAGCGTGAAAAAGAATAGAGATCCAAGATGGGAAGAGGAATTTCAATTTACGGTGGAGGAACCTCCCACTAATGACAAATTACATGTCGAAATTTTCAGCACTTCATCACGAAATTTATTACGTCAGAAGGTACATAATTTATAAAGAAACTTTTTAACCTCTAAAGATGTAAATAGTTTTGTTGTATTTTTTAAAAAAGTTTAAACAGAGAGACTCAAATTGTTTAAAGAGGTAAAAATGCACGTGGAACCTACATAAACATTTATGTGATTTTAAATCAAAATACATAGATGTATGATGCAAGGGAAGTAAACCATCAAAAGGAAATTAATGTATGATGTCAAATGATTAGTATTTTCACTTGTTATGAAAATTATTTTATATTCCTATAAAAAAAAAAGTTAATGTATATGAAATGTTAATGCTTTGTTGTGTTCCTTTGTTGATAATTTAATGTGATTGTATTTTATATTGTGTTATCCTTTTGACCTTAGGAATCATTGGGTTATGCTGACATCGCTCTTACGGACGTGGTTACTAACAAGAGAATCAATGAGAAATATCATCTTATAGACTCTAAAAATGGTCGCATTCAAATAGAGATGCAATGGAGAGCCTCACAAGCTAGTTGATAAAATTCTCCATAGTTTCCTTTATCCATTTTCTTCTTTCAAAATTCAAGCTTCCATGTAGTGTACGAAAGAGTAATAATGTAACTTATTGATTTATTGTCCATGTAGATTGGATCATTTGTTAATCATGTACATGTTTGTGTCAAAATTAATCATTTGCATGTATGTAAAAATGTTGGTTTTAGAGGGAAGTCGCATGTATGATTTAGACATAAATTATATGATTAAAGATGTGCTGTAGAAATTAAGAATAATATTATTTTTTATTAATAATATAAGTGTAAAAGCAAGAGGGACTAAACTTTGGAAAAAACAAAAACTAACACATCTACTTGCGACAAAACATAAACTTTATGGGAGACTATTAAAAGTGGAACACAAGAAATCTCCTGCAAAGGCAATTATGAAATAAGTAGGTGGTTGCGTAGAAATCAAGAAATTACAATTTGGTGCCCAGCTATAATTTGCATTGTTCCATTATTTTCTAAATTTTAATTATTTGGATGTATATATATATATATACATATATAATCATGTGACTGAGTATATTCTTAAAAGAAATATTATATTTGCTCAATATAAAATTAAAACGCCGACTATTTTTACAATAAAACTCCATTCGTAAATTGTTTTTCCTCTAAAAAAAGCTATGTAATACTAAAAAACTCATGATGTATACATCATCAACAAAAAATATTTGAAACAAAAAGCTTTTTCAACCTTAATTTGAGCATCTACTCCATTATGGAGTGTTTCCTTATTTAGTACAAAGAAATCAACACATATATTGTGCAGTAATACTAAAAAAAGCTATGTAATACTAAAAAATTTATGACATAAATATTTTCCAAAAAGATTACCAGAGTGAAATCAGCACATGTAAGCCATATCTCTCACTCTCTTTTTTTTTTGTCTCACTTAATTTATTATATTAAAATAAATAAATATTATTAAAATTTAATGATATAAAATTGTTGAGATATAATAAAAAAATTGAAGGTTGAATTGAAAGAATTGAATACTTATATTAAAAAATGACAAAAAAGTAATATATCACTGCAAAACCCACGTAAATACCAAAATAAAAAAAGAGTTTTATTGTTGATTATATTAGCATGTACACAGTGAATGTTACGAGTACACAAAAGTAATAAATAAATAAAAGTAACATATCCTTGTATATACCCTCCATCTTGTTTATAAACGTCATTTACATATATTAAAAAAAAATAAAGAAATAGTAAATTTAATATCTATATAGATATTCCTAATTTTTTTTGTATATTTAAAGACATATTTTTTCTCAAAATGTGGCTACAAGACAATATATATTCAATAAAATATGTCATCCGTTGAGTCTCTGATAATCATAATAGAATTTATTGATGCGTATGTTTGCTTATTTTTTGAGCAGAAATGAAGAGATCTGGACAGCAGTTAAAGGCAAAAATGAATTGATGTTTTAAAAAAGTGTTGGCATAGATTTGATGAGACTTAAAAGAGTATTTCCCTTTTGGCGTTGTCTTTACTCTTTATATATACTCTAGTCTAGACTCTAGAGATGTGGGAGACGAAATTGACATCATATATTGTCCAAAATAAAGTAGAACGCGTGCTAGTAGTCGCATCGCATGGTTTAGCTAATAATCAATATTCATTCAATCAAAAGTAAACCTGCTGCAACACACTACTTTAATGAATTCTTTCAAATTAATGAATTCTTTCAAAATTGTCTTATGTGGGTAATAGTAATAAATAAATTGGGTTATCACTGTAAATTCCACGTCATTAGTAGAACTGAGATAATAAATGTTTGCATACATGCTATTTTTGTTTGTATATATAGTAGTATAGGTAAATTAATTATGATATCCCTGTTTCGTTTACTTGTGAACCAAACAAAGTGTGGGTATATATGTAAACACGTGAAATTCCTGTTTGAGAATTCTGAATATAGTAACATGTGAAGGAGAGCACGGGCATCCTTTCTCATTACTGTTTTGTTCCCTTCTGATATCACTATCACCTCCCACTAACACCGGCATTTGTATTTATTATATAGTGTAGTGTAGTATAGTACCTTGCTTTCACACAACAACCAAAGGATCATGCATCAACATATACTTTTCTTTCTTCTAGGGCTTTCTCTAGTTACTTCCTTCTATGGTTCTTACTCCTTTCCCATTTTCTAATTCATACTTCAAAAGATATTCATTCATTTATTAATTAGTTGTTGTATTGCAGATGGACCCCTATATGACTCTACTGCTTACACTGAGGCAAGTAAATTAATTAATTAAAATCAAAATGAAAATGCATTTCAACATTCATGTCATACTCACTTTTAGTATTTTTGGCATTGGCAGTGCAAACAACAACCTGAGAAGCCACTTTACGGAGGAGGAATTTTCCAGAGTACTCACATTGCAGATGGCAACATCGTCTTCTTCTATAATCTTACTCACAACACCATGTATTCCTTTTCTGGTATTAATTTATTACATTAAATAATAAAAACTAAAAATATTCCGTTGCCGGGACTTGAACCCGGGTCTCTCGGGTGAGAGCCGAGTATCCTAACCAACTAGACTACAACGGATTGTTGTTATTACAGCATGGGTGAGGATTAAAACATCAGATTCATCTATGATAAAGGCGAGTCTGGAAACGGAAAATGAGACATACAACTGTATTGGGACAGTTTCCGCCAAGCGTGGATGCTGGTCATTTCTCAAAGGTGGTTTTGTTCTCAATTCGCCTTCAAATTTGTCTACCATCTATTTTCAGGTGCCTTGCTTTTCTTCTTTATTTTTTTTATTTTTATTTTATTCACACATTTATTATTTACTACTTGGTGATTTACTCACGCAGAATGCAGATGGCAAAGATGTTGATATAGATATAGCTAGTCCATCACTGCAGCCATTTACTAAGCAGGAATGGACAATCAATCAACAATATATCATTAACAATGTGAGTCCAACTATTTCATTATATACCATAAATAGAATAATTTATTTATAGTTTTGTTTCCTTGATGCATTCATTTGACAGAAAAGAAAGCGTGCAGTCACTATTCATGTATCAGATACTCATGGAACAAAATTGGAAGGAGCTTCTGTGTTCGTAGAGCAAATATCAAAAGACTTTCCTATTGGTTCTGCCATATCAAAAACCATTCTTGGCAACTTGCCATATCAGGTTTCTATGTTAAATATGCTGCTAATCACCATCATTATCATCATTCACAACATAGATATGTTTAATACTTAATATACTACTTTTACTTAATTCACAACATAGATAGTAACAAAACAAGCCAAATTCTTGCTCCCATACAGGATTGGTTTGTGAAGCGGTTCAATGCTGCAGTGTTTGAAAATGAACTCAAATGGTATGCCACAGAGCCTCATGAAGGCAAAATCAATTACACTATTTCAGACCAAATGATGCAATTTGTTAGAGCAAACAAAATCATAGCTAGAGGACACAATATATTCTGGGAAGATCCTAAATATACTCCTGCATGGGTTCTTAACCTTACATCTACCCAATTACAGTCTGCTATAAATTCTCGAATACAAAGTCTCATGAACCAATACAAACAAGAGTTCATACACTGGGATGTCAGCAATGAAATGCTTCATTTTGATTTCTATGAACAAAGGCTTGGAACCAATGCTACATTTCATTTCTTTGAGGCAGCACATGAATCAGATCCATTAGCAACTCTATTTATGAATGACTTTAATGTTGTGGAAACTTGCAATGATGTGAATTCTACTGTTGATGCCTATATCTTAAGGATAAGGGAACTAAGACAACATGGTGTGTTTATGGATGGAATTGGATTGGAGGGTCATTTTACAAAACCAAATCCTCCACTTATCAGAGCTATCTTAGACAAGTTGGCAACATTGGATCTTCCAATTTGGCTTACTGAGATTGATATAAGCAAGACACTTGATAAAGATACTCAGGTAATGTAACTAGATAGAGCTATTCAAGTTCTTATAAAAATGAATAAATAATCTAGCAGTAAAATAGTATGTTTGAATAGGCATATCCTCAAAGTACTAAGCATGGATTACAATTTCAAAATGTATTTGTTAATGCACAAAAATCAGATAATATTTTAATCGAATACTTACAATTTGGGATATCAATTTTCCTATTCAGTCAAATTACATTGTTGCGCCTTTTTTGCTTAGTTATATTTGATTGCTGTCCTTCTTTATAATGTGCAGGCAATTTATTTGGAACAAGTGTTGAGGGAAGGTTTCTCACACCCTTCTGTGAATGGGATAATGCTTTGGACCGCACTTCATCCAAATGGGTGCTACCAAATGTGTCTCACAGACAATGATTTCAATAACTTACCATCAGGTGATGTGGTGGACAAACTTCTTGAAGAGTGGCAAACTGAACGTGTAGAGGGAGTCACGGATGAGCATGGTTCCCATAGTTTTTATGGGTTCTTAGGAGAATATAAAATTAGTGTTGAGTATCGCAATAGAACTATAAATTCAACTTTCTCTCTGTGTAGAGGTGAAGAAACTAGACATGTCACGGTTACACTGTGACTTCATTTTATTTATGAAGCTCCTTAACTTCACTAGAAACTTTAGTTTCAAAATTAATTACTATTATCTATGCATTAATGATTAGATGCATGTCTAATGTCAAATCTGAAAATTTATATATCTTTTCAAAATCATAACTGTTTGAATAACCATAATGTCTTCACAATCTTTTGCTCCATCTATAAATACTCTATGGCAATTGACATCTTGACAAGGGAGGGCAAACAAGTGCTATTATTGTATTATGGTTGAATAACCATATATTGGATGGGCATATGAGAATTTTAGAAAGAAAAAAAGGGGGTGCAATTAGCAATCTGCTAAAATTTGGTATCAAAACCTTACAAGCCCAATTAACCAACTCATTCATAAGGACGTGGATTTTCATCCTTAAGTGGAAATTTTTGTGTGGTACTATCTTATTTCAGCCTATATGAGAAAGAGATTAAAGAATAAATCCTTTGAAACTATGATGATTATCATTTATCACAATTTAAGACAACACAACAGAACATATTGTAGTAATTTGGAATTTACAATCAAATTCACAATACACATTTAGAAACCAACAAATAAAAAAAAAATACAAAAACACCACAAATTGCTCGTATACCGTATCAACTAATTACTGTGATATAAAAACAATGAATTCATATAACAGAATTAATTCATACTTTTCCTTCAACCCTGGCATAAGTGAGTCCAACACAGGCATCAACAAAATCCTCATCAATAAAATCCGTTGAAAATATCTGAATCCTATCAGCAAATCCCTTATCAAAACACTGAGCAATAAAAAGCCTAGCATATCCATGAATACGTCTCGTAACAGGTTTCACACACAAAACAGGATTATCCGCCACCGGAGTAACCGTATTCTCCACCCTATAAAAATATTTCCTCGCCGTAACCGGTGGCTGTTCACTCAAATGTTTCAAATTCCCATCGAATTTCGTCGATGGAAGATCCGTGTTAATCCAATTATCCTTCAGAAAACCCGCACTCCACAGAGCACTCCCTGCTTTAGGCTGTGGCGATTTTCTCGGTTTCCAAACACATATAATTCTCTTCGGTAACAATTCCGCAACGGTTTTTCCAAAAACGTGATCATCCTGTGGAATCAAATACTCACCTAATTGTTCCTCTAAATACTTATCGAATTCAGGTGGATCCTCGTGACCAAACTCCGTTCTAATTTCAAGAATTATGATCTCAGAATTTGTCTCAGATAAGAATTTTTTAACATCATCGATCACAACATCGATGCTGTAAGTCACCAGAATTCCGTGGCACACGTGTCGATCTTGTTGAACACGTATGTCGATAACACGTGTACCTTTTTCGAGCTGTTTGTATATTGATAAAGATTGGCATTGAGCGAATGGACGAGTTATAAGTGGGATACCAATTTTGTTGGTTGCTGAATCATGAGTTCCTGGCCACACGATCTGATTGATGTGGATTTTTTCAGGGTTGAGATCGTTCATCCAGTTTTTTCTATCTGTGGGATGGTATTCAGAGCCAGGGTAGTTTTCTCCTGAATCTTTTAGATTGGAAAGATTTTTCTTCTCTGTGTGGATTGTTTTTCTTCTTTCAACTTGTTTTGAGCATTGAGAACCCATCTTCACTGTCACATCAAATTAATATTGTCTTTCTTCTTCTTATAATTCTTCTTCTTCTGCTTTTTCTTGTTGCAGCTGGACTTTGCTGTTCAACATATAATAACTAAACTGATGAAATTTGTAAATAATAATTAAAGCCGTAACTCCTTCAAAATAATAATAATAACTTCGTTACTTTATAATATATGTAATAGTTTCGTTGTATATAACGGCAATTAGGCTTGCTGAATTATATAATTGGATAAGTGTTGTCGAATTATGAATGGATGATATTATTTAGTGTTTGTTTTATTCCATCAAATCAAATTTTTCTTAAAAAGATTGGGAGGGGAAGGTCCCCTCTATTACTAGCTTGTCTTGTACAAAGTTGGGAGAGTCATCGCTCTCATTTTAGTCATTTTTGGTGGTGAGTCACAATTGTTGCACATCAATGATTGCTCCACTTTTGTGTCTTGATCTTTGTTTTGGTTTTTTTTATTTGGCTTTCTTGTACTAATTGTCTTAATAAATTGTTATAATATTGTTGTTGTTAAATAATTTCTTCATAAGGGTTGATAAAGTCGTTGAAATTATGTGCCAACCCCTAATTGGTCAAAATGAATGCATGGCCAATATTTTTTCTTCTTAAGCGTATTTTCCATGTGCGATTAATTTATATTCGAATATCACATCTTGGAAAAATAGTTTGTTTTTTTATATGGAAAATATTGGTGTGTTATGTTATTTTTTCAAAGTTGAACATCTTTGTTAATTTTATTTGGTGCCTTTTATTCTCATCGATCCAGATTTGTATTTGACTATTTGAGACATTCTAACTAACACTATTTCAAAAGATAAAGTTTATGATTGAGAGTGGAATCAATTGTTATTTTTTTAAAAGGTTAAAGAAAGTTTTATTCATGATAAAGTATACCAAGCATGTAAAAGTTGTACCAACTCCTCCAATAATAATAATTTCATCCATACAAATTAATGATAATGTAATGGCTGTAGTCGGAAGCGACAATAAATGTGATCTCAACCACTAGAAAAATTAACAAGTTTAAATCTCAAAATTTTATTTTAACTATCAAACATTGGATTTTTTTTATGATACAGATTCACTTGTGTGAATTTATGATTTTCTAAGTACATGGAATTTGGGTCCCAAATAAACACACCCTCTCCAACCAATTCCGTCCAAAACATGAAGAAAACAAATATAATAACACTACACCTAATATCAGAAATCAAGAAGTATAGACTAAACCAACAAGATAACTTCAACGAATATGAATGTGATAAGGTTTTCAGCATTAATGTCACCCAAATCATAACCAAGACATGCAAAAATGGTAGAGAAAGACTATTAGAGGTGGGGCCACCATGAGATAGGGAATACTCTAGATAGAGTTAATAAGAAAGATAATCTAATGTGAACCATATTTAATAGAATTAAAGTGAAACTATTTGATTTAATGTTATTTGATTTAGTGTTCTTAAAACTGGTTCAGACACCGACTTGATAAAATTATAGATCCACAGTGTTATTGGTGAAACCGCATGATTGAAAAATCCAATTAAATTGAATGATTCAATTGTATGATTCGTGCTCAAGACTATTGTAATTATCAAAATAATCATAAGACAAAGTAAACATAATTTTAAGTCATAATGATATATAAAAGTTATAACTTTTATTAAGTTATATTATATATATTTTTATTACATTATCAAAAACTTGTGAGTTGCCATAGTGGCAAAGCCTTAGTCTAATATATTGTGGAGCTGGGTTCGTTATGATATTTCTAACGAATTTTGATCAAACTTCACCCGAAACAAAATTGCTTCATCGTTTGGAATAATATACAACTTGTATCCATGCCTATAATTAGAAACCGCAGCAAGAGATTTGATCTCGTCAGTGGGATTAAAAAACTGTCTTTCTTGTTGTCTAAGCAAAGAGAAAACTTTGGCAATGTTAAGGAGGAGATCCATCAACATTATTTGAGACCGAACTGAGTAATGTCCGAATCAAGAGAAATTGTTATCAATGACATGACCATGGTATTACACCTAATCCCAATCAATTGAAAGCTAATCTGAATCACGAGGACGATTTATGGTTCCCTGAACGAAACCCGAGTTGTGCTTGGAGCGGAGGGCAATGAGCATTGTGGGAGACCATGTGTGGAAATTGGTGTTGTTGAGAGGCGGAGAAACGAGAGCAAACCCGAGGTTGTCACTCGGGTGCATAAAGTAGGGATCAAGCATATCGTTTTGGTAGCTGCAATTGCGATTTGGGGATTTCTTGATATGTTGATGAATCTAATTTTGATCATCGAAAGATGAAGAAGAAGAGCTTTTTGAGTCTAATTCTTCCATCGTGAATAAAAAGAAAGAACAAAACCGCGAATGAAGAAAAAATCAAAGAGAACGAATGAGAGCGCATAATGAAGAAGATGAGCGAGAATGCACTATGTGTTTTGCTACTAATACCATGTTAGTGAAATTCATACTCAACGTTCATATTTACTTAGAGTGAATCAAAGAAGAGAAAAAAAGACTCAAAAAGAAAGAAAAAAAAGTCTAGCTGCCTAAACTCGCCTCCTAATAAAGTAGAAGTCTAAGACTTTGTCAAACTAAAATAATACAAAACTAAACTAATAACAATGGATAGCTAGTTATCAATTTTTATTTTTTATTTTAAAAAAGTTCATTTGTCCTTCTAAATTTCCGGCTACCAATTTTAATTCATGTTTTTTTTACAAAAATTCACGTCACATGTTCTAATTTACTTTTTTTGATGACATATCATTGTTAGGACTTTGAAATATCATTAATTTAATAACTTAACTACTTAGTCTTTAATTTAACAATTTAATCTTTAATTTGAAGTTATAAATAAATTAATAAAGATTCAAGATTAAATAGTTAAATTATTAAACTAATGATATTTTAAAGTCTTATCAATGATATAACATAAAAAAAAAGTCATTTGGAACATGCAAAAGTCCGAAGGAATTTTTTAAAAAGACTAAAAATGAATGTTGATATATTTAGAGA
>JBBPBP010009777.1:70122593-70139838 GCA_037974735.1 Cicer chorassanicum | reverse complement strand
ATGAATTGTTGTAGGTATGTTTACAACACGATAAGAAGTTCCTTAACAAAAGGTAAAGCTCAAAATTCGATTTCTAGATATATTTGTTTGTTACTTTTATCTTGAATTTTTACATTTAAAAAATTAATATATAATTCATCCAAAGTTCTAAATTTTTATGAACGAACTTTTTGTAATATTCTAAATATATTTACAAAAAATTGTTCAAAAAACTGAAAATTAAAAGACAATTAAATATGTTTCGTTTCAACATTTACAAAAATTATTTGTCGGATAATTTTGTAGAAACTAAAGATTATATTTCTATTTTACATAGATTAAAATTTAAAAGTATACATTAAAAATATATTTAATTTTTTTTTAAATAAACAAAATACTCCACGTTAATTTCATTAATCTACCAATTTTTTTGCGTGAGAAGTTGCATTATGGAACGCGACGTCTTATTCCTTTAATTTTTTATATTAGATTATTAAGAAAATAAAAAATATTAAGAAATACTAAGTATTTGTTTATATATAATACTATTTAATTGATTAAAATCAACTATGAAATATATAGAAATGTCAGTAATATTCAGATAATATTTTTTTATTGTGATCGAATATATGGCATAATTTATATTTTCATGACACTTAATTCATATCGTCATTTATTTCAGTTTTAATACATGTATTTTTTTTTATTAATCTTCGTATTTCAATATTGTGATATATCATATTGCCTTCATACGGAGTAAGTATCATTTATTAGGGACCACATATATAAGACTGATAATTATAGACATTAAGTACATTAACAATCTTATACACCTAAGATAAATGTGCTAAATGATTTTGATTATAAAATGCAACTACGATACATGATCATGATGTAACACATGAAATTTCCAATGGTCACACTATTTTATACGAATGTCAACTAAAAGCTAACATTGTTATTCAAGATGTATTAAACATTGATTTCTTGTATTTTTTTAAAAAAGAAAATATGTATTTTATTCCTATTTTAATCAATTAAGTATTATTTTTATCAATTTAGTATTTTTTAATAAAAGTGACGATATTTACTTAACAATTGGGAATTTGTAGTAAAAAAGTGTGATTTATTAATTCTTAAAGTGATTTCTCGTCAAATATATAATTAGAGTAATAAATCACTATTTTAAAGAGTAAAGAATTTAGTTTAAAATAAAAATTGTAATAAATATGGTAATTGAAAGATAAAAAAATTAATTTTAAAAAGATAATTTTTATGACTGTGATAAAGCATGAGATCAAAGTATAATTAAACTTATAAAAAATTAGAGAATCCTAGGTCGCCTCCAATATAACTTCTCAAAAAATGGTATAATAATATAAAAATTAAAAAAAATTATTTAACTTTTTCCAAAGGACAGTTAAAAAACGGATTTACTAACGTACATCCATTTATTTTATTTTATATATACATGCACCTATTTTTGACTTATGTTAAAAAATTATGATAAAGAGTAGTTAAATACACCCGACCAACGAGGTTGAGTAGTACTTTCAACGAGTTACTAATAATTTATAAGCATTACTAACATTTACTATTAAAAAAAACAAATTATAATAAAAATTAAATACTCCTAATGGCGTAACTTGTGAACGTATTTGTTTATAAGAAAAATACTATAGAACTGGTATTTTGTTTATCTTCTTTCTTTTTCGTTTTTATTTTTTTATGAATTTTATCTGCTTTCTATCACATCAAGTAAAGAAAAAAATATCCTGATCTTTCGTTTTCTTTTTACTTCGTTTTTGGTCAATCAAACTAAACGATTATTGAACACGAGCAACATCAAGGTCGTGCACCTGAACATTAGCATCACGCGCGTGAAACGTAACCTTTTCACGCGGAGAAACAAACCAATACACATGAAGTGAAACAGTAGAATTGATCTCTTTTCATTTCAACTGTGACGGAGACGGAAACATCCTATCATCTTTGTTATTTTGGACATAAACAAACATATTTGCATTCTTGCTATTGTTATTTACTTTCTAAATTTAATTGGGATTTCTTTTTCATTTCATTTGATTAGATATATGATAAATTGAAATCAATTTCCCCACTGTAACTATGCAACATAGCTACTATTTTCAATCATCAGATTTAGATCTAACGGTTGAGATCGTTTTACGCAGTTAAATTGACGGTGTGATTTGAACCGTCTGATATAAAATCAACGGCTGAATATAAATCCTAGTGTCACCAACCACAATTGTTTGAAAGTCACCAACCACAATTGGCCATGACTTATGTTTCTATGCACTTGGATATACACGGTAAATAATTAGAGATCATTGGGAACGCTCCACTTATAAAATTCCAACAACTTGAAAACTTGACCGTGAATTATTGATCTTTCGGTGGGGGCAATTATTTTCACCACAATACATTGATAATCGATAAAAATATCTCCAATCAAGTTGAACTTAAATCTGTTGGAACTCGAACACTTTTTCTATATTCAAATTAAAACGTGTTATCCAGTCACCGTGAAACACAACCTCTTTAATGAGCACGAATTACTGCGATAAAAAAAAAAAAAAAACAGGAAATATTTTCTTGCGGTTTTTGTTCCCATCAGTAACCATAATTTGCGCATTTTCGTCGATGATGTCTATGCATCATTCCCTGCCGTCGATCTAAACTCCTCATTTATCTCTATCCGTCGATCTTATCCTTTATCCTGAATTCACTTGCCAAGACAAACAAAGTGAAGCAGAATTCATCTCTTTTCATTTCAACCGAGTCTGAGTCTGTGACTAAGACACACACCCTTTCTTCTTTGTTCTTCTGAATATCATAAATAAACAGGTTTGCTTTCTTACTATTGTTATTTACTTTATGAATTTAATTCAAACTTATTTTTCATTTCATTTTATTAGATATATGATAAACCCTAATATGTAACTGCATACGCGACACCATCAGTGGTTTGTGATTCTTATGGGGTGTTTCTGTTCATTGATTTCTACGTTGCATCAAAATTCTGCTTCTTTTACCCTTTAAATTATATCTCATTGGGTCCCGAGTTAGTAACTTATACTTTTTTGTTGGGTTTCGATTTTAATGAATTGTTATTATTGAAACTGGTGTTGTGTCTAATCATCAAAATTCCATCTTCATTCCTAGTTATCGCTATAGAAGGGTTTCTGATATCTTAAGTTTTTTTGTTGTTGCAATTCTAGGGTTTTATAACGACGTTTGAATTTGTGATGGATAATGATGCTGTGGTTTTTGATGGGTATGGCGAGGGAGAGAGGAAGAGGGTGGACATTGGGGTGTCTAATGAGAGTAAAGGGGGGTCTAATGAGTTGAAGAATTTGGAAGGAGATGAAGTTTTCGAGGAGGCAATAGATCCACTAAAGCATTTCAATGATCTGGAAGATACTGTTGTTGGTCAAGGCCATGTTGATGCTACTGTTACTGCATTGCCTTCTACTTTGGTTGATGAAATTCCTGATACCGTTGAAGAACTGGATAACTTTGAAGAGGCGATTGGGGTTGCTGATGAGCCTGCCCAACACTCGAAGCAGGAGGAAGTTGAAGTGATTGCTAATCAGGAGGTTCCTGAGGATCAGCAGGGGCAGCTTTATAGCTCTTCTGTAGATGGAGTTGGTACTGGAGGGACCGAGGGTGGAGTATCTGGTGATGAATCCTACAGTATTAGAGATGATTGTTTGGAAATTAGTGATTGTAGTGAGGGAAAGAAAGTTTCCGATTTAAACACTGATGGTGGCTTGGTATCTCAGGAGGCTAGAGACTTGGTGAATGGAAACTCGGGATATTCAAGTGAGAAGTCTGAAAATGAGGATCTTGAATACGTGACTCCCAGACAAAATGGTGGTATGCTTTTTGAAAATGGAAGGACAGACAAGGTGGATTATGCTGTTTCTGAGTTTCATACAAATTCAGAATCCTATGAGGAGATAGGAAACCAGGGTGCTGATGCTGGGGATTTGAAGGAGGGTGGCTTGGATCCTGAACTCAAAGATGACAAAATAGAGGAACAATGTAATGGTTCAGGTGATCACTGTTGCGAAATTCAAAATATTCAGCTTGCAGATGAAGATAAAGCGCACAGACATTCATCTTACGGGGATTTAGAACCTCATGGTAAAATATTTATTGAAATGGAGGACAAAAATGGCAAAGAAATTGAAATATCTGATAGTCAGAGTACTGAATGCAAAGATTATAGTAATGATGAAGCTAAGGATGCTAATGCTGGATCAGATTCAGAACATCATCAAACAATTGATGAAGCAGGAGGATCTTCTCCAGCTGCGGAGGAAAGAGAAGTTGCTGGAAGTTTATCCCTATCCGAAAGTTCTTTTGTCAATGAGGCACCGACTGTTCAGGCTACTGCATCTTATTCAGAAGAACAAAGTTCCAAGAATTATCCGTCTAAAATTTCTGCCGAAGAAAACCAAGGAAATTTTGAAAATTTATCTGTTGTTCGGGAACTTAAAAAGATACCAGAGACTAATGTGGAAGAGAAGGAAACCAATCAGATCATTGAAGAACAGAAACGTGAGCTTGTTTCCTCATCTGGAAAATCTGTTGCTACTAGCACCCCTCTTGTTCATCCTGCTGGCCTTGGACCTGCAGCTCCATTATTGGAACCTGCTTCTCGGGTGATGCAGCAGCCACGGGTGAACCATACTGTTTCTAATACACAGTCCCGAAAAACAGAAGACTCGTCGATCGGGGAGGCTGAGGAGTACGACGAGACTCGAGAGAAACTTCAAATGATTAGGGTGAAGTTTTTACGGCTAGCTAATAGGCTTGGGCAGACACCCCACAATGTTGTTGTAGCACAGGTTCTGTATAGATTAGGACTGGCTGAACAGCTCAGAGGGAGGAATGGGGGGCGTGTAGGCGCTTTTAGCTTTGATCGTGCAAGTGCAATGGCCGAGCAACTGGAATCAGCTGGCCAAGAACCACTTGATTTCTGTTGTACAATAATGGTTCTTGGAAAGACAGGCGTTGGGAAAAGTGCAACCATCAATTCTATCTTTGACGAGGTTAAATTTAATACTGATGCTTTTCATATGGGAACAAAAAAGGTTCAGGATGTTGTAGGAACCGTACAGGGCATTAAAGTGCGGGTCATTGATACACCAGGACTTCTACCTTCTTGGTCAGACCAGCGACATAATGAGAAGATCCTCCTCTCTGTCAAGCGCTTTATTAAGAAAACACCGCCTGATATTGTGCTGTATCTTGATAGGTTAGATATGCAGAGTCGCGATTTTAGTGATATGCCGCTCTTACGCACAATTACCGACATTTTTGGACCGTCCATATGGTTCAATGCTATTGTGGTTTTGACTCATGCAGCATCTGCTCCACCTGATGGCCCTAACGGTACTGCTTCCAGTTATGACATGTTTGTCACACAGCGCTCTCATGTTGTGCAGCAAGCCATTCGTCAAGCAGCTGGTGATATGCGTCTCATGAATCCTGTATCATTGGTTGAAAACCACTCTGCATGCAGAATTAATAGGGCCGGCCAAAGAGTGTTGCCTAATGGCCAGGTTTGGAAACCTCATCTGCTGCTCTTATCTTTTGCGTCAAAAATTCTGGCTGAAGCAAATGCTCTTCTTAAGTTACAAGATAGTCCACCTGAAAAACCTTACACAGCTCGCGCAAGAGTGCCGCCGTTACCGTTTCTTCTGTCATCCCTTCTTCAGTCAAGGCCGCAATTGAAGTTGCCAGAGGAGCAATTCAGTGATGACGACATTCTTGATGGAGATCTTGATGAACCGTCAGATTCTGATGATGAAACAGACCCTGATGATTTACCACCATTTAAACCTTTGACAAAGGCCCAGATCAGAAACCTTTCTAGAGCTCAGAAGAAAGCATATCTGGATGAGGTAGAGTACCGAGAAAAACTCTTCATGAAGAAACAATTAAAGTATGAAAAAAAGCAACGGAAGATGATGAAGGAAATGGCAGAATCAGCGAAAGATCTGCCAAATGATTATAGTGAAAATGTGGAGGAAGAGACTGGTGGTGCAGCTTCTGTTCCTGTTCCCATGCCAGATTTGGCCTTGCCTTCTTCTTTTGACTCTGATACTCCCACTCACCGGTATCGTTATCTTGATTCATCCAACCAGTGGCTTGTAAGACCTGTCCTAGAAACTCATGGATGGGATCACGATGTGGGTTATGAAGGTTTAAATGTAGAAAGATTGTTTGTTGTTAAAGACAAGATACCCCTGTCTTTTAGTGGTCAAGTTACCAAGGATAAAAAGGATGCTAATGTTCAGATGGAAATTGCCAGTTCAGTTAAGTATGGAGAAGGGAAAGCAACGTCTTTAGGTTTTGATATGCAGACTGTTGGGAAAGACTTAGCTTACACATTACGCAGTGAGACAAAATTCTGTAATTTTAGGAGAAATAAGGCAACTGCTGGTCTCTCATTTACTCTCTTGGGCGATGCCTTGTCAGCTGGAGTTAAAGTCGAAGACAAGTTGATTGCGAATAAGCAATTCAAGTTGGTTATTGCTGGTGGTGCAATGACAGGGCGTGATGATGTTGCTTATGGTGGCAGTTTGGAGGCCCACTTGAGAGATAAAAATTACCCTCTAGGACGCTCATTATCAACGCTTGGGCTATCGGTAATGGATTGGCATGGAGATCTTGCCATTGGGTGCAATTTACAATCTCAAATTCCCATTGGACGGTATACAAACCTTGTTGCACGAGCCAATCTGAACAATCGTGGGGCTGGACAAATTAGCATTCGTTTAAATAGTTCAGAACAGCTTCAAATTGCTTTGATTGGTCTCATCCCTCTACTTAAGAAGGCTGTTGGTTATTCTCAACAATTGCAGTTTGAACAATGATGATGATATTAGATTATGTGAGCTGCAGCACCTGCACTAATAGGTAATTAATTTAAGATGGCATCTCTTGCTGGATTCCATGAAACCGGAGCGATGCTAAATTGTGTTATTAGATTATAGCCACTGTAGTCTCCTTTGTTAGTACCTTCTTGTATTTTTATACATTATGCTGCTGGGATCCAAAGTTAATGTCCCTAGTTCATCAGCTGAGCGGTTCTTCAGTTGAGGAACCATTGAATTGGGAACCTTATGTTGTTCTGTGTTTTTAGGGAGTTCAAATTTCAGTAAGCTGATTGGAACTTTGGTACCACAGAACTATAAGCATATTTTATAGAGTTTAATTACCATGCACTTACACATCACAACCATTCATAGTTGTGACTTTTGATGTAGTTACCGTAAAAGTCAAAGGTTTCTAATGATTTGACGGCTGAGATTGACTGACAATGTAAACAGCTTTTACACTGTCTGTGTATATAAATTAAATACTTTTATATAAGTTATAAGAAAAAGCTATTTTATTTTGTGTGGTAAGATATTTTCAGCGTTTGATTTCACAGTTTGAATTTGATATCTATGCTGTGAACTTTCCAGATAACCTTGGCACTGGCTGGACTCGCAGTAAAGATGGCGTTGCATAAATTACAGAAGGTATAACAATTGTTTTGGTAAAGAGTGTTGGCTCCAGGCTGGTTGTTGAAATCTGTACCATACTCAAGTGAAGTCAGTCACAATGTTTCTCGGTGCTTCAATAATAATTTGTGAAGCATGCTGTTTGCGAAAGATTTAGATTAGTTATTCAATCACCAAATTATTGTAGATTACTCATTTTAATTGTTCAGAGTAGTTTTTCATCTGCTTTTGGATTTGACTACTGTTTTGTCACTCGCTGAAAAGCATCAATAAGATTAGTTTTTAATTTAATTGCCTCCGTGAATGATTATGGAACTCCTAATCTTGTTGGCACACAGTTATGGATGCATTTTTTTTTTCAATTCAATTGAATCTGGATTGCCAGTTGCAGCATTGTTTTCTTCTTTTTCTTCTGTTATTAAGTTAGCAGTCATAGTTATTAAAATTGTGTAAGGGAACATTACTTACAAAGACCTTCAATTTTAGCGTTATTAAAATAATGTTTGTTGAAAGTCATTGGTTGGACATGTATAATTTATTTGATATGATGTATGTTGGGCGGATCAATCGTATCGCAATTCCGCAATCTTAATATAATGAACTTTAATTTGAATAAATTCATGATGAGTCATACAGTGTATGCAATATTTGAAAGAATGGCATGTTTTGATGCATCATCAAATTTGATCATTTATCTGACAAAGAAGCTTCAAGAAGGCACTGTTAACTCACTTCCAATAACGCTCTTTTGAGTGTTTATGTTCGCTCTTATCCTATACATCACCCATTTATAAATTTTAATATAAGTACTTAATAAACACTAAATTTCTCAAAAAATATTACTTAATAAATCACATCAATAATTATATATAATTATATTTTAACAACAATTTTTTATTTTAATATAATTTATTAAGTGATACCAACAAAAATGAAAGAGAAAGTCCTTTACTAAACACTTGTCCAAACATATAACACATTTTTTTTAAAAGTCCCTTTTTAGAAATTTTCATATGTTTTATATAATTTAAAAAAATTAAAACAAAAATAATCTAAAAACTGGCTAAAATTGTTTTTAAAAAAATTGATTTTCATTTACATTGAATAAACACAAAACAACTTTAATTTATTTACAAACTTAAACAAATAATCTAAATTGTTGAATGCAAAATCACTTATTTATAATAAGTAAAAAAGTGTCTTAAATATCTACAATAGGAGTAGTAGTTTTCAACCAAACCAAATAAGCACTCTTAATTAGGAAAATAATTAATGGTTCGGATGTCTGTTTTTGTTTTAACTAAAACGTTATACCAAACAAAAGGCTCTTGTGTTTTGTCTCTCGATTTCTCACTCTGTTTAGTCTGTTTTGTATATCAAACAAAAGGACAAAACAAAACATTGCATAAAGCAAAACTTAAAACGGTGAAAGTATTAGCAGAAGAGAAAAGAAGAAAATGGAGGACGATGTAAGATGGTGTTTGGAATTTCTCGATGGAAAATCAACCGTAGACATGACTGAAGTGAAGAAACGCTTTCTTAGAATGTCAGTCTCCGACAATTGCTCTCGCTTGAAGAAGACCATCCTCCTCCAAACCCTACAACACCAGTTATTCTCGAAAGCTTCTACACCAGAATGGATGCTCGAAGCTCTCGAGGTAATGGAAACTTTACTTCTTTTTGAGGACTCTTCTTCGAATCAAATCACCGCTGCCATGAAAGACGCGTATTGCGCCATCGCAGTTGAATGTACTATCAAATATCTTGAAGTGGAATCGTGCAACCCTGCTTACCGTCAAACTGTAGAGAGAATATGGAAGGGTAGGGTTCAGAAAATGGAGCCATCTTCTGAACGTGAAGGAAGTTTTTTGTTTTCAGATGAATTGAAACGCTGGAAAACTATAATTGTGGTTTCGCTTTTGAACCCCAAGTACGTCGAGATGTTTGCTTCTGTGATAAATCCTCGAAGGGATGCCCAAAAAAAGTTAAAGTTATATTTGGATGAAGCTTTGCAAAGCCTAGCTCCTTCTTTCCTTGAATCAGCGTCTAGGAATCATCAAACAGGTTTTCTTTTTCTCCATTGCTTTTTCTTTAAGTGCTTAGAAGAAGAATAGGGTTTACTATTATTATATCCAAAACATTAAGGAGTGTTCCCACCTTATGCACTTTTTACAGATATTACCTAAAGTCACTATCACAATGCCAATATTTGCCAATCTTAAATGTAGATAGTGTTTGCATCTAAACCTGTCACACACAATAACTAATCTCAATTAAAGAAATATCACTTAATCAAAATGGATTCAAATGTGAGATTTCTAAAAAGCAGCTTTGTTGTTAAAATTACACGAGATATTGATATTGATGGTTATATTAATTTTCTACCAAGCATACAATTTGATCATTTAATGTTTGTTCAATATGTAGTGTAAGCATGTAAATAACACCACACCTTTCCGCTTCAAAAGATTACCCCAAAAACTAAAATAACATATATAAATAAATAAATAACTAATCGAATCAAATTTCATTTGTAACAACTGTCAGAAGGTGGAGCCAAGAAACAAAATAAAACTCTCAACTCGATTTGAACTCTCAAACTACAAACACATTAAAAAAAAAAAAATTAAACTTCATTTATTCTTGGTGTTCTTTACTAGCTTTAGTTGTTTTGTTTGAGACTTATGAGTTTGATTTAAGGTTTTAAGTACATAAGTATTTCAGGTGTTATGCTGCTGTTATGTGAGTGTTACTGTTTTGATTACATAAGTATTTCAAGTTTTAATTACAAAAGTGTTAAGGTTTTCATTGTCTCACTTATGCTATTTATATGTAGATATATGAATATATATACATATATTTGAGATTTATAAATTTTGTATAATCTTACACTTAGTGTTATGATTGCACGATTTACGGTTTTCTTTTTGTTTTTATTGTCACCAATAGAAATTCAGAAAGACAACGAGACAACGCTCAAAGGCAAGGTTACTACTACTGGCATTGATGAGGCTAATCTTACAAAGACAACTACTGTCTATGATGTTCGTGACTCTAGCTTCAGGGAACCAAATAGGACTGCTTGTACTCATAAGGTTACTACTTACTACTACTGTATTCAATTTTTATTTTCATTTGGATGTATCTTTAAATTAGTATATTAATTGATTATTGCAGGGAGGATTATCAAAGAAAACTAGAATTACATTGATTAGTCCGAAGAAGGTGAAAATTTCTCCGTTGAAGAAATACGAACCGAAAAAGATCTTAAAAAGAAGAAAACCGAAAAAGTGGAGTGACTTGGAAGAAGAGACGCTGAGAACTGCTGTACTCAAGTATGTACTTTCTTTGACAGCTTTAAACTAGGTATTGTAGGATTCATCACCAAATTGCAATTCTATAACCCAAACTTCTCTAGGAATTCATTGGCATACTTCTTCTGACTTAAGTAAATACTAGAATTTTGGAGAAATTCTACATCAAGGAATTACTTCATCTTCCCTAAATTTGTCATATCAAACTCAATTTTCAAACACGAGTATCATTCCCAGTAAAAATTAAGTTATTGACGTATAAACTGATATTAACTCCTCCTCCTCTTTTTTCAACGAGAGTATGCTCAAAATTGCATCACTCAAATCCCTCCTTCACAAAATAGGCTTCTATTTTGCTATACCAAGCACGTGGTGCTTGCTTCAGTTCATATAAACATTTCTTAAGCTTATACTCCTTCACTTCTTCACCCTTTTTAACATAACCCAGTGATTCTACATATACGTTTTCAATCAGTTCACCATGGACCCGAAATACTCATCTTGGAACCTTTGTTGAAGAACCTGTGAACAAAAAAAGTATCATCATTATTACAAAATAAAAAGAAAACTAGAGTATAAAAAGAAGAGATAGTGGGAGTTGGCACACTGCCAAACTGGTGGCATGTCTTCGTTCTCATTGCTCGAAAAAGAAGAAATTGAAGTATTCTCTTTCTCATTACATGCCACAAAAATGATAAAGAGAACATAAAGAAGGGGAAGGAAAAAAAAATGAAGAGGAGAGTGAAGCAATGGTGACCCAACGAGAGAGAACAAAGGAGATGAAAACCAAAGCAAAATAAAAAAAATGATACCTTGTATGAGTTAGATGTGTAATCAAAGGTTGTGTATTTTCAATGGGTTGCAGATCCGGTTTTGCTGGGGCTGAGGGTTGGTGATGAGAGAATGAAACTGACTTGGATTCTGAAAATAAGTTAACGACAAAATTAGCCCAGATTTTGGGTACATGTCATATGATGAATGCAGCATAATTTTGTAGTTTAACCTGTGGTTATAATGTTTATATAGAACAATAGATGATTTTGCCCCAACTATTTTACTTCTTTTTTAGAATATAAATAAGAATTGCATACACTTTCACCACAATTTCATACTCTTGTTTATCTTGTTTTCTTTTTCAGATTAGGCGAAGGAAATTGGACAGCAATCCTGAATACTTATACATTTGATAAGAGAACTGGGGTAAGTCTAATTAAAAGGTGTTGGTATTTTCTTTTTCTACTTCTATTTTTAACGCCAATCAAATTATTTTTATTAGGTTGATCTCAAGGATAAATGGAGAAATATGGTGCGCTCTGGACGCCAATGAATAGTTAACACGTGCATATCTTCTTTTCTGGAGATCATTTCACTATATTCTAATATTCACTGTGGATATTAGACCTACACACATGGAATTTCTGGACTTGTGTCCCGGAATGTTAATATATAGCATTAACACTTCAGCACTCATTGTTGATATTACACCTACACAAATGACATATCTGGACTTGTCTCCATGATGGCTCCATTTTCTGAACCCTACCCTTCCATATTCTCTCCACAGCTTGACGATAAGCAGGATTGCACGTTTCCACTTCAAGGTATTTGATAGTAGACTCAACTGCGATGGCGCAATAAGCATCTTTCATGGCAGCGGTGATTTGATTCGAAGAAGAGTCCTCAGAAAGAAGTAAAGTTTCCATTACCTCGAGAGCTTCGAGCATCCATTCTGGTGTAGAAGCTTTCGAGAATAACTGGTGTTGTAGGGTTCGGAGGAGGATGGTCTTCTTCAAGCGAGAACAATTGTCGGAGACCGACATTCTAAGAAAGTGTTTCTTCACTTCAGTGATGTCTACAGTTGATTTTCCAGCAAGAAATTCCAAACACCATCTTACATCGTCCTCCATTTTCTTCTTTTCTCTTCTACTAATACTTTCCCCTTTTTTAAGTTTTGCTTTTCTGCACGGTTTTGTTTTGTCCTTTTGTTTGATATACAAAATAGACTAAACAGTGAGAAATCTTGAGACAAAACACAAGAGCCTTTTGTTTGGTATAACGTTTTAGTTAAAACAAAAACAGATATCCGAACCATTAATTATTTTCCTAATTAAGAGTGCTTATTTGGTTTGGTTGAAAACTACTACTTCTGTAGATATCTAAGACACTTTTTTACTTATTATAAATAAGTGATTTTGCATTCAACAATTTAGATTATTTGTTAAAGTTTTTTTAAACAAATTAAAGTTGGTTTGTGTTTATTCATTGTAATGAAAATCAATTTTTTAAAAAACAATTTTAGGCAGTTTTTAGATTTTTTTTTATTTTTATTTTTTTTAAATTATGTAAAACATATGAAAATTTCTAAAAAGGGACTTTTTTTTTTTATAAAATAAAGTGTGTTATATGTTTGGACAAGTGTTTAGTAAATGACTTTCTCTTTTGATTTTTGTTGGTATCACTTAATAAATTATATTAAAATAAAGAATCGTTGTTAAAATATAATTATATATAATTATTGATGTGATTTATTAAGTAATATTTTTTGAGAAATTTAGTGTTTATTAAGTACTTATATTAAAATTTATAAATGGGTGATGTATAGGAGCGAACATAAACACTCAAATGAAAATAGCAAAACAAATTAAAATAAAGTACTTTCACGTAAATTTATGATAACATAATAATTGGATAAAAACAATGGTAATATGATAGTTGAACAAAGTTAGCTTATATGGGATATCTTTATTCTTGACACATGCCTTGCTCCAACTAACACAATATTAATTGTGGATATTACACCTACACACATGATATTTCAAGACTTATCTCCATATAATGTTACTAGACTGCATTAACCTAAAAACCCACCAAAATATGGCAATGTTCTGTAGGTAGTTTTGCATTGTAATAAAGTAGTATCAGAGAGCAATGCAAATATTTTTCACCAAACACATTTGATTATTCAACTGTATATACTCTTTCTTAATTATACTATCCTTTGTGGAAACATATAAATGACAAACAAGTGAAAGAAAACTACTGTACATCATTTAATATAAAGTGTCGTTAAATAACTGTTATTGCGGTGTTATAACACTATAGTATAGTGGAATTTAAATGAACTATTATTTTCCGACAACATTGGTCCAAATGATGAACTGAAATGAGGTATTTTGTACTTTGAATTTTATAGTTATATGTCACAAGTTTTTTGCTTTTGTCTTTATACCTCAAAACATAAAAAACGGTAGCCTAGGGGAATGGAAATACATTAGAGAAACTAATATTATTACCTATACTAAAAGCTTATATTTAAGTAATCTTCATTGCCAGTTTGCCACACAGTCACATTCCAATGGTTAAATTTAAACAATCTCCATTATCACACAGCTACACCTGAATGGTAAAAGTGGTGAAAGAGTCAAAAGGCATTTATTTTGAAAACATTTTCTATTTTGTTTTTTTTTTTTAAATTGAAAAAAATATATATAGATCTGAGGCATTAATTCAATCTGACAGCAAATTAAATTTCAACAGTATGACAGCGTCATTTCTTTGACTTTAAACAAGTGTTCACAGAATTGCTCAAAATGACTTAGAATTTCGCATATGAAGCAAAAGACTCCAAAAGGATTGGATCACAGTCCAATCAACTCCCTCTTGTAAAAGGATCATGCCCTCTCAACATTAATCTTGTGATAAATTTGAAAGAGAAACTTTGACGCTCCTTCATGAATATGTTTCTCTGCCAGAAAGCAATCAATCTTAATACCCAACTTATATAGTATTTTGTTAGCACTCATTGCACGCTACGCACAAACAAAATGTCTTCTTATTCGTCATTTCAACACTTTGAGTTTTCATTTTCAGAATCTAACTCAACTTTATCATTTATTATGACAGAATTCATAGCAAAATTCATGAGCTGGTACAAGAATTCGTCTAAAAGTAGTGATCATATCTAACTTATTGCTGGAACATAATTAAGTGCTAGCTTGTTCTGTTCATGAAGCGGTCTCAAATGTCAAGCCACCTTTGTAAATAAAACCCACAAACATGTTGTGTTTAGGAATCAACTGTCAAATAAGATGTATACTACCTCCCAATATTCTGAATTTTATGTGTTGGATTACAATAATTAATTACGATAATATGTGAGGAGAATTTCTATATTCCTACATATTACCTTTTTTTAGCCACATGTTGCCTTATTGTACATTTGAGAATACAATAAATTTCTAGTAAATTTTGTTTTGTTGTGTTTGAACTTCGAAATTTTTTAAAAATCAATTTATGTCGCCGATGATTTTGTTTACCATAATTAATTGCTTTTTTTTTTTTACGTCGCCATAATTAATTGCTTGTTTACATAAAAGTACTCTTGTTCATTTGTACATTGCTTATCATAAAATTCAACTTTGCCGATTGCCCTTCATTTTTTCTAATAATTTGTAATTATCTTTTAGAATTACTTAGTTAGTTAAAATTATTGTTTTGAAGAAAAAGAGTTTTGTTTCTGTTCTGATTTCCAAAATATGCAAGATTACCACCACGCAAGAACCGTCATCATTATAAGGTAGTAAATTACTACTTTCTTTTTTATAAATTTTCTTTTTAAATTTTTTAATACATTAGAATTTTTAATGAAATTTAGGGCAAAACATTAGAATTTGTTAAAAAAGGATTTTTTGTAATTTAATGAATTTTTTATTATGTTAGAATTTTATTAATATATTTTTATGCAATCAACAATAAATATGATAAAACATTAATAGATTATATCTCTTAAAATATAAATTTGTAAAAATAATATTAATTATTAACAAATTTAATGTTACAGTGAATTTTTTTAATTTAAAAAGGAATAATTAGTACACTATAATATTCTATCACTTCCACTTCCAAGTACTTGTTTTTTGGAACATTCTCTAGTATTTCTCTCACTTCCACTTCCAAGTACTTGTTTTTTAATGATAATATTCTATCTATGCTAACTAAGACTCTAATTTCGACTATTAGGTTTTTTTTTTTGTGGTGAATATATAACCTATTAGTACTAACACTTGTTACTATGGTTCAGAACTTATGTTGATATCAAAGTTGTAGTTGTTAGTTTTTCTGTGTAATTCTTAACTAATCTTCTTCAAAGTATTTCTATGTATTTTTGTGATTGTTTGGAAGTATGTTGGTGTTGTGATAAGGTTATTAAGACTGTCTACTATACTATTTGTTGTTTAGCAAGTTTATCCGCTCCCATTTTATTGTTTGTTTGGACTCAACAACAAATGTCAGGTTGTTTTGAATAATTAGCATAGGTTGATATTAAGCAACTTGCCATGTTGTTCCCATTAGAGTTGTGAAGGAAATTCTTGAACTTGAAAGATAATCTCACTATTAGAAAACTATTTGAATTGTGACAGTTTTTCACTTTCCTGATAATTGGAACTCTGAATTGATATGATTATCATTTTGATCATTTCTAGTTTAAATGGTATGTAGTAAATCTTAATCAATGACTTTTAGTTGGTGTTTTGTTAGGGGAGAAGAGGAATTTTAATGGAGGGGAGATAAGGGGGAATATAGATTTGGTTGATTCAAATGAGGGGAGGAGATGGGGTTTTTATGCCTTTGTTTTTGGTTTAATAGAAATGAAATATTTTAAATGTGTTTTTAATTATGTTGGTTCCCTCCCCTCTCTTCCTAGAAAATGAATCAAGCACAACTTAAAATCAAACACAACTTAAAAATATCTTCACTCCTCCCTTCTAAATACTCTACACCAAACAAACCCTTATTCTTTGAATCATGTTGAGAAAATTTAATTATGTTGCCATTTTAAGGGTCGACTCGTTTATATTTGTGTAGAGAGGTTTTCAACATAGAAGAATAGTATTTATAATATTTTGCTTATATGTAATTTTGATCATTTATCTTTTACTTAATATTCGTTTAGATCATGAGTTTTATTTTATTCATTTATCTTTTTATTAGATGTATTTTAATTATTTTCGTTATTAGTCTTTTAAACAAATGTACAATTATTGCCCTAAACTATGACGATTAAATTTTAGATCAATTGTAAAGTTAAATATGTAATCTTCATAAGGATGTAAAAATACAATAAATTCTGATAAATGCTATTTGTTTCAAAAAGTTTATATATATTTTAAAGCATGCAAGAAGATCTTTTTTAAGTGCAATCTTATTTTTTAGTTAAAATGATATTTTTTTTTAAATAATACTAAACTAAATATATATTGTCAATTGTTAGAAGGGATTTCATTAATTGAATGTTGTTATAGCTTTGTTGTGATTGGACAATGATTAAAATACGATACTTACAAAAAAATAAATGACCAAAATAAAGATAAAAAATCAAAATTTGTATTAGATAAATTGTAAAAGACG